>PYHX02000467.1:76324449-76924449 GCA_004302925.2 Cochliomyia hominivorax
ATTTAGAATTTTCAAATCATCTATTTTTTACAAAAATCCCACAAAAAAACTTTTTTATAAACAAAAACATTTAATGAAAATAGTTTAATGGAGAAAAACGCCAAAAATGCTGAAAACAACAAATTAAACAATTTTTCTAGATTTCCACGATATTTTTGTTGTTGTTGTTGTTTCTTTATTTATAATAAATGAAAATAGTTTTTATTTTTTTATAGTTTTATTTTTAAAGAAAAACAAAAAACTAATTAAAAAATTGAGAAGAACTTCTGAAAATGACTTAATTAACTTGTTTAAAGAAAGAAAAAAACCTCAAGTTAAGAACTGCGATCTTATTATTTTTCTGTTCAAAGAAACAAATAAACAAATGGAAAACAAGTAACTGAATGAATGCGAGAAGCAGAAGAATGGGAAAAACTAAAGAATTTAAATAATTACAGTTTTTATGTTGTTGATGATGGAAAACTGAATAAAAGTTTTTCTTTTGGGATTTTAGGAATTTCCACTTTTAAGTTTATCATTCGGCGGGTAACTCCAAGAGTTATTCTTAATGTCATTTAAGAATATATTGTGATTACATGGTAGTTTTTTTGTGGAAACATGTTTGGAGTCACTTTAATCTTTAGAGCATAATGGATTGATTTTAGTTGAATGTTTAAACATATTATGATTACGTATATCATTTTATGTTTAGATATACTAAACATTTTATTTTAGTAAGGAACGTATATTTGATCACATTAAGTGTAGAGTTTGTGATGATTGTAACATAATCATTTTCTGATTCGATTTACCCTCCGTCTGTCTGTCCGGCTGGCTGTCCATGTTAACGTTGTGAACACTCTATAGGTCGAAATTTTGAAGATTTTGTAAAGAAATTTGTTTTATATTATTATTTTGGTACATTGGTACCCAACGTATAAGGTAGCGCCCATGTAAAGTCCTCCCAAAATGAGGTCTAAGCTCAGAAATTAGGATATTTTATATAAAATTTGGCACAACTAAATTTTTTAACAGTTGAATCAACATCCCGTATTTGAAGGATGAAAAATTACCGTAGCTCCCTTACAGATCCACTACAGAAAATCTCTTTTAAAGTACATAAGACTAAGAAAATGTCAGTATTGTGATGACTGTTTTCATATTTTTAGGATTTACATAACCAGAAAACAATCTACCAAAATTGGCAACGATCGGTTCAAAATTTCCTATAGCCCTCTGAAAATCATCTCAAATTAAATAAGTCTCTTATATATACTTTAAAAAAATATAATGTATACTAACGCAAGACATAAAGTCAATATTTTTACGCAATGGTGTAGGGTATTATATAATCTGTCTTAAACTCTAACTTTTATTTGGTCTCTAAAATTTAATATAAAATATAGTGCAGAGTATTTGTAATTCACCTTAACCGGATTATAAAGTTCTTTACAAGATTTCCCATCTTCATCGTTTTACAACAACAACATCATCATAATGACGATGTTGAATGGATATTTTATTTTATAATCATCATCATCATCATCATAATGATGATTTTCAGTTTTTCCTTCACCATAATTATTTGGTTACATTAAAATATACGCTTTGCCTTGTTATTGTTGTTGGCTCGTTGGCGCTGACGACTAAAGATGTTTTAAGCAGCATGAAAAAATAACAACTACAACAACAATAACAAATAATAACCCAACATACAATACTCATGGTCAATGGCCTCGTAAGGCATTACACTTTTAATACTTGTAAGCAGGCGAACACACATCCAACTAAACTTATAAACAACAACAAAAAGCATCATAATTTTTTTTCTTGTCTGTCAGTCAATCCGTTAGTTAGTCAGTCAGTTATTTGTTCATTTGGTGAAGACAACAACAACAACAACAACAAACAACATTTACAAAAAGCTTTTGGATGTTGTTTTAATCTGGTTTCATGGCTGTTTTTACGATTTTGCAATGTTTTTTGTCTTTATTTTCTTTGTCATAATTTTTTACCGGCTTTATTTCTTCAGTTAGTTTGTCTTCTTCTTCTTTGGAAATGTCATTTTAATATGACACTATAAAGAAGAATTCAAAGTTGTTTTATTTTACTATTGTTTTGTTTTAAAAACTCATCCTTTAGAAGGAAATATAAATGTCAGTCAGTTGGTGGTATTTTACAAAAACAAAAGATTTACAAAAACTAAAACAAATAAGAAAGTTAAAGATTAGTTTGGTCATATAATACCCTAAAACTGGGAGGAATTTAAATTGGAAATTAGTATGGTCATATAACACCCTGTAACAGAGACGGATCTAAGGTAATATATTTTCATATAAAGATCTAGGGAAATTTTTTTGTATAAAAAAACTCTAAAATCAGGTTATTTGCCGTTAAAGGACTTTGTTTAGATAATATATAAAATTATACACCGATTCAAAGCCCATATATATTACTTTTTGCCAAGTTAACTTTATTGCGATATATTCTAGATTGAGATCCAATTTAAAACTTAATACTTATGAGAAAAACTTATTTCAACAACTTATAAACAAATTCAGAAAAATCGTACAAATTTTGAATGAGAGCTATATATATTCTATAAGATACTGTAGCCCAATATTCCATCTCACTTCTTAATTGTAAGCTTGTTTCTTATACCGCATATAATTGACCATTTAAAAAGAGTGTAGAGTGAAAACAGTGAGTTAATTATGCAGACAATAGTTACTTAACTTTAATGTAAAATGTCCTTCAACCTGACTTCCTTATTAGCTGGAATTTTATAAAATAAATATAAAACACAAAACAAGGCTTTTGTCCTTTGTTTCATTGTAGTACATTCTTTCCAAGAATTGATCCCAAAATATATACAAATTACAAATAAACTGGATCTTAATAAAGAAAACAAAAATTTTAAAAATAAACTTTAACAATTTCTTCCTTTAACTCAGATACCATGAAAACTACTAAATCCGTTATAAATACTTGATTTATATTTCGAAATTTATTTTATATCATTAAAACTTAACTGGAAGTCTACCGCTTCCCGGGGGATTTATTCATTTGATTTTCAGTTTAAAATATTTAAAGCTCTTTGTTGTTTAATTACTTGAAATATTTTTCAATTTAAAACTTAATTTACAGATTACAAATTACTTTAAATATAAGGAGTGAGATCGAAAAAATTTTTACACACGTTTTTTTATTAAAACTTCTAACACAAGTGTGATTTGATTTTCTTATTAAGTTACCTTTGTAAGTAATGAATATATTATTAATTTGATAAGAATGAGAGCTAGCTAAAACCCGGTGTGCTTTCCTGCCCTTATAAAGTGGGTGGTATCCCTAAAACACTCTCTATTGGGGACCACATCTCCCCATGATCCGTCCTTCATGCTGTCTAGTAAAACAGTTGTTTGGAAAATTTTTTGGATCAAAATTTAAAAATTCTCGATGTAGTGGTTCTTAAAATATTCCATGATCAATATTTGCCTTATATGAGGGCTACCTCTTGCCCTAATCCTATCCGTCTCACAATTTGCCTCGTAAACAAGTTTCTAGAAAAAATTATTGGGACCAAATTTTAAATTCTCGTTGACGTGGTTCTTTAATTGCTTTGTGTGGGGGGTACCTCTCTCTGGTTATAAGGAGATCATTCTTTGACAATTTAAGCAAAATCGGTCCAGCAGCTTAGCTGTTTATAAGTCCAAAACAAATAAACACAGATTCATGTTTATATATATATAGATTTTCAACATAACAAAACTTGATCCTACGAAAAGTAGGCCAATCAGTCAAAGGTTCCCGTTAATTTTTTTGTTTATAGAAATCGTGGTTCAGGTAGAAGAAATGATGTTTCTAAAGGTAAAAAAATAGAAAGTATTTTGAAATGAGCTGCCAACATGTCCGGTAGGAAATCTTCCCGATTAGTCCCGTCCTCGGACTATTTGGTACGAAAATTTTAAAATTTATAGGCCTAAAACAAAGCTCGGAAATTGAAGTAAAGTTATCAAAAATATTCTTCCGACAAAATAGATGACGAAACTTATGTTCTGGTAAATTTTTCGCAAGCAAATATTGATGAACAGTTCAGGACTCAAAAGCAGTTAAAATCTCCCAAAAATTTTTTGGTATGACTAGCAATATGCAATAAACGCCAAAGGAAAACAATTATTTGTTACAGGTGGCTTCATAAATTTACATCAAGAAATGTTTACAATAAAACAGCGAAAAAGCCGTTCATAACACTACAAAATGTGTCCACTTTTTTGATCTGACAGATCACCCTGTCATTATGATTAAGAGCTAAGACCAGTGGAGAGATATTTAAAAGAACGCAAAAAAGGCGTCCAAAAGTGTAGTCGATTTTAAACGGAAATGTTAAAGCAAAGTGACAGAAAGCATCACAAGTGATTTAAACTGTATTTTTTAACTTTTTAATTTTAACCAAATAAAAATATAGTTTGGTGTTTTCGCTTTTATTAACATATAAGCATGTTAAGCACTTTTCGATCTCACTCCTTATTTAAATTTCATAATTACATTATATAACAAACAAACAATTGTTTTATAATTAAATTAATTTATATTCCATTATCTACCAAATAGTTTTCCCAACTTTTAACTGGAAAACAATATTTAAACAAATTTCAGTTTTAAATACTTTTAAATATTTTTTTTATAAAAATAACTTTATAAATTAAATAAAACCGCAATTAAATAGAAAATTTTAAATTTTGTTTTCAAAATTTTACATAAGTTTAAATAAAAATAAAATATTAATATTTGTATTTTTAATATAACAACAACAACGAAATACATTTAAATTAAATTCAAATTCCCAGAAAATATTTGATTTATCATTTAGAAATTTTCAGAGAAAATAACTTTTTATTTTCATATGTACAGTGGGCGTCATAAAAATAAGAACTCTGGGATGTAAATATAGAGAAAATTTTGAAAAATATCGAACAAAGAAATTTTGTAATAGAGAGCCAAGTTGTAGACGTATTTAAATTTTGAGTTTGGACTTTGTGAGATGTACCACATAGAGCGGTTCCAAAGTTGTACATCTCAAGTCATGAAATATTTAAAATTCTGAACCGAATTTATATGAGTGAATTATGCTTCTTCATTATTGAAGTATTATTTCTCAAAGAGATGTCAAAGTTTTACAACAAAATTTTAAAAACAAAAAAATAATAAGGAGTGAGATTGAAAAATTCTTAGCACACGTTTTTCATTAAAACTTCTAACTCGAATAGTAGTTAATTTTTTTGTATCAAGTTTCCTTTGTAAAACTTGTATTGACTTGCCAAATATTATTCTCAATGTCAAACGAATGAATACATGGTTGACCTCATTGAAATGGATGACCAGAAAAAATTGCGTACAATTTGGTTCTTGTCTATGATAGAAAACCTGGTTCAGGAATGGTTCACATGATGTTTCAAAAGCCAAAATAATTGAAAGCAGTTTCAGAGCTTCATAAACATCCGCTAGAAAAGCAGCCTGATTAGCTCGGTGCTCAGAATATTTGGAACGCAAAGTGAAAGCTTATGCAAGTTTTAAAAACCTTCTAAAGATTTAGAGTCCAAAACCAGAGCACGAGTATTGAAATCCAGTTAAAAAATAATCTTGCTTGTATAATGGAAACGTATGATCTGGCAGATTTTTCGCAAAGGGAATGTTGGAGAGAAGTTTAGGATCCAAAAATTTCTCAAAAAGTTCTTGGTATGACCAGCTTATTTTTGATCTGATTTGACGTCCTATCACTGTGATAAACAAGCTCTTAAGTGACACAAAACCAAAACCTCCAAAGAAGATGAACGATATTGGACTTCTATAAAAAGATAATTGAGGAATACGAAAAATGTGTTTAAATGTGATTGACGGAGATTGACTACCTGTTCAAGCAAAGTGACAGAAAGCACAATAAAAAAATTTCACTACTAGTGATTGAAACTATATAATCATATAAAAAATTATAACTGTAAGTTTAGTGCTTTCGTTTTCGATCTCACTCCTTAATAAAATTCTTAAAAACTCATCATGGTACTAATCTTCATATAAACAATTAAATTAAAGCTTTTACGCGTATTTCGCACAACATCTTTGCAAACATAATAATATTTATGTAAAAAGTTTTCATTCAGGCATTTTAATAGTCAGTAGTCACCATCAAGTACATTATAGTCTTTTGTTTGCTATTTTTATATAATATTTCAAATGACATAGATTTTTTTCCTCTTGTAATATAAAAAGAAAGAAGATTAAATACACTGTAAAAAAAAAATCAAATAATATGGAATTTTACTTATATTTAGAAGAATATAAATTGGGAATAAGAAAAAAAGAATTTCAAGAGCTTTTTAATTAACTTTTATTAGAATAAAAAGTTAAGCAAAAAATCTGTTTGAAATCATTTTTATTTATAACATAAAAGTAAAAAATCAAATAATATTTTAACATAACCCAGTAGAGGTTTGGAGACTTATTCGAACTACTCATCCAACAGTCTGTATCGGAATACGTTTGTACACTTAACTAAGCTACCGATTAGTCGTTTTAACATGGGTTTCTTTCTTAGGACCTTTTGTCTCTTTTATAATCTTTTCACGATGCAAAATATTTGCACTTATCAGCACCAACTGTCTCCCTTAAATAGGTCTTGTGTCGTTTAAGTGGTCGAACATATTGCACACAAAGAGATTTCACTGCCTCCCTACGATATAACTGATGATTTAGTTGAGCACTATAAAAAATGTCAAAGGAAATTTGATTATATTCTCGGGTTTTTCTTTTTTGACCGTAAAAATACTTAAATCGTCTGTACAGTGGGGCAGAATCAATTTATTTTGAGAAAACAATTTATCGCCTCTTTTAGTTTATATGTTCATACTGATAGCATAGGAATTTATAAGATATTAAAGTTTGGTCCCTATTGAACGTCACTGAACGGTGTTATAAAGGTATTTCGGAAACTAATTTTTTAAACTTTTTTAAATTGTTTCACAGTTTTGAAAATTCCATTATGTTTTATTTGTTTGATAATAGCATTTTCAAAACCTACGATAAATATGGACTTTATAGACCAAAATCTATAAACTTTCAAATTTGAGAGATTCTTGACATTTTTTGGGGATACAATGAAATCTTTTTTATCGAATCAATATTCGTTCCATGACATTTATAATAATATTGAACTTTTAAACAAAAATACGAGGATCATTCGATAATTCTTCGTAGGTAAAGTCGGACTTGACCAACTAGAACTTCCTTATATGTTTTACCTGAGTGTTAGCTGAATTCAATTAGTAAGATAAACTTTATTGATTTGATCATGAGATCATTAGAGTCTTTAATAATTTAACACATTGTGCATGGACCATCTGGAGATTTTAAGCTTAAACAAATCGCGTCTATTGAATCTGTTTTTCCTAAAAAAATTTCAGAACATAAATGAAAGTATGTCGACTGATCATTTAAAAGGCCTTCGCAATTATTTCAAAATAAACCTCATACTTTGTCATTCTTATTTATACAATTTTTTCTCTTAGTGTATTTAATATGTTTTTCTTTTCTATTTACATTCTTTATCTATTACATATCACATAAAATAAAACCATTCACACATTTAAAAATTAAATAAAAAAAGATATGTAAATGTTGATATCTCCCCTCAACAATTGTTGTGCGTATTTGCTGGTATTAAACACATACAAACATATATTTTTAAATATTTATTATATATTCACATTCCTGTTGTCAACACATTTATTCGCACAATTTAATTCTCATTCAGTTAAGATTCACCTACATAATCGGTTATCGACCTAATTCTAGGGATTATGCTTTATAAGCATTTTTTTTGTTGTACACAGAACATAAACATTAAATAGCAAAGAAAACATAAATTCTTGAATTTTTCAATTATTTCCTTAAATTTTAAATTCTATTAACAATAATGATAATAATGATGTTTTAAACATCATTATTACAGTTAAAGAAATTATATTGTTTTTTCCTAAACACCCAAAGTTCATTGCATTTTTATGCTTTTGATGTATGAGCGTGTGTGTGTGTGTATAAGAAAGAGAGGGAGAGAGTGCAAGATCTGGCAATTTATAGGAATTATAACTTATGAAAAAGCAGTTATTTAAGTTAAAATGTTAACTAACTTACTTATAAACATCGTATGTCATACATACTTTATTTCCTTTTATTACATAAAACAACAACAACAATCATACACTTTAAACAATATTCTTTACGTCTGTTAGTATGAATGAATGTAAAAAAGTATACGTTTATTTTACAGAACATTTCCGCACGATTTCAATATGAACAAAAATGTTATTGTTGTTGTTGGTTTTTTATTAACTTTAAGTACTTTTACTGCTGCATACAACATTATTTATGGAATATAAACAATTGTTGTTGCTGTTATTTTCTTTATTTTTTGTATAAAATTTACAATTTCTGTTTTATGTTCTCCTCCCACATGATGCAATTGGATAATGCAAGTGTACACAAGTCATATTTTTTGTATTAAGGTGGATGCTACAAAAAAGGGAATACTTCTGCTTAATGAGTAGACGAAATAACTAATTAACTAATTAATTAATAAATATTTTAATAACCAATTACATTAATTTAATTAAAATATTTACAAGTTTTAAATCGATCGCTCGATCTTTGGCAAATCGATTTGCTTTACTCTCTTAACTAATAATTTGACCGTGAGCTTTTTCTTGGAAGTTAGCTATTGCAGTATTTTTACGATCTACGATATGGACACATGCCCACTGTCTACCTACGTTATAACTTCTATCTTATCACATTAATACCTCTTTTGGTAATCGTGTAAAATAATTCTGTAGTTTTAAAACTGCTAACTGCTACGTGGACACATTTGAGTTGTTTTGCAACATTTCAGACGGAGATGTTGACCTCCCAACCTTGGTACTGAATTTTTTTTAACTCGTTAAAATTAAATTTTTGATTTGATTAAACAAAATCAACTATAATTATAACTAGTTCAAATTCTTGTAGTTCAGATTCTAATTCAGTTTTAGTTCGGTTCTATTTCAGTTCCAGTTCAGTACTAGTTCTAATCAGTTTTTAGTTCAGATTATAATTCAGATTCAAGTTTAGATTTTAGTTCAGATTCTAGTTCAACTTCTAGTTCAACTTCTAGTTCATATTCCAGTTCAGATTCAGAATCTATTTCAGATTATAGTTCAGATTCAGTGCTGGTTTTAGTTTAATTCTGGCCCAAGTTTATTTATTCTTTTCTTTTTGTACATTTTAAGAATTAGAAGACATGATATATTATTTTAATTAGTACATTAGGGACCTCATTCATTTTCCACTCAACTAGAGTCACCTTACTGTTCAACTGCTTTAAAGTGGGTGACTGTGTGAAACTATTATAACACAGTGTTTTTTCTTCTTGTTATGTGACTGTGACTTTAAGGTTTATTATTTTAAAAAATATAAAGTTAATGGTTTTGTTGAAACAACTTTTTTTTGGAAAAAAAAATTGTGGGAACAATTGGAAATTTTAGAAAGGTAGCAGATGCTTTCAAAATATATTCACAGATGAATTATCGAAACATTAATATTTCAAATTTAATTAGAATAATAAAATTGAAATAAATGAAAATTGAAAACCTGAATGATGTATTTTCCAATATTAAATATTAATATTTATGTCCCAGATAATAATAAACCTTTTTATCCTCAAGGGCGTATGATTAATATTTTTCTTAAAAACAATTTTGAAATCATTTAAAATGTCCTAAAAGAACTGGAACAAAACTAACATTCTTTTCATATAAATCACTAAAAAAAATAATCTAATTTAAACAAATGTTGTTTTTATATTTTCCCTTAACTGTTACCCAGAGAATTTTCCTAAGAATGGAAGATGTTTCCTTTTTAACTAACGATTTTTATAACTTTTACTACATAAATCATATAAATAAAAATAAAATAAAAACATTATACTTTAATATTTATTTATCATTTGTTTCCTTTTTTCTTTACTTTTTGTCATTTCTCTTTAGACTTTTCTTGTCTTTCAACATTTCAAAGACATTGATGGACTTTTGTGGCGTACAAGAGGAGTATAAGATAAAGAGAATCCCCAATGGATACTAAATGTATGTAAGTATTGGACCAAAAAGTAAAAGAAATAAAATAACAAGTAAGAATGTAATATTCGGTTATGTCGAATCTTTAATACCCTCCACCACACATACATGTGAAGAAAATACGTTAAATTTCACATACATACATACATACATACATACATACATACATACATACATACATACATACATACATACATACATACAACATACATACATACATACATACATACATACATACATACATACATACATACATAAGACATACATACATACATACACACATACGTACATACTCACACGCACACTCACAAACACAGGAACACTTAATGAGTCATAAAATTAATTAAATTTTTTGCTATAACTTTTTTTCTACTGAACCGATTTTGACAACTTTTTTGAATGGTGATGAAGTACGTAAAGCTTAATATTATGATTCTAATTTCAATCTATTTTGTCGATTTGTAATTGACATTTTTCGTAAGTTCTTTGCTTGTACTTAGAGGTTGCCTCAGATATCGGTCTATTTCTTTTGAACCGATTTTGTTAATTTTAAATAGGAAACTTCTCAAGACTGTAAGAAATACTCGGGCTAAATTTCATTGAGCTCTTTCAGATATTGCAGATGTGGGCATGCCAATAACAGACAGACGACGAGATACAGACGTACATAACTAAATCAATTCAGATTTTGATTTGATACTAGAATATATATACACATTATGCGATCTGAGATGATTCATTCTTAGCGTTACACACAAAATGACAAAGCAAATATACCCTCTTCACCACTTGTGGCGGTGGAGGGTATAAAAAAGAAAGATAAATAAAAAAATATTAAGAGACCACAAATTGTATTTGTTTTCACTTTAAGCTACTTAAAGTCTTAAGTATTTCAGTTGTTTATCATGAGTTTACGTTTTTATGTTCTCAAATACACAATTTTCTTTATTGTTTTTGACAAGTGCTACAGGAAAGTGTCTAAGGGACAGGAAGGGAGAGAAGGAATATATGTATTATATATGGGTACTTAGTAGTTCAATAAACCAAAGAAAAACCAAGATATAAAAAAAGGGAAAATATGGTCAGAAAGAAAGATTTTAAGTATCTCGAGCAAATAAAGAATCAATAGAAAAGAGAATTTTCAAAAGATTTGAAATTTAATTTAAATATTTAAAAAGTTTTTTTACAAATAAATCTGACCAAATGCACATGTGAGGTTTAAGCTCTGCAAAGTGATATTTGAAAGGGACCTTTTGAAGAAGAGTGGACCGATTCTCGTATAGTTTGGCATATCGTTTAAGAATATTATACGATTTGTTTGTGAAATTTTTTTTTACATTTAAGTCTTTTATGTTCTTAAAAGCCCTTTCCGGGAGGAATATTCAAAATCACAAGTTTCAATAAGCATCTTTCTTGAATCAAATAATCACATTTGCCTTATTTTATCAATATATATTTAAAACTGCGACCTGCATTTCGTTTATAAGTTTTACATGGAAAGACGACCTTCCATATGGTACAACTACAAGATATCTCAGTTGATCGCTAGGAGAAGAATTGTGAATTCTCAGAGAAAGTCCGTCTACATATCGCCTCAAATAAAAAATATTGACGTATTTGCCCAACATGAACTCTCAAGTGAGGTGAAGTTAACCCATTTTGACCAACTCATTTAATTCGCAAGAAAAGGGTCAACTCGTGACTTACTGTCACTAGTCGTATAAATCTGGATCCATTCTGATGATATGAGATACCTCAAAAACAGTGTAATTTTTCTTCCCATATCTGGGCATTCACACAAAAGAATATCGTTCAATCCTTAGTAGTGATTCTGAGTCGAAGGAGATATTTTAAAATGGTGGTTTAGGATTTATGATTTTGGGCAAATACGAAGAACGTCAAGAAAATATTAGTCAATTAGTGCCGTCACCCTACCTTCTGTGGTAATAATATAAATGGAAAATTAGCCAGGTTTCCCTCTACTACATCACACATACAGAGCGATCATTTAATCATTTCTATCCCATTGTGGAAATATGTTATAGGGTGTACTCAGGTTGGTCTTGCCGGACTAAAACTATCTTACTTATTTTCCTCTTCATGTTTGGAAAACATTTTATCATAGAAAAGCAAATTTTTTTTTTATAAAATTCAGTTTCACTTCAAAAACAACAAAAAATAACATAAATAAATCACATAAGAAAATTTTTTTAATTAAAATTATTTTTATTATTTATGTTCATCATCTTTTGCAAACTCATTTGCAATTAAGTTATGAAATGGAAAGTCATAATTTTTTTCTTTAACCATTTTTTTCAATTTTTCAAATTTTTTTAATAAAAATTTAATTTCAAAATAAAATTTCCAATTTTTTTCTTTCTCGTTATTAACCAAAATGACGCGTGCCACTGTCAGACATTTGTAGAAATAATGAAATTACAAAAATATAAATCCAAATTAAGATAATAAATTATTTCTTATTTATTTTTGAAAAACACGTAGAAAATGAAGATAAAAATCATTAAAACACAATTATAAACACACACAAACACACACACATACATACATACAAAATAAATGTTTCGACTTATTTAGTTATAAATAAAAATCATAATCTACTTTATCGTCTAAATAAAATAATTGTCCATTTTTATGGTTGAAAATACAAAAAAATGTTATAAATACAACAAAAACTAACACCTTTTATGGTTCAATCACCTAAAAATATTTGTTGTATTTATTGATGAACACGTTCATAAATAAACATACATAACATTATATTGACATGTTTTGGCATGTGTGTGTGTGTTTGTAGTTGTTTGCACTTTTATTTGAGCAAATGTTTGTGAAATTGTTGCAAAAAGACAAACAAGTTATAAAATCATCATTTGAAAACAAAAGAACACCTGTTACTACATTAACGGGCAACGATTATTAAACAATACATTTTCTATGCGAACAGAATTTTAACTTAGAGATGTTTACTCTTGGAAAATTCAAAATTTTCTCTTAGAAAATCTATTTAAAAAATTTTTACTAGTAATTTTCATTCAGAAAAAAAAAATTAATTTTTTTTTATTAAAATTTCTATTAAAACTTTTATTCAAAGTTTTCTCTTAAAAATTTTTTATTAAAATTTTTCTAAAAATTTCTCATAAAATTTTTTTATTTAAATATTTTCATAGAATTTTTTTATTAAAAGTTTTCTCTTAGAAATTTTTTATTAAAAATTTTCTCTTAGAAATTTTTTATTAAAATTTTCTTTTAGAAATTTTTTATTAAAAATTTTCTTTTAGAAATTTTTTTATTAAAAATTTTCTTTTAGAATTTTTTTTTTTAATTTTCTCTAGAATTTTTTTATTAAAATTTTTCTCTTAGAAATTTTTTATTAAAATTTTCTAGAAAATTTTTATTAAAATTTTCTCAGAATTTTTTTTTTTTAATTTTCTCTTAGAAATTTTTTATTAAAAATTTTTTTTAAATTTTTTATTAATTTTTCTAAAATTTTCTCTTTAAATTTATTTAAAATGTTTTCATAGTTTTTTATTAAATTTTTTTTAAAATTTTTTAAATATTCTGAGAGAAATTTTTTAATAATTTTAAACAGAATTTTATTAAAAATGTTTTTAAATTGTTTATTAAATTTTTTTTTAATTTTCGAAATTTTTAATAATATTCATTTAAGATGATACTTTTAATATTTTTAATTTTTTAATTTGTTAATAATTGAAAAAAAAAAATTTTTAATTAAAAATTGTCTCTTAGAAAATATTTTCTCAAATTTAATTTTTTTTAAGGGTGAGTCGAACATTTTTAACATAAAAAGCCAGAAAAATACCTTTTAAATTTTTTTGTCCTTGATTGAATTATTAATACATTTAGCAACAAAAGAAATTATAGTTATATTTTAACTAGTAAGAAACTTAGAACTTTTTTATAGAACTTGAACTTTATTTTGATCTCTGCCTTTCTGGACTTTATATTTTGGCAGGTTCCTTCAAGACTTTTTGATCCTTGTATGTTTTTAACCTGTATTGACATTAACTTTTCGTTTCAATAGCCCGGGTAACTAAAATCAACGGGCTGCTTTACTTTCGGATTGTATTGTAAGGTCTTTTTGAAAATGCTTTCTATTTTATCTGCTTTTCCTAATAGAAAATTCTCATAATTTTTATTTTCCAGGATTCCTTTAAGAAATATTTGATTAAGAATATTTTCTCATTTTTCTTTAAAAATTCTTCCAATTTCTATTTAAAAATCTTCCAATTTTTATTTAAAACTATATTCTAATTTTCTCTTTTAAAGTATATATTTTTCTCTTAAAATATCTCAATTTCTCTCTTAGAAATTCTCCTATTCACACAATTTTTTATTTCGCGAACTGTTAAAACTTTTTCGAAATTGCCGCAAAATTTTGAATTATAAGAAAAATGTTCTCTAACATTTTTTTAAAGAAAATGTTCTCTTAAAAAGTATGTAATATTTGTTTTTGTATTTTTTTAAATATTCTCTTTGAATATTTTTTTAAGAGAACGTAAATGTTCACTAAAAAATAAATTTTAAAATGATCTTTGGAATAATTTTTAAAGAATTCTCTTATTCCATTCAATAATATGTGAAATTATTTTCTCTTAAACAAATAATATTCTCTTTTATTTAATTTGTAATTTCTCTGAAATAATAAAAATATTTCAAAATTTTTACAAATAAGTAAAATATTTCAAATATCGTTGATCCCATCTCGAGGTGTTAAACACTTTATTAGTAGATAATTTTTTTGGACTGAAATGGTCATGACGAGTGTCATAAATGCAGTAAGTGGATTTTAAGTAAATAAATTATTTATTTTCCTTAAATTAGTGTAAAATTACAAATAAAGTAAATAATTATACTTTGTAATGTATAAAAATTACATATATGAATATTTTAATCGAAAGTTGTCTAAAGGTTTTTCATTTTCGATCCATCTTAATAAAAAGACTGGTTTTTAAAATTAAATGTTATTAACTAGATTTGGTAAATAATGAAATGGATTTTTAAAAAAAAAAAAAACATTCATTTCTATTTTAAGTAAGAGAGCTTTTTGTGTAACTCTTTCAAGTTATTAATATCGCAATTAAATACTTTTTTATTTAGTGTTTAATTAAAATTGATAATTATTTTCATTTCATTTAACCATAACAACGATAAAGTA
Organism: Cochliomyia hominivorax; assembly: GCA_004302925.2. Lineage (NCBI taxonomy): Eukaryota > Metazoa > Arthropoda > Insecta > Diptera > Calliphoridae > Cochliomyia > Cochliomyia hominivorax. Next base: position 76,339,783 of record PYHX02000467.1, read on the forward strand.
TTTGCTCTGTCTGTTATTCGAATAATTTTTTATGAATTTGGTCAGATTCAATCTGTCAACGTGATATGGTCAACATTCAACATTTTTCTCATTTTCAACAGAAATTAATTAATGAATTTTACAAATTGTATGGCAATTAACTAAGAGAAAAACACCACACACACAGGTAAAAAAAGTTAAAGTAGGTGCGAACCGACTATTTTATAATCTTCACCTCTAATTGTGATTATGTAGTCTAAGGTCACTTGTGGATCACACAATTCATTTTAAACTGATTTTTTAAAAACTTTAGAGAAATTTTCGTTATTACGAACCAATACCATTTAAATTTGGACCGATCATCCTTTAGCCCTTTAAAAAATATTTGACTTTTTGGTTTTCAAAACTGAACTTTATATAGGGAGAGTTACAGTCCTGTAACTCAAAATTGATATAAATTATTTTATCATATTTTGCAAGAAACCAGACATTAGGACGGACATAATTTCATCAACCCTGGAGATAATTTTTACGTCGTTTTTGGATGTTAAGAAATATAATCGTATATAAAATCTGTCACGATTTATGCGCTTGACTTAAAAGAATTATTTTGTCTTTAAAGTTAAATTTTATTTGATATTATTGCCATTCAACAGACAGAAGGAAGGACATTCTTTAATCGAATTACGCACAATTTTTTATATATCGTAAAATGTCGATAAATTTATATTTTTTTGTATATCCCAAACATCCATATAAATTCACCATCAACAACATTAACAGCCATTACTTCGAAAAAAACCAACAGAGGTCATATGAACGGTCGATCTTTGTGACACTTGGCCTATCAAAAGCCTGTGATACTGTTAACTTATCAAAAGCCTTTGATACTGTCTCTACCAGAACATCCTACAGTCCTCATTGTCAATTAATATGAAGAGATGGATCGTAAATTATTTTGGTGGCCGTCAATCATTCTTTCAATTTCAAGTCCGGAGATCAAAAACTCGTTGAAATAGTCGCCACTATTTGGGATATGGGATGTTTTCAACTCATTATCTATATGAAGAAACGAAGATCCTTCCAGTTTAATAACATAACGAAATGCATAGTTAACAGTTGTTTATGTTGGATATCTTGGAATGCCATAGAAGGATATATACGAATAGATCTTTGGGTTGAAATTCGTATATGACTTTGAAAAATATTCCCAGAGACATAACACTTATCACTGTTTAATATTACTTTATGAATGTCGCCTACCGCCTATTGCTGACAATGAACAGAATCCGCCACATAATTGAGATCGGTATGAAGCAGTAGGGTCAACACCAACTGACCTCGTTTTCACTATGCCATCACAAAACTATGTCCAGCTTGTGGCTAACAAAACAAAAGAGATTGCCCAGTTTCTCAGGATCGAGCTGAACTCAAACATTAACCAACATAATGAACAAACTTGTATTTTTGCAGCTTTACCCAAAAATCTATAATACTTCATTTATTTCAAGTGGTGTAGGGTATATAAACTACTTTCCCTTTGGTTGAAATACGATGAAAATGATAGCGACACCAATAGTTTATTTTATGCCACAACGTCATCATCATTATTGTTGCTACCAATCAACCAAAAACAACAACCAACCCGTCAACAACAACATTAACAATATGAAAACAAAAACAATGTATAAAACGTGCCACTTGTTTGTTGTATTTTGTTGTTTTTTTTTTTCATTCAGTCTTGTCTAAATGAAATGAAGTGTGATGCGACATTAATCAGTATGCGTGGCGAATATCAACACTTTAAGTCATAATTGAAGTGTATAAAATTGTTTATGTGTGCATGTGTTTGTGTAAAATGGTTATGGATCATAAATGGATACTTTTTGTTGTTATTTTATTATATATAAAATTTTATAAAGGCTCTTATTTCTGTACGCTCCACCACCACAAGTGGTGAAGAGGGTACATTAACTTTGTTATTTCGTGAGTAACGCTAAGAAGGAATGATCTCAGACCCCAAAATGTACATGTATTTATGTATCAAAGCAAAATTTGAGTCGATTTAGCTATGTATGTTCATCTGTCTGTTGTTGGCACGCTCACATCCACAATTAAATTTGGTCAGAGTTTCTTAAAAAAAATTATTAAAATCGGTTCAGTAGAAAAAAAGTTATAACCAAAAATATAACTAATTTTATGACTCATTAAGTGTTCCTATGTTGTATTTAAGAAAATCGTTTGTCAGTGTATGTGTGAATGTGTACGTACGAAACATAACGCATTTACTTAAACACATTTGTAGTGGAGGGTATTGAAGATTCGGCATAGGCGAATGTATCATTCTTACTTGTTTTATAATTTAAATTTATGTCTGCTTAAAGTGACACTTTTCTATGTAAATTTTCCTTGTTGTCATACATTGTTTTAGTTGTTATATTCAGAACGTTTTCTTTCTTTATATTTGAAATTTTTATTCTAATTTTATATTTTAACTGAATTTTCATGAAAAAAGAAGACTTGTTGTTTTTTGTGTAAACTTAATTATAAACATACTAATACGAAGTACAAGAACGTGATGTTGGTTGATTAGATTGCCCAATTTGTGTATGTGTGAGTGTATGTTATTAAAGAATGCATAAAACAATAACCCAGTAAACATGTTAGAGAAGATTTCCAATCCCTCTTTATATATCATAATTTAATTAAACATTTTGCTGGGTTATTCTAAAAAATATATATTTTATGTTTTCATTTATATATTTTGGCTGCTGGGTTTTATCTAACCAAACGTAATAAATTTTGTACTAAAGTCAGCTTAAGTTTAGACACTAACACTTATGCAAACACATTTACATGTATTGGTTTGTTTGTCACACGTTTTACTGTTAGCAAGGTGCGCTTCGTGGTTATTAATGTCATGGCAGTTTTGCATGTTAAATTATTTTATTCTCTTTTATTTTTCCTAAAACAGCAACAACAAATTTTTGTCAATACGGAAATGCATTTGTGTGCACATACCAATACAACATTAGTAACACCCAAAAATATATATATATTTATTTAGAAACTGATTCACACACACACCTTTTCCGTATGACATAATTCTCTATATGTAATTTGAAGTTGTTGTTGTTGTTGTTGCATTTTCTATTTATTTTGATTTTTAATTATTCGCTTGAATTAAATAATCGTTTCTACGGACAAATTTGTCTGATTGTTTTGCGTTGAAAAAATTCTATTTATGTTTTAATTTGATTAAAAATTTATTTTCTATGAATAATTTTTAATAAGTTTTTATTTAATCAGGCATAACGAAATTTTAATTTTATTAATGAATCGAAAACTATTTTATAACGAATAAATATTCTTAAGTTTTTTGCAATTATCGGCTGTCAAATTCTACAATTGATGATAACCGTGACGAGAAATATAATTCATGAACTAGAAGTGAACTAGAACTGAACTAGAATAGAATTGAACTGAATTAGAACTGAACTAGAACTGAACTAAAACTGAATTAGAACTGAACTAGAATGAAATAGAACTGAAATAGATCTAAAGTAGTTTTTTGTCTATAACTGATAATTTAAGTTAAGAACTCGTAATCTCTTTGGTATCATAAAAGATTCCGTTAAATTTGTCTGATTTTTAATTTAAATGTCGTCAATTAATTAAAAAAAATCTTATCAGTTAAAAAGACAAACATTCACATTTAATATTCCCGTCTACTAAAGTGATGCGCTTACTGAGTACATTTAATAACCTTGATAAATATTAGCAGTCATCATTGTGACAAATAGTCTTAACAATCATTTAATTGTAAATACATCTCTCTGTCTCTCAGTTTGTCTGTCTGTCCGTCTGTCCATCTGACTGAATGCTAACCTCTCTATTTGTTCTTTATTTTATTGTAAGAGTTTTCCTCTGTATGTTGTAAGTAATTTGTTAACATTAAACTTAATATTTTATACAATTTAATGTTGTTGCTGTTGTTGTTTGTCGCTCTCAGTTTGATTGTTTGTCTATATGTGTATTTGTATAAGCCCCAGTCATTGTCCGTTGACGTCATGTTGACATTTTTAATATTTTTAATGGACAACATTTGTTTACAATGGATATTTTGTTTTCTGAAAATGTTTGTTTTTGTTGTTTTATAATTTTTATTTTTATGTTTCTCTCATTTTTTTATAATAAAAAAGTTTTGTGACAATGTTTGTTTTTGTTTTAATATTCGTAAGTTAACATTAATGTTGTTGTTAGTCTGGGGGATTCAAAATGACTGACAGTGTAAGCGTCAGTGTCTGTTGCCTGCTTTTATGTTTGGCCCACTAAATGTTTGTTTGACATTCTGGCAATAAGGAAATAATATATTTGTGTGTTTAGTTTTGTTTTTGGTCTCTCTTTATTGCAAACTGCTGCAAATGTAACCCACGCCATATGGAGATTAAATTGTCACTTGAAAATTAAATAAATTTAAATAAAAATTAAAATGTTTGTGTTTTTTTTATTATTTGTTATCCAAATTTACGACAATTATTTAACGTTTGGTTAAGTGAATTAAGTGCATTAAAAAATTTTACGGTATTTTTACAAAAGATGTTAATGAACGGAGATGAAAAATAAAAATAAAGTGATAAACATTAAATTAAGTGCTAAATTTAATTTTAGTCAGCATTTTATTTCAATTCAGTTTAATTTCTAAGAAATTTATATTGTAATTTAGATTCGATTTCAGTTCTAATGTAGAATTGAGTTCAGTTCTAGTTAATTCTAGTTCGATCTAGTTCTCTTCCAGCTCCTTTGTAGTTCATATTTAGTTTTGTTCTGTTTTATTCATCTTCAATTCTAATTTAGATTTTTTCTCAAAGTATCGTTGTAATTTGTCATGCATTTTTCATCTTCTATTTTATTTAATCTGTCAAATGTTTATTTTACTCTCATTCTTTTTTGTTCAGTTATCGCTTAAAACAAAAACTGTAAATCCCAAAATTACTTGTTCGTTCTATGGAAAGCGTTGCAATGCTTAATGAGCGGTTGTGGTCGTTTGACCCAATTTAATTAATCACAAAGTTATTTAATTCAATTAATTTGCTAATAATCAACCAACAAAAAAACACTCACACAAACAATAACAAATACAATGAAAGGGGAAACATATGTATTTAAGTATTGTTAAATTGATAATTATTTATTGTTGTTAATAATAATGATTTATCTGGCATGAATTGATTCTGCCAGAAATATGAAATGGGAAATATTTTTAATAATTTTTTTGAAAATTTATTGAGGAAAACTAAAATTTTATAAATAAAAAATAGAAATAAATGTTATAAATAAATAGACTAATTATTGTAACAAAACACTTATATATTAAGTATAAAGTTTATTATTGGAAAGGCTTTTTCCACCAGTTTTTTCCAAGTAAACTTTTTATGCCCTCATCCACCGTAAGTAGTGAAGAGGGTATATTAACTTTGACATTCCGTGTGTAACGCTTAGAAGGAGTTATCTTAGACCCCATAATATATATCTATTAAAATCTAAGTCAATGAAGATATGTCCGTCTATTTTTGGCACGATCACATCAACAATAATTGACACAGCTCAATGAAATTCGGCCTAAGTTTTTGTTGTTATCTGTTGTTGTACTATTCAAAACCAGCAAAATCGATACAGTATATTGAAAGATATAGCCGATACCTGAGACAACTTTTAAGTTCAAGCAAAAAACTTTCTTAAAATCGTCAAATTATAATAAAACTTTGCCAAAATATTAGATTGTATGTACTTCATAACCATTCCAAAATTTATCAAAATTGTGTTGTGTTTATGAAATTTTCTGTACACTACACCAACACCACTACACAAATTTCAAGTATACTCTTCGGCTCAGAATTTCTTTCAGAGTCGATTAAAGCTTATCTGTCCGTCCGTCCAGCTGGCTGACCATGTAAATTTTGTTCGCAAAGTACAGATCGCAGTTTTGAATATATTTTAATGAAATTTGGCACGTTCTTTTATTTTTGCCCAGGACGATGCCTACTGAAATTGTTTATGATTAATCCATTATTTATATCGGTTTCCCCCGTCCATAAAATGTCTAATATAAAACGATTTTTAAACTTTTTTAAAACAAAGTCTCATTATGTTCTAAAAGGATGTGCCAAATCATACGAGGATCAGTCCATTAATTCTTATAGGTTTCATACAACCAACCTTTAAATCGCATATATACGTGAGTATTGTAAAAATACTAAAGCCAAAACCACTGTATGAAATTAAACGAGTGTCGGTCCATAATTGCTTCTAATTCCCATATAACCCTACAGAAAAAATTCCCTTTAAAACACATAACACATACACATAAATATTTGTACCTTAATAATATATATTTATAATATATTGCATACATAAAAATAATAAGGAAAGCAAATTATACGAGGATCGTTCGTAGTTTTTCTTAGAGTAGACATTTATAATCAACAATGTGGTGTAGGCTATTAAATAGTCGGGCTTGACCGACTATAATATTTTTACTTTTCGTTTGTGAATGTTTGTGTGAGTGTGTATGAACGAAACATATAAGAATGTAAGAATGTAATATTCAGCTATGACGAAACTTCAATACCCTCCAACACAAATGCGTGTGAATTATATATGAATGAAATATCAAAAGGAACAATTAAGGAGTCTTAAAATTAGTTATATTTTTTTGCTATAACTTTTTTGATTTTGATAATTTTTGTAATGTTTATAAAGGTAAATTTACTTGATATAATGGCAAAATTTTGTTCCAAGTTGGTCACTTTTTAATTTACAATTTTACAAAGGATCTTCGCTTTAATATAGAGGTTGTCTCAGATACCGATTTATATCTTTTAATATACTAAACTGATTTTCTAGTTTTAAATAGGAAACTTCTCTAGCCAACTACTAATACTCAGACCAAATTTCATTGAGCTCTGTCAATTATTACGGAAGGACAGGCAGACAGATGGACAGGCAGACTGACGGACATAGCTAAATTAACTCAGATTTTGATTTGATGCAATGATATTTAAATTTTAAAGAGTTTTAGATGATTCTTTCTTAGCGTTACTTGCGAAGTGATAAAGTCAACATAACCTCTTCATCACTTGTGTTGGTGGAGGGTAAATAATTTATCCTCAAATTAAAGCGCAAAAAATGCAAAAAATACAATAAATAAATCTCTAGTGACCATTTGAACGCATGACATTGTTTTTTTATGTCTAAAAGCAAAAAATACATAAATGTTCGTGTTCATTAAATGACAAAACCCAGTTAAAGCCACTTTCTGCATTAACTTTACATTAACTTTCCAACTCCGGTTGACCAGGCTAACAATTTGTTACCACATTTATAATTAAAGCAAATGTAAAAAGGGTTAAAATAAGTGTCCATATGTGGCATATAGAAAAGTTAACAAGTGAGTTTACATTATGGTTTTTTATCTTTGTTGTCAGTTTGCTTCTCTTTCCTGACACATCTAAAACGAGGAAGTGCTTATATGTGTGTGTGTGTGAGTTTGAAGAGGAAACTCACATACATATATATACATGTAATTTCCATTTATTCCATTTCAATGATTGCTAATTACACATTAGTTTTCATTTTTTTATTTCATTTCATTTTTATAATTTTTATTTTATCTGTAACTTTTTAGTTAGAAAATGTCCTTTTCCATTATTGTCCAATAAATGTTGACACTTTAATGAAGTCACACTCACACAAAAGTATCAAATAACCTCTGGTTATTTGATAGTGTGTTTGATGTAAGTATTTTATTTTATTTCATTTTATTCTATTCTAAAATTCTTTTACCTTTTTTGTTCAACTATTGACCCATATTTCTATAGTTATGTATTGATGGGTATAATGAGTCGTTTAATAAAAATTATATAAGAAATTAAAGAAAACGTATTCATTATTAAAATAAAAACCAGAAAGAATGCTATATACGGCTATATCGAATTTTAATACCCTCCACCATAAATATGAATGAATGTTTCGTACATACATAATGTACGTACATAGACACTAACATAAAATTATGTTATATTATTGCCTACAACTTTTTCACTACTGAACCGATTTTGATAATTTTATAATGTACACAATGTTATGGTAAAATTTTCTTTTAGTCGGTCTATTTATAGTTAACAATTTTACGAATAATCTTCGCTTTAACTTAGAGTTAGTCTGAGATATCGGTCTATGGTTTTATATAGGAAACTTCTCAGGATTATAACATATACTCGAGATAAATTTCACTGAGCTCTGTCAGTTATTGTGGTTCAATTTTGATTTGGTGCAAGAATTACATTATGGAGTCTTAGATAATTCCTTCTTTGCGTCACACAAGGAATGACAAAGTTAATATACCCTCTTCATCATTTATGATGGTGGAGAGTATAATAATGTAATGTAATGTAATGTAATGTAATGTAATGTAATGTAATGTAATAATCTATTTTAAACAGGAGAGTTAATTACCATTCAAATACAAATATATTTTAACTAAAATTCCAAAGTCCAAATTTTTGTTAAGTTTCAACTATAGATAATTAATTCTGATTCTGGTTGGTATTCTGCTCCAGATTCTACTTAATCTATAGTACAGATTATTGCTGAGGTTCTTGTCCAGATTCTAGTTCAGATTTTTATTCAGATTTCACTTCTTATTCCAATTCAGATTTCTTTCCAGATTTCAGTTCATATTTAAGTTGCAGATCTCAGATTCCAAATCAAATGTAGATAAGTTCCTACTCCAGATTCTTTTTAAAATTATAGTTAAGATTCTTGTTCATTTAGTTCAGATTCTAGTGCAGAATCCCCATAAAATTCTACTTCGGAATGTATTCCAGATTCTTTTTAAAGTTCTAGTTTTGATTCTAGATCAGTTTTTAGTTCAGATTACTTTTGGAATTCTAGTTAAGAAATTGGTTTAGAATAAAATATAAAATTCTATATCAGATTCTATTTGAGACTTTAGTTCAGATTCAAGTTCAAACTCTTGTTTAGATATGAGTTCGGATTCTACTTTAAGTAACAGTTCAGATTCAAGTTCAGATTATGATTTAGATTCTAGTTTGGATGATAGTCAGACTCTAGTTTTGAATTCCGGTTAAGATTCTTGTTCAGAATATGGTTCAAATCCTAGTGAAGAATCCTGATAAAATTCTAGTTTGAATTTTTCTCCAGATTTTACTTTCATACTTTATTTTTCATATTCCAGTTCCGATTCAAGTTCAGTTTATACTTAGTTTAGATTCTACTTCGGATTATAGTTCATACTCTAGTGAAGATTAGAGTTCAGATTTCATTTCAGATTTTTGTTCAGATTCTATTTTAGATTTTGGTTCAGAAAGTAATTTGGATTCAAATTTAGCTTCTAGTTCAGATTCTTGTTCACATTGCATTTCGGAATTTTGTTGAAACTCTATTTTAGATTCAAGCTCAGAATCTATTTCAGAATCTGATTCAGATTTTAGTTCAGATTATGGATTGAAATTAAATATTAAATGCAGTTTCTAGATCCGATTTAGATAAAATTCTACTTCTTATTTTACTCCAGATTCTATTTAAGATTATAATTCATATTATAGATTTAGATTCTAGTTCAGAGTCAAGTTCAAACTCTCGTTTCTAGTTTTGATCTATTTCAGTATCTCTAAAACTCTTGCTTCCTTAATACATTTAACTGATGTGTCGTGAAAATATTTTATTGAAAAACTATATATCAACATAAATATGGAAACCAAGCATTTTATATTAAGTGGAAGTAAAATGTCTCAGTTGTTGCTTTTGCTGTTCTCGTTAGTGACAGAATGAGTGAAACATTTAAGTAACAACTATCAACTCTGAATTTGACATGTGAAAAATTCTGTTGAAATGAAGACGAAAATTAAAAATTTTCTTGTGGCATCTGGTGTTAAATTAATTTCGAAGAAAACTCTTCACTTTCATATTTCTTAATTAAACAATTAAATGTGACATAATAAATAAATGTGTTCATAATATTAAATTACATTAAAGAAAAATTAAAATATAAAAAATATTGAAAAGCAGCTAAATGTTTTAAAAGCCATTTTCCTATGGCTTTTTGGTGTAATAAAATTTGTAAAACACTTTATTTTGATTAACATATTTTCTCTTATATTAAAATTAAATGTATCAACATGTATAATGACTTCAATATTCTTCATTATGATTTCTAATAAAATTTTCAAATTTTAATTATCTTTTTTTGGAGGTTTTTGTGCCATAATATTTAATTAAAAATCCTGTATATAAAGCTAAATAATATCGATCGATTAGTCATTAAATATCGACATAATGATAAATTATAATGTCATTAAGTGAACACATTTATGTTTCAATGTATGTTTACTGAAACGGCAGCAATAATTTACATTTTACATGTGAAATTGATAAAAACCGAGATTTTCAAATATTAATTTTCGAAAAAAATAATAAAATATTTTCCTTTAGCAAAAACAAAATGTATCTCAATGCTGACATGTGAATATGGGCGAATGAATGTATGTTGTTTTATGTAATTATGGGAGAATAACATAAATGAAATGCGTGCAAAGACAGAGGTTTAAAGGTATTTTGTATATTATAGATTTAAGAGAATTTTTTTAAAAGTCATTATGTTTCCATTTCAGTTCAATTTTAGTTCTATTCTTACTGTTGTTCAGTTTCTGCTCAGTTTTAGTTCAGTTCTGTTCTAGTGCTCTGTTCTTGTTGTTTTCAAGTTCTAGTTCTGTTCCAATTCTCGTTTCTTAGTTCAGCTTAAGTTCTGCTCTAATTCTGTTCTAGTTCAATTCTTTTTTTAGTTCTAGTTCTGTTTTAGTTTCTAGTTTTTCTAGTTATGTTCTAGTTCTGTTCTTGAACAGAACTATTACTATAGTTCTAGTTCTAATAATGTTCTAGTTTATATTCTAGTTTAGTTCTATTTTAGTTCTAATGCTATTCTAGTTCTACTCTAGTTCTAGTTTAGTTCATTTCTTATTCTGTTCTACTCCATTCTATTACAGTTCAAATTCTTTCTGGTTCCATTCTAGTTCTATTCTAACACTGTTCTAGTTTAATAGTTCTGTTGAATTTCCGTTTAAGTTCTAGTTCAGTTCCCTGAATTCCATTCCTTTAAGAGTCTGACTTCGATATTAAATATTACATGCACGTTTTGCAGGGAGTATAAACAAGCCTTTTATTCATAGCAAACAGTTGGTGCAGTCTGTCATTTAATGCAGTATGTTGGCGTTTGCAACATTAGTTTCAAACATGTGTCTACCAACTTCATTCAAAACACCAGCAAGTTTTCATAAAAAAAAACAATTGGGGTAAAACGAATAACAATGTACCCTGTCCAGGGCATTATAAATTAATATCAAAAAAATTTAAAAATTTTAATTTAAATTTCAGACGAATTAATCATTCGCTGACAACTATTTTTGTTCATATTAAAAAATTTTCCCCAAATTTGTTCACAAACTAAATATACTCCCAAATTTCAATAGATCTTATTATAAATTATTGGTTTTATATAATGACACTCATCGTATTGCCTGATTTGATTTTCTTTTAATTTGCAAACATAAACGTCAAATGGGGCTGCTTTTACCAATTTCGTATTGTTGTTAATTTCTGTGGTTACACACAATTCATTTGACTTTATTATTTGTTGTTTTCTCTTAGAGCTTTCAAGTTATTAACTACTTTAAATACGGCCTTTGATAATTACAAAGTGTTGGCAAATAAATAATTACCAGTTACAATTATTGTTTTGCAGGAAAAAGCTAAATTTGTGGAAAAAACTTTAATTTATAAAATATTTTAAATTTATTAAGAAAATCAATTGGAAAAAAAACCTAAATTAAAAGTTTTCAAATTAACCACCGCCCGTTTTAGACAAACTGGTGCCTTAGAGAGTTAACAAATTTGCCAAGGTGTTTTAAGCTTTTTTTTTCTATTCGTACATATTTGTCAAACAAATTATATTTCGGAAATTAATTTCAACAAAAATTTTGCGCCTCTAAAAATTATTTAACACATAACTAAACATCCAAATTTGTCACATATCCATATTCGATAGATGTTTAGAACGGATACCTCAATAATAATATTATTATTTATTATTATTTTACTCATATAGATTTTCCTAAAATAGTTAGACAATTGTACAAATTTGTGCCTCGTTATATACGTGATTGTTTATATTTCACAAAAATATATATATTTTTTTATAAAAATTATTTATCATTTTAAATAAATAAAAATACATAATTTATTATTCACTCATATGAATGTATGAATGTCTGAATGTGGTATCATGACAACAAGACAAGATTTATCTAAAAGAAAAAAAGCGCAAAACTACAAAAATGAAAATGAGAGACATAAAATTAATTTAAATTTTTGTTTAATTGACTGCAATTTTATGTGATCATAAGTATTTCTACTTATGTGTTGTTATGGCGAATAAGAAAAAAATGTTTCCTTGATTAATATTAATTATGGGCAAGAAAATTTCAAAATGACTAAATTTATAAAGTATGAGAGTTTTTATATCATTTACAAAAATTTGTTATACAACAAGAAATGCTATATTTGGGATATAACGATTATTATGTAGTTAACACTATACTTTTTTCACAAAAAAAGTCATTGTCTAGTATATTTAGTGAAAAATTGTTTAGATTAAAATTGGAAGTTTTATATTCCAATTCTATGTTAGTTAAATTTAGTTCAGACTGTAGTTAATTTCTTCTTTTATTTTCTAGATCAGATTCAACATCAGATTCCAGTTAAGATTCTAGATCAGATTCTAGATCAGATTCTAGATCAAATTCTATATCGGATTATAGTTCAGATTCTTGGTTCAATTCTAGTTCAAATTCTACAATGGATTCTTAATCAGTCTAAAGATTAGATTTTAGTTCATATTACAGATCAGATTTTAAATCCAATTCTAAATCAAATTTTAGATTGAACTCTAGATCAGATTCAAGATCAGATTCTAGACCCGATTCTGATCAAATTCTACAACGGATTCTGGATCTGATTCTAGATCAAATTCAAGATCAAAATATAGATCAAATTCTACTTCGCATTATAGATTATATTCAAGAAAATCTACATCAGATTCTAAATCAAAATCTACATCAGATTGCTAAATCATATTCAAGATCAGAATCTACTTTGGATTCAAGATCACTTTTAAGCAAAGTTTCTATCAGAGAAACTATTTCAAATTCTAGATGGGATTCTGAATCAGAAAAAAATTTTGCATAAAAACGAAATCAATATTTTTTTTAGTTTTTATAACAAGTGATGAAATTTTTAATCGTCACTTTGCACGAATAGGTAGGCTATCTCCTTTTAAAATCTGTTACACTTTCCGACATCTTTTTGTGCTCATCAATTTTGTCTAAACAAGAGCCCAATATTTTCCCACTGACCTTAGTTTCGGGCAATTTAGAGGATTTGGTTCTCTTGACACAAATACCTCATTATTGTTCTTGTACCACTCAAGAGCTTGCTTATCATTGTGACAAGATGCCAAGTCATAACAAATATAAGTACTTTTATAATTGGAATTTTTTTCACGGTAAAACTTGAAATACTGGGCCAATTTTTTGTAGGACCAAGTTGGCTTGTGTTCAAAATTTCCTTATAATTTTAATATGCATTTTTTTGTGATCACACGTTTTTGTTGATATCGCTGCTTAGCACAGAATTCAATTCTAATTAAGATTCTAATTCATATCTTTCTTCAGACACTATTTTCGATTCTATTTTGGATTCAGAAATTCAGACTCTTTATCAGGGATATAAATTAAAACAACTTTAGTTTGTCTTGAAAATAATCACTGTTTTTATTCACTCACAAACAATTTAAATTACAAAATAACTTTATTTATTTAAACTTAAAACTAAAATCTGCTAAACAGCAGCAAATCACCACAAACGACACGTTTCCACTGGAGACATACTGGAATTACTGGGACAATGGAAAACACGACCAAACTCCTCATAATTACCCCAATTTCTACGAACACGAGTATCATGCATATCATGACTCAATTCCAAGGAAGCCAAATCTATATTCGATATCTTGCGTATATTGGCACATAAAAATTGTACAGAGTTTACAAAGAAAAATTGTTCTTTAGTTAAATTCATTAAGTCCAAATTGAAATCTTCAAACTCCTTCAACACATGTTCATAAGTACGATATGCCAAGCGTAAACCAGAAATATCAGCTATATTTTCCGATAAGATATCACTAGGACTATGAGCATAACATTGAAGGTAGGGAAAATAGTGGGAGGCCACTCTGGAGCCCAGCCAATTATAGTTGCCCTGATGATCGTAAATAATATGAAACATATCGTAGGCGTGAATTATCTCATGGGCTAAAATAAAGCCAAAATGAGAATATTGATATAACTCATGGAGTCGGTGATGGAAAAGAGGCATTTGCAAATAACCATAAGGAATTAAAATGGCGTTATCAAATATTTTCACCGGCGAGGAGGAGGCAAATGTTGAAGGATCTAAATCAAAGATTTTTTGAGAAAATGACACATAAATGTTTCGTAATTTTTGATATTCTTGCAAATTTATAAATTTCAAAAGCTCCAAATGATTGTAAAAGAAATCGGAAACATTTGTTCGCAAATTTCTATAATAATTAAGTACAAACTCCTCTGAACAATTTGCCGGCAAATTGCCAATTTTCAGCTGTAACGTTTGTAATTCCTTTAAAATGAAATCTTGTTCGAAAGAGTCTAATTTTAAATGATTTTCGTGGACCATTTGTTTGAATTCTAATTTTAAATTTTCAAATATCGAATGTAAAACTGATTCCATTTCATGGCGTTTGCTTTTAAAGATAAATTCCTCATAGAGATAATTCATATAGATGGGCATATAGGATCTAAGGTATTTGATACAATCTTTGGGACGATATTGAGGTAAATTTGTATTGATGTATAACATGAATTTCAGCATGATGTAGTAAGCTATGGTTTCATTAGAAGTCTTATTGAAGAGCTCATTCAAATTTTTATAGAATTTTAAATCCAAGGCAAAGGTTTGTACTTGTAATTCGCTTAAGTCATCCGAGCGATTTAACACTATAGAAAAATATTTAAACCAATCCACTTGGGGCACTAGCTTTTGGAACTTTTCCAGTGAATACAATTTAAAATTATCACTGTATTTAAATTCTTCCGTTTCATTGACATAAGTCACTTGAGCCAATTTTGTCACAGCCTTTTCCAATTTCATAACTTCTGAGGTCAACAAATGACTTTCATTGTGATAGAAACCAAAATTGATAAATATTTCCTCCAAATCATCAAATTCAAAAGTACTGCCTCCAGAATGCTGGGTTATTTCCACAACATAGTGAGAACCATTGCTGGGTAAAACATTTATATTTTGTGTAACAAATACACCATTAAAGCCATATTTCCTTAAAGTTGCCACGGTGAAAAGCCAATCGAATGTTGTTTGATTTTGCCATTGAGTTTCGTTTAAACTAAATAATGGCCATTTCATATGTAACTCCTCCTGAACCATCACGAGAAAACGATTCAAAGCTAAAGTCTCTAAATTCGAACACGCATCATAGACATCCAACAGTTGACCATATGCTTGAGTATTGTTCATAACCCGCTTTATGATCTCAGCATATTGATGATTGACAGTGTAATCCATATAACCCGGCATATCGATATATTCCTCACCATTATAGTTTCTATGCCAGTTACCGCAAGTGTATTCATAGAAATCTTCACAGGGATTCGAGGTGGCATTTAGATTCGATTTGATACGTTGCAAATATAAATCATTTATAGTTTCATTTCTTGTTGCACGCGCTTCGATGAATCTCAAAATTGTTACAATGAAACTTATTATTATGAAATGTGATTTAATGTGGAGAAATCGCATTATGACTCCTTGTGTGAGTGAGCACTTTAAGTTCAAGACTAATTTGATTTAAGATTTATTTATTAAATATTTTTCCATTTCTTTGTTATTTTTTTATTTTCTTATATTTCTTTAGTTATGCTTTCTTTAATTTATTCGTTTGTTCTTTTATTATAGTGTTTTTTTGCTTACAAGAATGGAAACTCTTTGTCTTTATCTGCTTGAACTTCCTTATTTTAATTTGAGTTTTGTGTATAATTTCTTTTCTTCATTTCTTTTTCTTTTATTTTTGTATTCTTGGATTATTAATATTATCTCACAAAATTATTTAATGTTTATATTTTGCCATTATTTACATTTCTTTTTTTTTTGCCTTTGTAAGTGTTATCACAACAGAGCTGTGACATATGATACCAAAACAAAGGGGCCAAACAAATGGAATGTAATTGCTGCAGCAAAACTAATCTTTTCAAATTGAATTTACACTCAGAGAAAACAACAACAAATCTCACATAAATTATTTGTTTTTCAAACATTTCAAAATACTAAAATTTATGTTATTGTTTCACAATCATATTATGATAATTATAGTTAAGAATCGTCAAACATATTATGATGGCTTCAAATATGAAAGTTCAGTTCAACTTCAAATTATAGTTCAGATTCTAGTTCATTTTTTAGTTCATCTTCTAGTTCAGATTATTATTCCGGTTCTGGTTCAGATTCTAGTTCAGTTTCTGTTTTAGATTCCACTTCAGATTCATTCTTAGCTCCGGGCAGTTTCGAGAATTTGACTCTCTTGGTACAAATACCACATTACTGCTCTTGGGCTTGGAAGTTTCGAAAATCTGTCATAACATAAATTTTTTCTTTTAAAGAAAACTTGACTTCAATTTCCGTGCTTTGTTTTTGACCTCTACATTTTTAACTATGGACTTGTCTGATAATTTGCCTTGTATTTTTTTAACCTGCATTAGATTTTCAAATCGTCGGAGTACTGAGCTAACCTGCTGCTTTCCTGCCAGATATGTTTTAAGCTCTTTTGAAAATGTTTTCTATTTTTGGCTTTAAAAACATTCCTTCTACATGAACCATGTTTGCATCAAAAGAAAATTCTTACGATACTGTTTAATAGCATTGGAAAGAGTTTGACGGCAGATATTTGAATGCTGGGGTAACTTTCATCAGACCAAATTTTAGTCAGCATCAGTAAACATATTATGGTGGCAGCAATCATAAAAGTTATTTTAATTATATAAGATGAAAACTCACTTTATAAATATGAAAAATATTTCTTTCAATCCAAAACTCTTTATCATAAATAAATATTAATCCCCTTAAAGTAATAATTCTGTAAATGACACTAAATCCTGAATTCCAATTCAATTTTCCCCAACATCTCTAAGTGAAACACTTTAGGGTATTAACACCTTGAACTCAATTTTTATCAAAAAAAAATATATTTTCATTCATTCTAATCATAATTTTCCTAAATCATTCAATTGAAAATTTATAATAAACATAATTTTCTTTAAATCTCTTATCTTTCTAGTTTACTAACTATGAATTGAAAAAGGGCAAAAATGCTTTAAGTACTCTTCATCCATAAATTATAAGGTAAATTAACAAATAAAATCAATAAAATTGAAGAATGAAAAAAAATAAGGAAAGAAAATTTCTGATATAGTGAAAAACACTTAAATCACAAAATCTATTGGTTGCTGCATAAATTTAGATGTTTGTATGTGTGAGTGAGTGTTTAGTTAGAGTGTATAAATGACCTAAAAAATCTATAAACGTGATAAATAAATTATTAACTTAATTTCAATAAATACTTTCATTCAATTACCAACATAACAACACGATGTAAAATATGAAAAAATGTGAAATGCATATCCAGCTGGCATTTTCTCTCTCTCTCTCTCTCTCTATCTCTCTCACTCTCTTGAACACCTGCTGTTTGTGTTAAACGGAAAACTAATTTTATGACAAAAATAAATTTTGTGAAAAAAGAGTATAAATAAGTTCATTGTAGCTAGTTTCGTCTAAAAACAACAAATTGGAACATAAAATATAATATAATTTTTACGGTAAAGGAAATTACAAAAAATGACATTATTTTTTCAGTCAATTATGAAATTAAGGGCAATTAAGAGGGAAAATGTTTATATTATTTTTAACTCCACTAAATTAAATGACAAGAGCGATTAAATTAAAATAACAATGCAATCTGAACGAAATTGAAATTTAATATAAAGTTATTTCACTGAAATCGACTTAATTGCTTAAACTATACAAAGTTATTTTAGTTGAGATTGTAGGTTAAATTTAAGCTTTGCTTCTTATTCATATTCCAATTGAAGTTCTAATTCAATTTTCAGATCAGTCTATTCAAGGTTCCATATAAGATTTTAGCTGAAATTCTAGTTCAAGTTGTAGTTTAGATTGTACACCGGATTGAAGTTTAGTTCAAATTTTATCGAATATCAGATTCTAATAAAAATTTCAGTGGAGTTTTAGTCCAGTTTCTGATTCGTATTATTATTCAAATTTTATTACAGATTCTAGTTCAAATTCTTGTTCAAATACCAGATTCAGATTTTATCATCTTTATAATTCAGATTCGAACTCCACATTCTAGTTCAGGTGCTATTTAATTGCCGATACTAATCCAAATCAAAATCTATTCCAAATTTTTGTTCTGAATATATTACAGATTTTTGTTTAGATATATATTTCAGAATATAATTCAGATTCTTATTCAAATTTCATTTAAATTAAAGTTCTTGTGTAGTTTAGATTCCCGTTCAGATTGAAGTTCCGATTCTATTACTGGTTCAGATTTAAGTCCAGATTATCGTTAAACTCTAATTTTAGTTCAAATACATTTTAACATGTTAATTCAAGTTCTATTTAAGATTTAAATCTAAATTTCATTTCGGATTCTTAGTCCAGATTCTCGTTCAGTTTTAATTCAGATTCTACTTTATATTGTAGTTCAATTCTCGTTCAGATACTGCTTAAAATTTTTCTATTTTAGTCCAGATTTTATTTAAGATTCTTGTCCATATTGTGGTTCAGATTCAACTTCGAAATTAAAATTCTGACCAGATTCTAATTCAGCATTTATTTTATATCCACATCAAGATTCAAAATTAGATATTATTTTAAAATTTAGTTCAGCTTTAGTTCTATTCTAGTTCTGTACTTGGTTTTCACTAGTTCTATTCTAGTTCTTTTCTTTTTCTGTTCTAGTTCTAGTTCCGTTTTGATTTTGTTCTAATTCTGTTCTGGTCCTGCTCTAGTTCTCTTCTATTTCTCTTCTAATTCTGTTCTGGTCCTGCTCTAGTTCTCTTCTAGTTCAATTCTAGTTCTGCTCTAGTTTTGTTCTTGTTCAGATCTAGTTCTCTTCTAATTCTGTTCTACTTCAGTTGCAGTTCAATTCTAGTTCAGTTCTATTTCAGTTGCATTTTAGTTCTTATTTAGTTTCAGCTTAGTTCTACCTCACTTCTGGCACAGTTTGCGTTAGTTTCTAGTTCAGTTTGATTTCAGCTCTAATTCCGATTCCATTTCTTTCCCTTTTTTAATTATTTCTATTAAATTTAAAGCTTAAGAAATCATTTTCGTATTTTCTCTTATTCATTTAAAAAAATTGATCTCATGCAATTTACACAGTCATTAGGCCAATTCAAACTTTAAATTAAAATGCAAATACAAACTCATTGATTAATAATTAACATTGAAATGTGATTTAACTATAACCACCTACTTGAGTGTGTATGTATGTGTATACAATGAAAGTACTCAAACTTAATAAGTTTCAACAACAAATAATACAAATAAATTCAAATTATTAATGTGGAGTATACATTTACACACTTTCCCCCTGACACTCGCTTAACGGCAGCTTTAATACGAGACTATAAGTAATACAAAATGATATTTTAGCTTGTTTGCCTTAAATTACAATTATAATTCTATGACTTAATACAAATTAATAAAAACAAAAACAAAAACAAAATTGAGTAGGCAGTTAACAAGTTTGTAAGTGCGCGTGCTTTTATACACTTAAAAAAAAGCTGAGATATAGTTGTTTAAAGAGGGTATACGGTATCTATGAAACTGGTGTAATTTAATAGGAAACTTTAATAATTTTAGTTATTGATTTAAATAAAATCATTTTTTGGAAATGAACAGTATTAGATTTTCGTGTTATTTCTTTATCTTAGAATTATATGTATCATTTTTGTATATACACATACATAAACACAGTTATTAAAATAAAGTGGTTCAAATTTAACATTTATAAATTAATTTTTAAGTACTTGTCGTATCTCTCTTAATATAAAGCGACATAAACAAAATATGGTTTTTAATAGTCATTAAGTAAATAATTAAGATTATAAGGTTATAGTAATTTATTACGCGGCGGATATTTAAAGTTAATTAAGATAGAGATTGCAGTTCTACAGATTTGGAAATAACATTTCTAAATAACTAATTAAAAAGGTTACTTGTTTTAAACCCAAGAAGTTTGAAAAAGATAATTATGATAATTATCTACATAAAAAAATATGATGTATGTATATATGTATGTATGTATGTATGTATGTATATAACATATGTACTCCAAAACGGCTGGGCTATAAAACTATAAGCATTAAAAAATTCCGATAGGACTAGAGGGATGAATACCTCCCATACGAAGCAAATATTTATTATCGAATATCTAAAGAACTAGAACAGCGAGAGTTCTGAAATTTGGTTCCAAATTTCTCGAGGAACCGCTTTACAGGACAAAACGTAAGATGTATAAGAACAGGGGAAGGGTTTCCCATCATATAAAGCAAATATTGATTATCGAATAACTACAGAACTTTGTTAACACACGTCGTGATTTGTAAAATTTCCTTCGAAATCAAGGACTGAAGAGAATTTTTGTGCAGCAAATAGCGCCTGGTAAAAGCTAAAAAATTAAAATTGAAAATTTTGTTTCTATTTGATTAAAAATATTATTACAATTTTCAATAGCAAAATTTCCACCTTTTTGGAAATCCCTCCTTTAACGTTTTTTTAGTCCTTTCTGTCACTTTACATGAAAAAGTAGTGCATCTTCGTTTAAAATCAACCACATTCTTAGACTCCTTTTTGTGATACTCAATTCACTTTTTTAATAAGATCCCAATGTCACTACATTGGCCTTAGCTCCGGATAGTTAGAAAGACTTGGTTCATTTGGTACTCAAAACGCATTGTTGTTCTTGCACCATTCAAAAATATATGGATACAGTGTGATGCTTACGAATGGAAGCAACTTTTTTGTGAACATTCCAAATTATTACTTTCATTTGTATCATCTGCATAAGAGTTGCCATATCAAGAACTTTAAAGAAATTTTGACTGCTTTTCAGCAACATAAAATTTTCGACCAGGAAGTTGCGAAATGTCTCCAGAATATACGTTTCGTTATCTTTTATGCTGCAAGACAACTTGATTTTAATTCTCGTGCTTTGTTTTTTGGTCTCTAAATTTTTAGCAGAGTTCCTGAAGTGAGGAACTTTTGAAGTCTTGTATATTTTCAAATCTTCATTAGCTTTAATTTTTATGGGGTCCATTTTTTCTACCTAAACCAGGAGAATAGACAATTTCTACAAGTACTGTTTAAAGCATTGAAAACAGTTTTACGCCAAACCTTTCAAAGCTTGGCCAATTTTTGTAGGACCAAGTTTTTTTTTAATATTTGATAATTTCATTAAGCACTTCTTTCTGGTCACATACTTTAATCAAATTCACAATATATTCATGGTTTACAAAGGTAACTTGATCAAAGAAAGTCAAATAATACTTAGATTAAAGTTTTAATGAAAAGCGTGTGTTTAGAATTTTTCGACCTTAGTCCTTATCTTTAAACTTTAAAAAACCTTAACTTTATTCTTTAATCCCTCGTTTTCAATTTACGTTTCTTTACAGTAAAATAAATTAAATTAGAATCCCTTAATCGGAAAGGGAAGAACACTTGATCACGGAATTCAAAATAAATTTTTCAACCTGAAATAAAGTAATTTTGTGCTTTATTTATTATTGATTTAATAGTTTTGCTAAAGGAAACTCATGTTAACGATTTGTTTTATTGCATGTAATCTTCTGAATTCATCTTATTTCTCCAAAATAAAAATATAATTTTATTTTGACTTGAGTGATTTCCTGTCTTGCGGATTGTGTGGTGTTTTCTTTCATGAAACGCCATTCTAAACTAAAATCAAATTATTTGCAAACTCAAGTGAAGAAAGTTAAATAAAAATTGTATTTTGCTTAAAATTGCTTCTTTTTTCCTTATTTACCACCGACATATAGAAACACGTATATATATTGCGAATGAAGCATATTCATCCATCCATAAATTCATCTAACTCACCCATCCACCAAACAAGCAACGATTTATTTAACTCTCTCAACAGCTGGCTTTTGGAAAAGTGGAAGAATAAGAAAGATTGTTGTATACGGTAAAGACGAATTGTAAATACCCTCTTGGAGGGAATAACAGTACTGGATATAAAGTTGGATTAAAAATGGCATGATCATCACATAATAAAATAACAATTGTAGAAGAAGTAAAATTTTTTAACAAAAGTCAAATTGGTAACAGACATTTCTTCAATCCCTTCAATTGTATTATCTCGAAGACCATGCTGTGATCAACTAAATTCTAATTCATGTTCAGATTCGGTATCTAAATTTTAGTTCGGATTTTAGTATGAGTTCTAGTTCAGATTCTGGTTCAGATTTTTGTTCAAATTTTATTTCGAATTTTAGTTCAGACTACAGGCAAATGTCTTGTCCAGATGTTAGTGCTGATTCGAGTTCAGATTTCATTTTGGATTTTTGTTCGAATTCTAGTACAGATTATGGTTCAGATTTTAGTTGGGATTATGGCTCAGATTCAAGCTCTAGTTCAAATTCAGTTCAAATTCTAGTATCATATTCAACTCAGGCTCCAGTTCAAATTCTGGTTCAGACTCAATTTAAAATTCTAGTTCAAATTCTATAATAAACTCTTGAGGGCGATTCAGAAGATCACAAAGAACCAGAATACAATTGATTGTTTTAAAAAGCGCGATCCACCAAAAGTGTCCAGAATATTTAATTCAACACAGGGTCATAATCCTCATCTAACTTGTAATCCTTATCTGATAAACATTTCGTAAGATGACATATTGTTCACCTCAACTTGGATTTTTCTTTCCTACAGAACAATTGCAAAATCTCCTGAACATATCTGCCCTAAATTATCAGTATAAAGTGCTTCCGACCCTATTCCACAAATTCACAACAAATTTATATAACGACTTTTGGTGCTTTTAAATATTTGTATGATTCGAGGTGTCCAACTTTGGAACCCTATGGACTGGCACCCGTTATATCCACAAAGTCCAACCTCAAGACTTAAACTTGTCCTCAACTAATCTACCAATGTGTGAAGTTTTATTGAAATCGGGACAGAGATATGAATGCTGAAAGTTGAATATTTGGAACATTAAAAAGTTTTTGAACGAGTTCGACATACTTCGGCAATTTTAAGCGAAATCCTATAATATATATTTGGACAGTTATAGAACTGTCCTACAAATAATGTTCCATTTATATAGGGGAAATAAAAATATCATTTTTTACCCAAATTTTTCACTGATAGGACCAGAGAAAAAATATCTTTTTGACTCTAACGGAAAATATTATTATCTTTTTGTAAATTTCTGACCAAAAGCGGTTAAGATATTTGGGTTTCACATTTCATTCATAAAGCTTAATTGAAAGTTATTTCAAATAATGATCCATAATTAACTCCTTTAATTGTTACTTCGTTTTTAGCGATAGGTTCAGAAGGAAACTCTATTCCATTCTATTTTTTGTCTTAAGAATCGATTCGGAAACAACAGTGTTGATATACTTATTTAGGATAAAGTATTGGAAATATTTGGTCTTTAATATTTTTTCTTTACTAAAACCATCTAAATTTGCCAGAAAAATATCTATCGAAAACATTTATGAACTTAATCTGGTCTATATATATATATATATATATATATATATATATATATATATATATATATATATATATATATATATATATATATATATATATATATATATATATATATATATATATATATATATATATATATATATATATATATATATATATATATATATATATATATATATATATATATATATATATATATATATTAAAAATTCTATACTGAACGAGTTAAATTAAGGTTTATCCAGATATTCTTCTATAACTTTATTTCTACAGTATCGATCTAGAAAAATTACACCAGTAAAATTCGAAATGCCTTTTTTCTATCAATAATTTTAACCCACTTAATTCTTCGTTAAAGTTACAAACGAAATAACAAACTAAATAAACCCACATTAGAACCTTTACAAAATATATACTTTACAACAACAACAATTCTAAAAACAGGGGGTGTTTTTCACAGCTTTTCAAGCAAATCTTAGTTTAGTTTAAGTTGGTAGCTAAAGGATGGTGTTTTTTCTCTCTGTTATTCCTAAGAAATCCCTAAGATGTATAGTGATTTGTGGAAATTCATCTTGAGAATACAACACAAGATGTTTTGTAATGCAAGGTCATTTATTTTGAAGCACTTCCTAACAACATAACAAAACTGCAATAACAACTACCACAACAACAACAACAATAACTATAAAAATCTTGTAGATAAAATTATGTAACTTTTTAATAGAATACTTAACAAAAATGAATACATTCTTCATGATGGACTCTTACACCCTACACCTCCGTAGGTGGTTGAGTTTTAATGCGTTTGTGTTGATGTTTGTAACATACATAAAAAATTTTATAACACCCACTTTTAAATAGATCGTTCGACTCAGAATCACTTTATGTCCGCCCGTTTTTATATCCGTCAGTCTATCTGTCCGGCTGGCTGTCCATGTAAACGTTGTGAAAACTCTACAGGTCGCAATTTTCGAGATATCTTGATGAAGTTTTTTTTTTTTTTTTTAATTGGTCATATTCGGTGCAATCTTTCAGGTAGTTCCCATACAAATGTCCTCCCGGAATGCGGTTCTAAGGTCATAAAATTCCTAAATATAAAGAGATTTCAACGAAATTTGGCAGAAGTAATTCTTAAAGTATTTCAAATTGATGTACCAATTATACGATGATCCATTCATTTCTTCTTATAGCTTACATACAAGCCCCCTCCCTTCACTTTGAGGAGCATAAATCTCAAACATACGTTGGTATTGTAATAACAACCGGTCAAGAGAAGATAAATATATCGATGTTTGAAATTAAATGAAAGTCGGTCCATCATAACTTCTAGTTCCAATATAACCCCCCTGAAAAAATCCCTTTTAAACGTAGAAATTTCACATAAATGTTAGTGGCATAATAAGGTACTTCACACTTAATCATACATCAGAAAATCAAATTATACTAGGGTCGTTCAAACATTTTTCTTAACTTTCATTTACTACCTACTGTAGTCGGTTTGGACCCACTATAATATTTTTACTTGTTTAAATTAAGAATTATGCTAAAGTTATTAATATTAAGAAATAAATTATTTTGTAGTTAGAAATTTCAGTTATAAAAGCATTTTGCTGTTTTAATTTTAAGATAAAAATATTTATAGTATTTTTGGATTTGAATTCATTTATCATAACGAACAATTGTTTTCCGCTTTAAATTAAAAGGAATTTATAAAGAATTATTTTTCTTATTTTATAATTATTTTTAATATTATTGTTAAATGTAGATTTCAAATAGAAATTTAATTAAATTATATTCATTTAGAGGCAGCTGCGGGAATTTTCATTTCTATTAAGATTTTTATTTTGAAAAAATAAAAAATTAAATTAACGAATTTTATGAAAGATTATTTTTCTGTCATAGCAACCGCATGATGAAGAGTAAATGTTATATAACAAAATATTCTACGTCAAAATACTTTAATTTGTATTGAAATTTTATATTTAAAGTAGCAAGTGAATGAATAAACGGCAACAAGTAAGAATTATATATTCGATTGTGCCGAATCTGAAATACCCTCCACCCTCCGGTATGTTTACCACAAACACACTCAAAAATACAATCACAAAAGTATACAATATACAAATGTTTTTTATCTATAACATTTTTCTACTGAGCCGATTTTGAAAATGGCATGATAAAGAGGTACATATATCCGAATATTATGGCAAAATTTCATTCTAATTTGTCGATTTATAATTGAAAATTTTACGAAAGGTCTTCGCTTGAACTTAGAGGTTGCCTCAGATATCGGTCTACATCATTTACTATGCTGAATCCATTGAATATAATTAAAATAGAAAATTTCTCAAAACTTTAACAAATTTCAATTTAGTTCTTATAATTATTGTAGATGTAAGCGCGCTAAATCGACTCAGATTTTAATTTGATACAAGAATATATACATTAGGGAATCTGGGAAGATTTCTTCTCAGCATTACACACAAATGACAAAAGTAATATACCCACTTCACCACTTGTAGTCGTATAGAGTATAAAAGGCGTACTTCTTATACCCTGTACTACTACAAGTGGTGAGAAGGCGTACTTCTTATACCTGAGGCGTAATCGGTGACCAACCAATATTGACCACCTCGAGTATGTTGATTTTTTTTTTAAATAACAATAATTCATTTACGAATTAAGACAAAATAAATTTTGTATATAAAGAATCCATATAAATCTCTGCTTCCATTTATGGGGAATCTCTTTACAAATACAATAACCATATAAATAAATGAATCCAATAAAATGTTACATTAATCTGAATTTGGAACTTTGAAAATATCAATTATTTTCTGATCTTCATATATTCCCTTATTAAACAAATCTTTTGTTCTGAACTAAATAATTTTCTATTGCTTTATAAGACATTTTAATGGAAATGGGTACAAACTAAATCTAGATGAAATTGGGGCTAAAATCTGCCCACAAGCCCTATCCAAATTTAAAAAATTAAAGGGGAAAAATATATATTTATTTTTGTTATATTTTCAAATTGCAAAGCTGGAATCATCCTTACATTATCATTCGTATATAAAGCTACATGTGTGGGGTATATAATCAAAAAGTATTTTCTGCCAGATGGCTCTTATAAAGACAAAGTGATCATTTCAATGAAAAATACAAATTTTTAAACTCTATTTATACGAATGGGGATTTTGGATATTTTCCCATGGAAAAGTGGAAGTTTTTTTTTCAGTTTCTGATTCATGGACTATGAAGATTATGTTAATATTTTCTATTAACATCATGTCATTCGTTTAAATTTTTTGAAATGTTAAATATTTTTTTACTGAAATTTAGATCTAAATTATTACAAATTTTATTTTGCGCCAATTTAAATTAAAATATCTACACATCTGTTATAATTTATGTGCATAAAACCACATTTAGTGAAGAGATTTTATTGGTATCTACCTCATATATGAGCCCGAAAATGGCCAATTTCAATAGGCTCTACCATGGCCCACACTAATTAATTCGTCAAAATAACTTTAAAATTGCGAACTGTGTAGCGTGTTTTTGTACGTTCTATTTCAAAAGATTTATATAGACTGATTTTGAAATTGATTCTATTTATATAATTTTATTTTCTAAGTCGCATAGTAGAGCATATTTAAAGCAATAAAAACATTAAGGCATAAAAAAGCTTTATTATTTTGTAGAATTCTGGTTATTTAATAAAATATTCAAAAATCTGTAGGGACGTTTTCGATAACAAGAGAAATAGTTCTTCTCTAACATTTGAAAAATCGGAAGTGGTGTGTACATGTATTAATTATTAATGGTTCAGTTTAAGATAATGAGGAGGAGGAGGTACATAATTTTCGATAAGGAAGGAGTTCAACCATTTATGTCCAATAATCTGTATCAGAATAATTGATTTGAAGAAAATTTAAAATAACTGACATCTAAATTTAGCTTCCATATTTTAATTTTTTTTTCTTTTTAATCTCCTTCAAATAATATTTAGGAATAAATTTTTATATTTTTATGCATTAAAATTATCTTTAATATTACTATTTAACAAATACATACGCATGAAACTCGATACTGACAGACACACATAAACACTTGCATTCATATCGAAAATATTCAAAAAATGTTGACATTTTATAGTTTTTCTGTGTTTGACAAATATGTCAAATAGTCTTTGAATTTAACACACTTTTAGAATTATTAGATATGTGTATTGTTGTTGTTGGTGTTGTAAAGCACTTAGGAAAATAGGAAATGTCTAAATTAGAGACAGATAGTTACATACAAACATTTCAGGATATATGGAAGATATATAAAAAGGTACAGAGTTTTTAAATGATAAAAGTTTGAAGAATTTGAAAGAGCAACAAAAGAATAGAAGAAATTAGGTCCAAGGAATCCATTCAACATATGCATACAACATTAAGATACACAAATACATACACTAATTTCAACAAACTGTTTTTACACCCTCCACCAACACAAGTGGTTAATAAGGTGCATTTACTTTGTCATTCCAGATATTTGAATGACAAAGTATAAACTGGTCGAATCCTTCGAAACTGTGCCACTGGTACCAAGTACACAAGCTTTCCTGTCCATGATTTAAAGTAGTTAAATGCATTTTTAAGACATATTTGATAGATGAACAAGCATCCTTTGCACACATACCACACTAAAACCATATATAAACTTAAAAGGATCCTCTTTGTAACCCCCCTTCAGTTGATACTCAATGAAGCAAAGATTATTCCTTCTCCTATCATATTCCCGGCAATTTTCCACTTTTGCCTCGGTAAATAATGTTAGCAACTTCCAAAATCTCCAATATATCCTTAATAAGAAGAAGTTAACCGGTTACGCAATAAGAAAAAGAATCCTCAGTAAAACGTCGGTACATTTCCTTTAAGAAAACAATATTAGAATGAAACTCCTCCAAACCGTCTCTTTAATTGGTCCCAAACCTAATGAAGATTCAATTCCTTAACAAATAGTGCATTTTGTAAATGCTTTCTATATACAAACACATACAGATACACAGACAGATATTATTTGCAAATATTTTGACAGACTTACAAATACACTCAATTTCTGTTATATACAAACTCACACATACACACACATATATTTGCCAACAATTTCCGTTTATTGATTTGACATTTCGACCAATAGCAATAAATGGGATATATGCCCCCAGTTACCGATACATACACCTACACACATTTGTGTATACAGAATGTATAAGAGATATTTGCAGTATTTGATTTCATAATGGACCACATGTTGAATAACATTTTTTTTCTTTGAACAGATATGATAACATTTTAGTTATATAAACCAGAATTATAATAAAAGAAATTCAAATACAAAAAAATAAAAGAATAAAAGAATATTATTTTTTAAATCCTCAATAATGACTATTGAATTTCCCTTTGTTTTCAGTTGAGATAATTTTGCATAACATTAAAGTCTTTTTTGCTGCTTGTTATTTTTTTAAGGTTAAAATGAATTTAATGTCAAAGTTTATTGAAAAAATAATCACTAAATTAAATTGATTTTGTAATTTTTATATAAAAACTATGATAAAATTAAATTAATTTTTTTGGGGTAAAATAATACAAATATTTTTCAATAAAATCTCATTGTGGTTTTAAAAAAGATAAATTTCATTTTTTCTATTTTTATTAAAAATTAATTTTGTACAACTAATTATCTTAATTTATTTTTTATTTTTTTAGCTGCACTAAATTGTAAAATAAACATTTTTAAACTCTGCGATTTCTTTAATTAATTCTATTTTCTGTTGCACTTTCTCGGGCTGGGAAATGAAATCTTTGCAATCTAAAAATACAACAAACAAATTAGTCAAAATTTTTTTTAATATAAATACTCATCACCATAAGATTCCAAGAGTCTTAAGAGGATTTATTTCCGAGTCCATCAGTTTTAATGTTTAGATTCTGAGAAATAAACAATAGTTACCCCATTCTTGTTTGCAAAAGTCTAATGGTTCCGCCACCTTGAAACAAGGTGACTTTTTTTCTACATTCCAAATTCATATGATCGTGTGCAGAAATACAATAATTTTCTGGAAGTCTTAAGCTCTTTCTTGAGCTTAAAAATGTTAGTGGGATACACTTAAAACTTCAGAGCCTCTGTCGAAATGATTCGAAACTCGTATGGTAAATGTAGCTGTTTTGTACCAAACAAAAGCAACAAACTTAGTACAGACAACGAATAGAGCTTTTTCTTTTCTCTGATTTAAAACATTTATTTTATCAGCCAGATACTTATCACAATCTGAGACTTGCGTATTCAAGTCGAGTACCTTCAAACTGTGTCTCATTCAAGTTCTCCTGTCCGTGAATAAAGGTAGATAAATACGCCTTTAAAATTAACAAATACTTGTTTGACATATTTGACAGATGAACCGCCAACAAGCAACCTCTGTATTCCAATCTAAACTAAAACCAAAGTGAAACTCAGATGGACCCTCAGTGTATCTTTCCTGTGCTTGAACTCAATATGATTGAGGATTATTGCTCTCTCTATCAGAAGACTTAAACAAAATCATAACAGGAACTGCTTTCCAAGGTAAATAAATTACCTGCAATTCTCAAAGTCTGCCTCTAGACCTCAACTATGCTTTTATGTACTCATACCATCAATACCCGATTTTGTATTTGTGTCTCGCTAATTACTTTCCTCATCTTCTTAACTTTCCTAGATGGGAAGTTCAACCATCCCCTTAATCAGAGAGAGTATTCACCTGATTCCGCAAGAGAAAAAATTGCCAATCTGCAAGAGACAGAAGTCTGTCCCAAACTTAGATGGGTCCTCATTTCAACTCTCCTTCAGTTGGTACACCATGATTCTTTCCAATAATTTTCTAAGAATACTTTCGATGCCTCAATATAAGCGAAAATTACTCCTCACTCTATCGAAAACTGACTCCAAGTTGTGAGGTTAAAGATCATATGTAGATTTCTCTAGTCATACCAACAATACCCGCCGATTTTATATTTGTTATTGTCCGAAACTTCCAAACTATTTTCCGTAATAAAAAGCGAGTAATAAAGCAGTTCATTACTGTGAAAATGAAAACCCAGTAGATCTCCGGTATGTTCCCAATACTTGTTTCCAAGAATCAATGTAGAATTACCAACCTGTAGGAAAGAGAGGCTCTAAACAATCCCCAAGCGAGTTTCCTATAGTCTTGTACCTAACAATTCTATCCTCATAACTTCACTAGGTAAAACAGAATTTCAACTTTCTGAATTCGTATATCAGGCATTGCCAGCATGTGGTCCCAAAACTATTGAAAAAAAACGATAACTTTAAAACCTTTACAGATATAATAATGAAATTTAATATAGTTATAGATGAGTTGTTTTGGGAGTTGAATAGAATCAAGTTACGGGGTCCCATTTACACCCAAAAGAGTACATTTTCTTTAATTTTTTCTCTCGTTAAAAAAAATCATGAAAAAATTTCCAAAATTATTTCCAAAAACTCGTTTGCGCATTTCACAGAAAGTTATTTTAAATTTAATTTTTAATCCATCTCTTTAAATTTTATGGTGAGGAGTATAATAATGTGAGATATATATTTACCTATTTGAAATCCACATAATTTTATATACTCCCGACAAAATTTACGATTCTTCACCAATTTCATATAATATTCAAAATCTGCGACATCTTCCGATATGACAATTATTTTTAATTTTAAATTAAACTTAAGAAAATCAAATAAATATTCATACAAATAATTAAATAAATCAAAATTTAATTCTAAATAATTTAAATTTATTCTCTTCACTATAAAACGATCAAG
The DNA here is from genome assembly GCA_004302925.2 of Cochliomyia hominivorax. Lineage (NCBI taxonomy): Eukaryota > Metazoa > Arthropoda > Insecta > Diptera > Calliphoridae > Cochliomyia > Cochliomyia hominivorax. The sequence goes on from PYHX02000467.1 coordinate 76,371,628, forward strand.
AAAATTCTCTTCTGCCGCCAAACTCTCACAAACAGCTGTTAAAGATAACTCTCTTAAATTGGGCAATTTAATTAAATCCATTAATTGTGAAACATTCGAATAACAATTTTGATATTTCGGGATTTTAAAAATGTGTAAATTTTTTAAACGAAATAAATCTTCATTACGCACATGATGAGGTAAAATATGGAAAATTTCTAAATTGGGAAATTTTATAGAAATATTCCGAAATTTTTGTTTCAGAACCATCAAAATATATTAATTGTTTTAGATTTAGGAGAGAATCTGCAGGACTCTCGAATATTTGTGAGAAACGAAATTCATTACCAACTAACGTTAGTGAATGGAGATGGGGAGGTAAGACAATATTTTCAAATTCTCGGGTATAAGTAGAATAAATGGAATGAAATTCTTGTAAAAGAGGTAGCGATAATAATTGCTTGAGATTATGCCAGGTTAAGGACATGCAATTATTTAAATTGATCTGGGAAATGGAGGAAAGTAAATTGAAATTATGGACATTGATTAAACATCTTTTTAAATTTAAAGACTTTAATAAGGGACAGGAATCCGTTAAGTTTTGTATAAATAAAGAATCTAAGAAAATTTTATTCAAAGATCCCTCTAAAGTTAATTGGCAAAGATTTTGAAAAGTTTTCAGATACAAACGGCTAAACTTTTGTAAAGTTTTGTATTCATTAAAGTTGCCAATTAACAAATTTTCACAGGAATTATCACGTAATCTAGGAGTCTCTTTATAACGCAAATTTTTCAAAGGCACATTTAAATTTAAGGTTATCAGATTATCATCAATAAGTAAATCATGTAAATTAAGGCTACAATCACTAAATTGCATTTCTCTATAATCGATATGAAATTCTTTTAATATTTTTATAATTTTCAATAAAATATCATAATCACAATTATTAAGATCACTTAAAGTTATTAAATCCGCCTTAAAATTACAACATTGTTTTAGTTGCAGAGATCTTAAATTTTTACAATTTCTATAAATCATCTTTAATTGATGAGAATCAATGGTTACATATGATAAACATAATTTTGTTAAATTATAAAAATTCCATTCATTATTTATTATAATTTCCTTATATTCCGCCAAATCATCACTTCTATAATCACTTAATTCTAATTCCAAAATATTCTCTTGATTTAGTTGTAAAAACTTTTGAAATTCTTTATTTGTTAAATACACAAAATGTTCATTAATTAAATCACAAATTCCCTTCTCTTTTTCATTATCATGATCACTTTTATAATTATTATTAATATTTAAAACAACAGAATTTCCATTTAGTTTATACACTTTGATCTGGCGATATTTATAACGCCACATGCAATTCACTAAAACATATTGAAATTCTGCACAAACTTCAGATATTTTGATTTGTTCATTTAATTGTAAATAATTAAATATTGTTTTCAATATATCAATATTTGTTGCTATTTCTTCCATTTGCTTAAGTTTTTTTTGAATTTTCTATTTTTGTCGTAAAACTTTTTCTAAAACAATTGTGATTTCTTTTTTTTTTGTCTAAATATGTCCGCTCTTAGCGGTGGTCGAATGTAGATTGTGTGTGTTTTCTTAAATTCTCGATCATCTCATCTTTTTTGGCCTATTTGAGTTTGTTATTCTCTCTGAACGTTTTAAAAATAAAATTTCCCACAATAATTTAGAACTTTGAAAATTCTCAAACTATTTCAACAATGTTAATGAAGAGCAACAAGATGGGAGGGTGCTAACAAAAAGCTAATGTTGCTCATGCTTTGTAAGGAAATAGTTCTGTTACACTGAAACTACTATACAGAGATTTACGAGGACTCTTTTAGTACACAAGCAGAAGCACACATTTCTTGAGTTATCGCAAGTTGCACAGCGTTTGAAATGAAAAATGAAATGGGAATTAATGTGTAATTTCTGAATAACCTGTTCGATTTCAATGAAACTTTACATTTTGACAGCCAAGACGCAGGCAAATTTAAGTTTTGAGTTTGCGTTTTTAAACTCTAACAGGGGCCGCTTTACAAGCTCCCAAAATTTAACAATTCGGGCCATAAAAATGTTTAAAACTATCCAGATTCCTAATACCTGAACCGATAAACTTTCTTACTGTTTTTATTTTATTGTAATTGTCATTACAAATTACAGAAAAAAACAATATTTTAACAGTTTAAATCACTAGTGATGATGATTTTCGCAAACCCTTCCGATAACATGCTGTCACTTTGTTTTACAGTGAAATAAAGTTACTGAAAAAAAATCAAGTTTTGAAGCGACTTCCGAATTGATATTTTGGGTGTTTCAACAAAATTAGCAATGGCTCACACAAGAGACTTTCGATCAACTTCTCAACTTGGTAATCTGTTATAGAAATTTATATATTGAAAGACTTTGCTTAAGTTTTTTTTTTTTTTTTTTTTTTTAATTGCACCAATTTTGCTTACATTTAAAATGGGTCAATTTCTGATCTATGTGATCATTAAAAATTACATTTTTTGTATTTTTGTTCTCATTTTTCTGTTATCTTTTTTCGAAAGCAAATCTCTTTTGTATTCTACAGAAAAATTGTGCACTGCAATTTTATCATAATACATTTTTGAAATTTGATAATGATTTTTATGGAAATAATCCTTTAAGTTTTGAACCATTGGACACACATGTTATGTTATTATGTCAAAAAATCGATTTGAACACATGCGATATTTTTATATTTATCTGAAACACTTTTTTTTTAAGTTTCAAAAAAATTTCAAAAATAAGTTGAAGAGAATCATCAACTACGCTCCTGATTAGACAGGTACCGGTACTATTAACTCAAAAACTAATTATGTGAAATTCCATTAAAATATCTCTCATAATTCAAAAGTCAAAGAATATTTATAAAACATCGATTGGAAACAATGTGCAGTAAAAATTTATGTATTTTTATCAATATTAGATGTAGTTAAATTAACAGTCCACAATGTTAATTCTTTAATGCAACATTTATGAAAAATAAATTTCTCTTTCATAATTGTGGCGAAGTTCAACTTTACTTTAATAGATTTTCATTCATAAAACCAAATATTATTAATTTCCCGAGTTGTAAAGAATTAATAACCGACATTTAATACAAAAATACATATTTATACATTTGAAATCAGCAGCAATATTGAATCAATTAATTTAATGATATTAATTGAAAACAATGAGAATATAAACATTGAATTGAAAAAAAGTTAATAACATTTATTAAATATTTTATTTGTTTCATATTTTTTCCTCATTTTTCCATTCATATTTATTTTATTTGTTTTTATGCGAAAACAAATATTTCTCTTATTGTTTTAAATTTTATTCTTTTTTCAGTTACATAATTGTTTTCAAGTTGATTGATTATGAAATTAAAATTTTATTAATTTGGTTTTTAATTGACTTCCAATTTAAATGGGAAAAAAATTAACACGTTGCCATAATTGACCCAGTAACTCTATTATTTATTTACAATAGGTAGTCTTTTTTTATAAATATATATATGTATGTATGTATGTATGTATGTATGTATGTATGTATGTATGTATGTATGTATGTATGTATGTATGTAAGTATATGTTCTTTTGCAAGTAAAAAATATATATATTTTTGTAATTTTATTGATGAAATAAAATAAGGAAGAAGATGCTTTTTACTATGTAACGGCATTGCCGAATCTTCAATACCCTCCACCAGAAATATCTAGGAAATAAATAATGTTTCGTACAAATACATTCTATGTACATATAAACCCACCTAAACACTCACAAAAGCATACAATATGTGAATGTATTGTGAATGTATATAAAACAAAGAAACCTCAATTAGTTATGAAATTAATTATATTTTTGGCTATAACTTTTTTTCTACTGAACCCATTTTGATGATTTTGCGAACAGTAATGAGATACATATTTTTGATATTATGGTAATTTACTTTAAGTAATTTTATTCTGACTTGTTGATTTATATTTAATAATTTTACGAAAACTCTTCGCTTTAATTTAGAGGTTGTCTTAGATATCGCTCTATATCTCTTAAAATACTAAACCAATTTTGTAGGTTTTAAATAGAAAACTTCTTAGGACTATAATAAATACTCGGGCCAAATTTCATTGAGCTCTGTCAATTATTGCGGATGTGAGCGCGTCAACAACAGACAGACAAATGGACAGACAGACTCAGATTTTGATGTGATGCAAGAATATTTATACATTATGGCGTCTTAGGTGATTCCTTCTAAGCGTTATATACCTTTTCAACACTTGTGTTGGTGGAGAGTATAAAAGTCTGAAAAATGCAGAGTGATCTCAAATTTTAAATATCCTCTACAAGACTAACATTTTGGACGTAATAATGAACAGTGAAATAGAATAATTTTTTTGGAAATAGAACTTATCAGCTCAAATGGATTTGCATGAAATTTAACTTTATTATAACAGAAAAGTAAAGCATTATAACAATGTAGTTTGTATCAGGGTCTCCATGGGCTAAGATACATGGGTATCTTAGATACTATTCTATAACCATTGATAAGACCTTGAGACAGCGTATTTACATGTGTTACTTATCTCTTATAGTTTTTGAGTTATATACATTCGAATCTTCATGTTTCAAAATTTAGCAAGATATTGGGTTAGATTTTTTAATATATGTCCTAAAGTATTGCCCCGATCTGGTTAAAATTTTCTTATATATTTAGAAAACATATTTGTTAATCAATTGAAATAGATGGAGGCCAATATCTCTTTTCCGTAAAAAAATGAAAAAATTCAATCTAAAACTTACAGTTTAAATTTTTTATTTGATTGAAATTATTATAACAATTTACCAAAAAAAATTAATTTTAATAGTTTTAATGAAATTTTGAATCTTTTTCCCTTCCAACAATGTTTGGAGATATATTAGGCTCTTTTCAAAAGAAGCCTAATTTCTGTCACTTTGTTCGAACAGGTAGTCTATCTCCGTTTAAATCTACCACACTTTTGGACACTTTTTCGTGCTATTCAATCCTTTTTAAAAAGAGCGTAACATATCTGCCCCGGGCAGTTTGGTACCAATGCCACATTATGGTTCTTCACTAAGCGCTTGTTTGTCACAATGACAAGATGCTAAGTAAAACCAAAAATAAGTGGACATTTTAAACATTTCTTCATGTAAATGTCGGTATTTATAGAGCCTGTTGTAACACATGCTTTTAGGTCCTTAACTTTTCTTCGGCATTCCCTCCAGAATCAGCATCATAAAAGTTTGGACCAAGAAGTTGCGAAAATCTGTCAGAATATACATTTCGTCATTCATTGTACTGCAAGAATATTTTATGGTCTCTAATTTTTTGGCAGCGTTCCTGTCGAATTATGTTAAGCTTTTAAAGTTTTTAAACCTGTATAACTTTAAATTTCATACCAAATACTTCGAGCACTGAGCTAAACGGGCTGCTTCTCTACTGAATGTGTTGGAAAACTCTTTTGAAAATGTTTTATATTTTTTTTTACTTTAGAAATATTTTGTGGATCATTCCTTCTATCTGAACCAGGTTTTCTATCCGGCACTGTTTAATAACACTGGAAACAGTTTGACCGTAGACACTTAAATACTTGACCAGCTTATTTTAGAACCAATTTGTGTTTTGTTGAAAATATTTATTTTTAGTACGCACTTTTTTCTTGTCACTCATTCTAATTAGATAAGATTGACACTAACGAATAACTGACATATTTACAAAGGTAACTTGATCAAAAAAAAATCGAATAACACTCGGGTTAAAAATTTTAACGATAAACGTATTTTAAGAATTCGTCGAACTCACTCATTATATTTTCAACAGTGAGATATTTTAGTTAAATGTAAACTAATTAACCTAATTAACATTTGTTTTCCCAATTACCCAATTAATCAAACTGTCAGAAATTGCTAAAATATTATAATTATTTTTTGAATCTTCGGACACTTGATTTATGAACATTTCATGAGTGTGGGAGTTGTTTCTAGTAAATTTATGATAAGTCACACATTAACACACGAGTAAACATTTATTTTTAAAATTAATCTCTAAGATTTGTTAACGCTTTTGATTATTTTAATTGTTTGACATTAATTTGACAAATTTGATTATTTGTTTATACGTTTTTTTTACTTTGAAAAGATGAATAAATAAAATTTATTTATATTATTTTTTTTTGTTTATAAAAAATGCAAATAAAAAATATTGTTAACAATTTTAAATTAAATGCATTATTTTTTATTTGTTTTATTGTTTATGATGAATACAAAATATGGATGTAAATGTGTATACATGCACATAAACACGATATTGGGAAATCATTACCAAAAGAGCAGCAGCTCTTCCTTAGCAATGTGAAAAAAATCGCAATATAGAAAATGTTAATGTGACAACAATTTTATATTCGTTCCTAGTATACTGAGTGACACACTAAAAAATATAAAATGAAATTAGAATACCCTACACATATTTTTGCCTCTTAATTTCTTTCGAAAAAGCAGTCCTTATTAATAATAACGCTAATATCAATCGCCAGTTTGCGAATATGAAGCGAAGATCAGTGGAGTGTGGAAAGAGAATTGAAAATTTCAAAAAAGAAGTACCGAATTGTCAAGGATTTTTTTGAAAACATTTTGAAACAGGAATTGAAACAACTAACAAGTATTTAATCAAAAATGATTTTATGTCTCAATTTATAATTGAATTTTCTGCAAATTTTTAATTATCAACATATCTGAGATGGCCAACTTTCAGGGTTCACTGACTACACATCTGACCAGATTGGATTTTATACTCCTCCAGATAAATTCGAAAACACCTTAACTTTAACGTAGTGATATTTCATTAAGGTATCTCTCAGAATTTCAAAGTTTCAGTATTCAGACAAACGATTTCAACACAGTAAGTATCAGTAAATTTTCCATAAAATAATATAATAATTTTAAACTTACGTCTCCACCCATCTTCAACTCTTGGTGCAGCTGTATACCTCTAATTGTGAATGTCCCTTGTTCTGTTCTCTTGTGACTTCCAAACTATGGCAATTTAGTGATTGAATTTGTTAATCATTTCTATATTTGATTTGGTTTTGGTTCGAAGTAAGATTTTTTTGGAGAGGGGGTCCACTAATACTAATATTTTGTTATAGCTCATGATTGTCAGCATTCTAAAATTTTCAGCTGTACAAAAAGGTAAACCTTTTGTCTTCAAACAACTTATTTTCAATTTTAAGAATAGAACGTTTAGGCGATCTTAAGACGGTGACAAAAAACTGTTATCATTTGTATGCTACATATCATTTCGCCGAACTTGAAGTCCATAGATTATTTATTCCCTAAATATGGAGCTTTTCCCATGTCTGCCTGTTATACTCAATAATTGCATCCTACAAGGGGCATTGTAATACAAACTGTTTTTAGAAATATGGACTCAATTGAAATTTTTACAACCGTTACAAACAGAATCACTTCATGTTGTAGTTAATAGACTAATAAACGTTTCTGAATTCTATGAAACATTACTCAGATGAAATTGGAATCTTAATCTTTGCATGTTCTTTTCTTAAAGAGTAATAATCACTTTCTGAGCTAAATTTTTGATGTCCTTACTTCCGCATAGTCTACATATTATAATTGGGTCTTATCTATGGACCACTTCCGCAGAGCTTATGAAAGTACAAAAATCTGAAATATAAAGTATAAAACTCTCATCCAAACACTACAATGATCGGATAAGTAATTCTAATACTTTTCATATAAGATCCCCTTGTGAAGATCACCAAGTATGATAATTAATCATGTATGGGTGTTTTGTAGGAACAAATCATATAAAAAAATTTACGAGGGTTATTTTGTAACTGTCATGGCATCCAACATTGAAGTGCTTAATAAAATATAAAAAAATTTTGTATAATCGGTTTTACCATCACAAGTTCTGATAAGGACATATTAACTTTGTCAATTCGTATATATGGTCAAGAACGAAACAACTAAGATCCTGCAAGACATGTCCGTCCACAAAAAAAAACCGGTTTAGTTGAAAAGAAGATGTCTTAGACAACCTCAATATACGGAATGAAAACTTTTATAAAATTTACAAATAAAACGAATTTGATGTAAACAGAATTTTGGATAAATTTTTATAAAAATTTCATTAAAATTTTATTTAATTATTTACAAAATATTCAGAAAATGAACATTTAATATATTCTTTTCATTCCTTTCTTCCATCAATATTTTCATAATTTACTTCTTTATTATTAAAATTTAACATTTTAATTATTCTAACACTTAAAGCTATAAAATCTCATATAAAAGTTATTTTCACAACAACTCATTTAAAACTCATTAAAATTTCATTTGTTTTCGACATTTTCCTTTAGGTTAAAGATTTCCAATAATGAACTCTAAATTTTCCCAACATTTATTCAATATTTATTATAACAATAACTTTAAAACAACAACAATAACCAATAATGTGTATTTAAGTCTTTATTTATTATTGATATTTGCAATTGACTTAAAGTCAATATTTTATTATCCTTAAACAATTTTACAACAATTTTACATCAAAAGAAAAGAGACCTTTAAAGAATGGGGTTAAATGTATATGTGTGTAGAAACTTTATGTCAGTATTAGTGTTGTTAAATATCTAATAAGAATAAAAATTCTTTAATAAAAACTTTGATTTTATTGAAAATCACTAGACCATTTAGAAAAATACCTTAAAATACATTAAGTAAGTGTAGGTTTGTGGTGATTGTTAGTGTGTGTATGTGTGTATCTGTTGCAATGAATAAATGATTTTATAGTGAATGGTAGTAATACATGAAAATATAGTGTACACATATACATATATTGTATAGATGTATACTTAAAGAGTAAAACTAGTACATTGTCCTGTTAAGAGCTCCTACACACATTTTAGGCCGGTCATCAATAAAACTTGTTTGGTAAAGAAAACAAATATAAACAGAAATGAAAGACTTTGAAAAGGATAGTAAACTAAGATAAAAGTCGACTATAAGATACTCTAAGTATTTAATGTAGATTTAAAAATGAACTGTTGTTAAAATGTTTTATTATTAATATATTTATTTAATAATATATTTTCTCTTATCTTTTTAGGTAAATCAATATTTATTGATACAATGATAAAGGCATTTTGAAGTCTAACTTACACAGGTACAAATATCTAAAACATAATTTTCTTAAACATATATTTTTTAATTGGAAATTCCAATTAGGAATTCAAAAAAAATTGGCATTAAAATTATGAACGTTAAGACGACTTTAAATTCCTTAGTATTCATTTTCAATATATATGTTTAATAGCTATGTTTAACTCTTATCATTTTAATCAATGATATCGTTTTTGTAATACATATATAAAAATATATCAGAGCCAAATTTCAGATATCAATTTAATCCACATATAATTCCTTATCTAGTTTCCATCCCCAATTTTTTGACAACAACATCATTTCAAATTCAATTTTCGAAATTCTCAAATCAAGCTATTTCTACGTCAAGCACTGCCTAGTTATAATGTATAAATAAAGTTCTATGTAATCGTAGAATATCATTTAGTTTAAGGAGAATTTTGAAATTACCAGAAAAAAAGTAGCCAAGCGCAGTCACGTTTGGCGAATAAATAAAGTTGTATCTGATAGGGATTTTATTTACCATTACCTCCCTTTGGAGTTTATAGCTTCCTCAAAGTATTTCCAGCTTATATAAGTTGCGCTGGATGTTTTAAACTTCTTCCCATGTAAGAATTCATTATCTTGAAGTATCGGACGTCTCCAGATGTTTCTTGAATTTTGGCGATTCAATTTAATTCTTTTAGGGTCTATTCTGATAGTGTAGAGATGGAGATTAATCTCCTTTTTTTACATTTTATTTGTATTATAGGTTCCCCCTTGGTAATATTCCAAATGCCTATGTTGTTGACTACTCAGCGTCTAATTGAGAACTACCAATTTATGTCTTTAAAATTGAATCGATATTTATTTATTTTATTAGAAATTTTATCAATTTGTCTTTAATTTCCCAATAATTGGAAATTATTGCATATACTTGATATGAGCAGCAAATATTACACATACCTCAGGGCCTGTGCTCAAAGCCCATATTTATGACACTCAGAAAATTTTTTCCACTTTTTGTAATAAATAATTTATCAAAAATAATATTATATGTGGAATCAGTTAAGTGCATTTTGTGAAATTACTTTTCGTACACTTTATTTGAGAAAAAATTATTACCCATACATCAAGTTGAGAGCACTAGAAAAATAACTATGATTTCGAAGAATAAAATAAAAATCTAAACTATTAGAAAAGTATGACAAAATATAATTAAACGTATACTTTATATGAGAAAAATTATTACTCATACGCCTAATCGAGAACTAAAAGTAAAAAATAGAGATTTTAAACAAACGCTTTTTTTGACAGCAAATAATGAATTTTAATGAATTCATTATTTGCATTTCCAATAAAATTCATTTTGTGAAATTACTAATACGTATACTTAATGTTAATAAAAAAATATTACTCATACGTGTATTAAGGAAAAATGCATATTTATGCTTGCCATTCATCAAGAAAAAGTTTATTATAAGTCTGACTAATTAAATTAATTTTTTTTGAAATTGCTTATACGTATACTTTATATGAGAAAAATATTACTCATACGCTAAGTTAAGTCAAATAATTATGATTTTGAAAAAAATCATTTTCGAATTCTTAAAACATAAAAGTAAATCTTAACAGTCAGAAAAAAACAATTATTAGTATGACCAATAATTAGGCGTATAACTGATGTAAGAAAAAATATTATTCATTCTCCAAGTAGATAATAAAAAATTATTAGGATTTTGAAAAAATGTATTTTTTCCGACGTTTTACAATTAATTTTAACGCCTTAAAAAATCGTTAATAAGTATGACCAATAAAGTTCGCTCAGCAAAATAACTAATACGTATGCTTAATGTGAATAAAAAATATTACTCATACTAACCAGAAAAACAAAAAAACTACTCAAATCTTACTCAAAAACAAAAAGTAAGCATTAATTCCACTATTTTATTTAGAATATCAGGAATAATTCCTTCCAAAAATTTGCTTTGTTTTTATTTTTAACTCTGCAAAAGTCATGGTGCCTCGTATAGAGTATAATTTGAATAAACTCTACGGACCATATATTCGCAAAAGATCTGATTCGGGTTTAAATAAGGAATGTAAGCCGGCCAGTCTAACAGATATATGCCGTTTTCTTTAACCATGATTTCTTTTAAACATGTACCGCATCATTATCTTGCTTGTAAAGGCGTTCTTTATTCTTGTTTTCATCCATTTTAAGAGGAAGAGCATTTTCCAGCAATTCAGTTTAAATTGTGCTATTCATTTTTGTTGGAACAAAACAAATTTTAGAAAGATGCTGCCGAAATTACGTTTCGACATTGTCAAAACGTAAAATATCGTTTAATCTCAAATCGCGAGTTTGAGTCAGGCTCGTCTAAATTATTATTTTTTTTCGTTAAAGAAAAATACCTTTTTCCTCTTCCCTGTCCATTTCATGTATTTTTGTGAGAATTTTGGAGGATTTTTTTGGCTTCTTCCATTTTGTGTTTTTATCTCTTCGTATGTGAGCAACGTAATTGGAGTCCCAAGAAGTTTAGTTTATATTATTGCTTTATAACATCAATCTGAATTTTCTTCATTTTTAATTTCCCTTGGCAGGCTTTCGAATATTTTAATTCATTTTCTACCTTCGAAACGTTAAATTTTTCGACCAGTTTCTTTATTGCGACGTTCTTGTTCATGAAAAATTTTAACTTGGATCTTTTATTGTTCGCACTGAACAAGTTTAACGATTAAATTTATTAAAAAGCAGATTCATAAGATACAAAAATATATAATATTTTTTGTTTTTGTATTTTGTTAAAGCCACTTTCACATCTTCGTTTATAGAAATATTCCACATAAAATAGAATGAATGAATGAAAACAACAAGAATAAGAAAATATTTTGTTTACTTTGAAAAACTGTCATTAAGTTGCATCTCACAAAAAAACTTCAGCAAAACTTTTTAATGAGAACAACAAAAAAAATAGAAAACAAATTAAATGCGTTTATAGGAGTATACATCAGTGTATCTCGACTTCTACCTCTAAGTATTTTCAAGTTTTAAACTTATTAAAAAATAATGATTAGAAACAAAATAATCAAATCGCTAAGGACTCAAAAATTGTATTACACCTTAAATGCCTTATAATTTTCGTATCTGTAGGGTGTCATTATTAAAAGCTGTCATCTTATGGTTAACAATTCCTTTTTACATATCTTAATAACTACATATGTATACAAGTTACAAATACATATTTTCATTCTATTCTTGTTACTAAGTACATGACAAAGTATTTGTCTAAAGTGTTTGTACAAATACACGCACGCACAAACTCTGGGGATTGAAAAATAAAGGAACGAATGTAAAAACATTCCTGTAACAATAATATTCCCGTTTAATGTATGTTTAGTAACAACAATGAATACAATAACATTTTTTTAGACTCTTCCTGGTCGCTGTTGTTACTTTAAATGAACGTGAACGAGCGGTTCTTAGATTTCAAAGGGATTAAATGAAATATATTTCTTCCTTTTTTTTTGGAATTTTGCAAAAAATGAAGAGGGACACTAAAGAGGCAAAAAGGGTTAGATGATGGTGTCATATTATGGCATAATAATAAAATCTAGGATACAAACAAAAGCTAAAGTCCTTTAAGTAATATATGTGTATGTGTATGAGTATGAGTGTTTGCATGAGTGCGGTCTGTGATGTGTATGTGTGTGTGTGGGTGTTTTTGTCATTTTTGTTGTTTTGTATTTTGACTTTCAATATGACTATTAAAACACGGATGAAAGTACAAATTTTACAGGATGTTTGAGACAGACAGAATGACAGTTAAATCTGTAGAGTGTAAGTAAATGACACAGATACAATCAATTCAGGAAATTTTAGGGGTGAATGAAGATTTAGACATAATTCAAAAAAGGGTTGGGGAACAATCTATATAATACAAGTCGAAGTAAATGTAAACAGACATTTACAGACATGAACCTCTCTAAACATTATTTTACAAAAACAAACAAAATATTGTCTTGTCATCATCTTCATAATAATCATCGTTTTTTCATAATCATTCTCTCAGTATTGGGACATTTTTTGAAAGTGCTACATGATGATTATGGTTTAGTAATTTTTTTTCTTTATTATTTAGTTCAACTCTTTAAATTTTGTAAATAAAATCTAATATTTCTCATTTATTTTCTTGTGTAGTTAATGTTGTTGTTTTTTGTAGCAGGTGTTCTGTCCCAAATATTTAGAAGAGTCCTAATGGTGCATTATGAAAATTTTACTAAAGATAACCAAATTTCGCTGGAGGTGTGGAATCTCTCAAATCTCATACACGATGTACCAAACTGGTCCCTGTACTACTTTCCTTGTTATCTGCGAGGCTGCTAAACAGAATTACTAAAATTTAACAAATCTTCTGTCTGCCTCCCAGATGTCTTTCAACAGCTACATGATAACGGTCACATTGGCGACTGACAACTTATTAACTACACATTCCTTCAATTGTAGTCTGAGAGGTATAAAACGCGGGCACTTGAGAGCACAGTGTTCTCGTCTTCGTTTTAAAATTCACCTCATCTGATTGAGGTGTCATGTCCAAATTTCAAGAGATAACTTCTGCATGAGAGAAAATACATCAGGATATAATTAACCCCTGCCTTGTGTTTATCTAGGTTTTAATGTCAGATATTAACATAAATGTCCCCCTTCCAAGCCTCGTTGGCGTACAATTTGACATCTTCTGTATGTTCAGTTAGGACAATCAGCAAATCTCTAATTTTCGCATCCTCAGGTAGATGTAAACCATTTAGACTTACCTAAGAATAGTTTATAGACTGATCTAAGTATGGGATATAGACAAGATAACAAACTATAATTTAAGCTTTAATTTAAGTCTGAACTGTATCTCTGTTATAATATTCATAAAACTGTTTCTTCTTGTTCCAATTTCCCGTTATTGCTATCAAATATCGTTTTTTCATATTTCATATCGCTATAAGTAAAACAATTAGTGGCATTTTCATATACAACTCATAACCTTAAGCTATTTTTCTTGTCATATATTATCATATTTTTTTTTTGCTGATTTTTATTGATAACTTTGCTGTGACATGATTTTTTCTCTGTCTTCCTTTTTATCATATTTTTTTTTATGGCACAACGCTTGCTGTTTTATAAGCTGCTTATGGCAGAGAGAAGAAAAAAGGATAAATGAAAAATTGCAAAAAATGATTTATTGCTATACATTTTGTTAAGCAGCTGGTAATGTAACCCAAATACTTAAAGTTTCTTTTTATTTATAACTATAAAACAAAATAATAAAAATTATATTAAAAATGTTGCGGTTTAAAAATAACAGTTTCAGATTTTGATACAAAATATTCACATAAAAAAAAGATTATTAAAATTATAATTTTTATTTTCTTAGTAAAAAAACAATTTTTCACTTTTCATAAAATTTTTGTTATTTTTAGAAAAAAAAATGTTACACTTCTTTTGCATTTTAAGTGCAAAATGCAGAAAAAAATAAAAATTAATTTAAGTTCCTGTCACAAAACACTGTATTCATTTTGTGTCACACATGTAAATGAACAAAATACAACAACAACAAAAAATAACGACAATACATTGACAATAAAACGGATGTTACCACAAGGATCCTTCTTATACATATGACTGACATGCATGCAAAAACAATATAACAATGACTACGAGACACTATTTATGTATGTATGAGTGTGTGAGAAAGTGAATGTAGAAGAATTGGTACGACAAAATAACAGGATAGAGTGACAGAAAAACAATATATAACGACACTTTTCAGAAAAAAGGAAATAATAGTAAAAAACAAGTAAGAATGCAATATTCTTCTATATCGAATCTTCAATACCCTTCACCACAAATGCGTGTGAGGTTAATACATTATGTTTCGTACATAAGCACTCACACTTACACTCATATATAAATGTTTTTTTAGTATAACACAGGAACACTTAATGGGTCATAAAATTAATTATATAATTTTTTTCCAACTGAACCGATTTTGATAATGAATTCTAATTTGTTGATTTATAATTAACAATTTTACGAAAGAATTTTTTGTTTGTACTTAGAGGTTGCCTTAGATATAGATCTATATCTGAACCGATTTTATAGGTTTTAAATAGGAAACTTTTCAGGACTATAAGAAATACTCAGACCAACTTTCATTGAGCTCTGTCAATTATTGTAGATGTAGATAGACAGGAAGATGGACAGATATAGCTTAATCGGTTCAGATTTTAATTTAATACAAGCACATATACATTATGGAGTCTTAGATGATTCGGTCTTGGGTTACATACAGAATTATAATGTTAATATAACCTCTTTATGACTTGTAATGGTGAAGGGTATAAAAATAATAAAAATAACAAAAAAACTGAAAGGGAAAATATATAAAAAGACACTCCCACGTCAAAACAGAAAAATAGAAAAAATTATATAATGATAAACATGAAATGTTGTAAATATATGTAACACTTTTTGTAATATCAATCTTATTTTGTTGTTGTTATTGCTGTTTTGATGACATTTTGTTGCTACTATTGCTGCCTGATCGCCTGATTGTCAATATAAAATAAACAAAAAATGTCAATATATATTCAATTTAATATGGATATGAGAAATATATTTTTATATATAATAAGATAGGAAATAGTAGATGATATAATAAAAAAAAACATTTTCCAAGAAAAGTCTTTTGTTAGAAATTTATAAAAAAAAGTTGTTTTAATAAAAAAGAGGAAAATGTAAATAGATATTTTTGGGACATTTCTTGGCAACGAGATGTTAAGAAATTTAGATTGATTTATTTATTTTGTAAGTCTTTCTCTTTTTTTCTCTCTCTTTTTTAGCATATCTTTTTTGTGTTTTCTTTTGTTGTTATTATTCAACAACAAGAAAAGTATTAAACAAATTTTGTTTAGGGTTATTTATTTACAAAAAATGGGGGGAGGGGCGTTTCATTGAAGACACGCAAAAAAGCAGCAAAAACTGTTTACAATTATTTGGAAATAAGAAATAAAATGGTTTAAATATCAAGAGATAGAAAATGAAGAAGATAAATAGACTATTTCCTAGACTGTGACTTGACTACAGAGTTAACTCTGAACTGAACTATAGATCGAACTATTCACTAGATTGTAGTACAAACTATAGCCTGCAGTATAAACATGTAGGAAATATATGTTAGATCATAATATAAACTACTGACTTGACTCTATATATGTTCTAAATCAGAGACTAAACCATAATTAAAATTATAGCATTATAGAATTATAAACTAACTCTACTCTGAACTATGAAGTAAATAAGAGTCCGTACTAATAACTAAGTTTATATTACTATGATCTCAACTATATACAAGATTATAATTTAAACTATAGACAAGGTTAAAATTTAAACTATAGTCCAGATTCGTGGTAGAACAATGAACTAGTCTAAAGTATAAACTATAAACTATGCTGAAGTTTAAAACATTGACTAGATTGTAGTTTAAACTATAACATAAAGTAGATCATATTCAAGTCTGCAGACAACACTACTACTAGAGTTAATAGATATAAATATATTCTAAATCAAAGACTAAATTATTAAATAAACTATGGCCCGAACTAAACTTTGTTACGAACTACAAAATAAACAACAATATAATAATAATTGTTTGAACTATAGACTATGATCTCAACTATAGATAAGACTATAGTCTGAGTCGTTTTTTTATAGCAAAAACATCATCATTTCATTATGCTATAATTATTATAAACTTTTTAAAATATCATCATTAAAAAAATTTCTTCATATTTTTTATTCTTCTTTTCATAATATAACGTATAAAAAGCGTAAAGAGGAAGATAAAAACGTCAATCGTTATAATCATATACATACACATACACACAATTTATATAATTATGCAAGACAAACAAATTACTTATATGATAACAGAGCAGATATTTAAAAGGATCTAATAATTTGTAATAATAAGGATTTTTTAATAAAAATAATCTTATTAAAAGATCATAAAATTTTAAGGGATAAAAGAAAGTTTTACTTTTAAATTATAAATTAAATTATGTACTGATTTTAGATTTCATACTTTTAAAGCATTTAAAGAGAGTGTTATAAAAGTGATTAAGTGCACTTTTAAGATTTGCAACAGAAACTCATTAACGTTCTATCGGTTAACCAACAAACTCCTGTTAAAATCAAGTTTGATGCTCTCATGGTAGTTACACACCTAAAGTCATTCTATATGCTACACTTAAAGAAAATTCTGTAATTTTTTGGAACAAAAATATGATTACATATGATTCCTTAAACTCAGATCTGAAACTACTATATATTTGGGTTTCTCTAAGTATTTCAACACTTTTTCTTTTAGAAACCAAAATAGAGATCATAAATAAAAGGTATTTCATTTAATGCTCTTACTTTAGCTCTCAACTTATTTCAGCACTTAACTTATTTTACAATGCATCAATTTGGTTTTTTCTTTTAAACGACCACCATCCCTCCTCCTCCACAACCCAAAAAATCTTAATTTTGTTCCCTTCTTTCTTTATAGATTTTAACACGTTTTTGGTTTTCTTCACCGTAGATAGAACATGTTTGTGAAACGTGCTGGAGCCGTTTATTATTAGTAGGATTTTAAAGTTTTTTTTTTCCACATTTTCTTCTTCTCTTTCTTCTATTTCCAATATCATTATTTTCTATTTTTTTACACTGTAATTTTGGTGGCTTCATCCTTATTGCAAGTAATATTGTAGCAGCACCAACAACGAATGCATTAACTTCACTAAAGTACTCGTTATACTCTTATTATGGTCTCATTCAGGGTTTAAAGTCTGAGTAAAGTTATCATAGTAATGATTTGGAGAACACGTATTAAAATATGATTATATGGTTGGAAAGTTTAATGGAATTGTTTCTATTTTGTTTTTTTTTTCCATATTTCTCTAATAATTTTTTGGTCAAACTTTGAAAGAGTTAGAGGAGTTTTTTTGTGGTATTTGGAAAATGGAACAAAGAAAATCATTAAATTTTTAAGAACTTAAGGAGAGTATGATATCGTGTTGATGGCTATGATATTTATTGCATGACCAAAATAGCAGTGATTTTTAGTTTAAGTAACAATGTAACATAACTGAAAATTAAAATAAAATTTGCTTGAAGTATAGGAAACAAGCATAAAACTTAAATAATCGATAGTTCAGCCTTTAGTTAAGTCCATAGATCAGACTATATTCTAGATCAGACTTTGGTCTAGAACATATATCTGACTATATTCTAGTCCATAGATCTGGATATAATAATATCCATAATACCAGCTTCAGTTAACTCTAATTTCAATCCTTAATTTATAGTCAAAGATAACGCTTTATCCTATTTCTATATATATAATAAAATTTATTCTTTTACTTTTCTCATTACTTCACACAACTTTTGGTGATATTATGTAGCGTGTCATACAACAAATAGATAATCAACCATTTCACCTTGTTTTTTTATCATCAATGACGACATGTGGCTTATTACAACTTCTCTATCCGTTTCCGTTACCATTAAACCGATGCCAATTTGTGACATTTCAATGAATCTGATACACAATACGACTTATTTCCGAAAATCTCTATAGAGAAACATCTGTCTCATTTCATGTACGTTTGTACAATTTACAGGTAAAACATTTAAACAAAAAAAGAAAAGAAGAAGAAATTTCATTTCATATAAAAATATCTTTAGGATTTTTATATACAAAAACAAAACTTACATGTTTGTTTTTGTATAAATTAAAAACCACAAAAAAATTTATATATCAATATATATAACACAAAAACATTCACAAATACTTTGACCAAATAAAAAATAATAAAAAAAGACGGAAATTCATCCACATAAAATGAAAACATCCTTTAACAAAATCTTATGTGGACTCACAGTGATGCATTCAACAACTTTTCAGTGATATGATTTTTTGTATAAATTGAATTTTAATACGAGGAGCTGAGTATGTAACATAGAGTCCTTTTTGATAAGTTTTATGTTTTTTTTTTTTTTGGTTTATCTTCTTACATCAGTATTGAAGGGTTTTATGGCAAATGATGTATCAATTACACAGATAAATTGGCAAACAATCTCTCTCTATCCATGTGTCAGTGTGTGTGTGTGTGTATTTGATGAAAAGGATATTGAAATAAAAATTGGTCTCATAAAAAATTTAAAGGATATTTAAACAATTAAATGTATGTGTGCATTGATTTTTATTTACATGTCCATAAACAAGCAAAGGATAATAAAATAAAAACAAGGATTCTCTTGTTTAAAAAATAAATAAAAATTCAATGAATGTAATAAAAGCCAATGACCTTGAATTTTATGATCACGTTACTGATTCAAAAAAAAAAATCAGGAATTTTATAGAAAAATATTTAAAGTTTTTATTTAAATTAAAATCACAGTTTTTACAAATCTTTTTAAATTCGTGTGATTTTTTTCATCTGAAAGATGAAAAACTAAATTTTATTAGATTAAATAACATCAATCAAAAACTCGTATAATCGTATACAAAACTTTTTAAAAAAATGCATATAAATGTATAATTTTTCTTTTTTTGCATTTTTTACATTACAATGCATTAAATATGCTTATAACAAGTTATTTTTATTATAATATTTGAGAGAAAATGTTAGAAAGACTATAAAAAGGAAAAACTACTTCGACTAGAGAAAAAAATGTAAAATGAAAAGCAAAGATTTTTTCCCCATTAAACCATACACAATTCCTACTACACTCAGATAAATAGTACTCGTTATACAATTCAGCAAATTTTATAAGCAACAAACAAAAATAATAAGTGAGAAAAAAGATAATGTCAGCTTTGGAGAATTTTAAATACCCTACACTAATGACATTTGAAAGAAAAGGTTTGAATTCTCCTCTTTATTTTTGGAATGAATTATATAAAAGATCTTTCCGAAAAAAACTCCGTGCATCCGACAGAGAATGGAAACTATTTTGTCAAATTCTTGTCTTATCGATGTTACAATATATAAAGAGGACACTTATTACAAAATAAGCAGGGATCAGTGCTTAGTACAAAATCCCCTTAAGGAAAATATGATATAATTTGGACTAATTTGATTATATATTTCTCTTAAGAAAGAATATATCAGACAATAAGCGAAATAGATTCAAATCAAACGCACACAAACGCAAGATGAGAGGGGTTTTTTTATGAAAGCCTTTTTTCCAGGACATCTTACAGTCCTCATTGCCGAACAACATGAAATGATGGATTGTGAACTATTTAAATGGACATCAATTGTTCGTTGAAGACCGGTGATCATAATAATGTGTAAAATAAGTAACTCCTCAAGGAGGAGTGCTATTACCACTCTTATTTAATGTCTACCTCTCAAAACTGCCAGCATTTCCATACGGAGTTGAAATGATAACATTACCAAACCTTAAGATTTTGGGAACCACATTTAAAAGTCTATTAACCTCCTCAGTTTATGCCAATACCATCTTGCATTAATTGCGAAGTACAAATTAGGTTACCAAAGCATTTGCCGACAGCATTTGGGATTGGGAGAAAAACTTTTTTAACCACAAAAGCGATTTGCTGATCAGTGATAAATTATGCTGTTCGAGTGTGGACAACTTCGCTTACACAGTAGTGAAATATTCAAAGTAATCAAAATACGCTGTACATTAGGTAACGAAGATCCCTTTAGATAAGAAACATAACGAAATGCTTAGTAAGCATTTCCTTCGAATCATCATAAATTCAATGTTACAAAGAATATACTTATATACGGACAAATAATATAAAACATTTATTTAATAACCAGTTCAATCCTACCTCTCTAAGTCCTGAAGATTACAAGTTAATGATTGCAAGTTTGTCTTCAAGGATCTATAAAAATAATTCAAAAATAATTCAAATTCAAGATTTGAACCATTAAAAGCCAACTCGTACGTAAACAATTTATTTTAGTATACGTTCTCCCATATTAAAGTTTTCTAACACTCTGACAGAAACTAGATAGAGGATGTCCCTACTTCTTACTAGTTTTGAGTTTAAATATACAAATCTAATTCAGAAACGAATCTTCTAAAACGAAATAGCAAACCGATATGATATATATGATTTCACTAGATCCCAGTTCACCTTAACATGCAAATGAGGTAGCCAGGAAAGTTTTGCATTGTAGTACATCAGTAGCAGAATCAATAGAAGTTCCACTTGAACAGGAACTGGAGGACAAGAAGATATGGTCTGACTCTTTATATATAATTGAACAAAGCATTAGAAGACGCGTAATAAAAGGTAATTTCGTATTACCTTCGAATGACCGCTGCCGGTACTGCAAGAATATTATAAATATTCCAGTCTAATTTCAGACTAATTATACCTTAATTTGAAACCAACGTAACATACCACCAACTTTCTCTTGTACTGATGAAGGTTATAAAAAAAAATCCATAAAGTGTTGTGTTTAGTTGTGCATGTATGTAAGTACGTATGCATGTATTTGTTTGATATGATGAGTTGTAATATGAATTTTGTCATAGTAAAATAGTTAGAGAGTGAGTAAGTTGGCTCTCATGCATTATATTACACTCTTAATATGAATGAATGAATATGTGTAAGTGTGTGTGTGCATTTTTGCATATTACAGTTTTATTATTATTTTCATTCCTCCATGTGAGTTTTAGTGTTTGTGTTTTCTTTGTTTTTATTTACATTTTTTGAATTCTTTTTTTTTTTTTTTTTTGCTCTTCTGTTATTGTACAGCAACAGTAGTTGTATGAGTGTGACGAGTACATTTTGTTATAGTGTAATTGTATGTAATATTACGTATACGCTGAGTTGTTCTGCTAGTTTCCTTCTTTTTAATATTTTTCATGTCTCTTTTTTATTTGGATTTTCTTCTTTGTCACATAACTAGTTATATGAATGTGTGATGTAGTTGTTTTACTTACACCTTAATACATGTACTATATATGTAACACATACATACAGTATATATTCGTATAAGATACTTATGATTCATGAGTGCTCATTTTTCATTCATGAAAATACGTTATTTTTTTCCCCTCTTTCCCTCTATTACGTAGAAAATATAAAACGTTAGCAAAAATCTATTGGTTCTTTTTTTATTATAAAAAGGAGCAAAAAAGTAGTTTGTAGGCATGTAAAGATGTTTGGCGACAATAATGATAACGTTGATAAGCAATAAAAGGCGTTATTTCATAATATAAACAATGTTAGTGGCATTTTACCATTTTCAGAATAATCAAGATATTTTCGAAGGGAAACTTTTAAAGTAATTAGCAAATGAACATTAAAATTTTATAAAATATTTAAAAAATTTGATATATTAAATGACTTAACCCGGCAAAACGATTTGAGAGATAAAGTTGTTTAATAATTAAGTAAATATTTCCTTTCAAAAGTCTTTAATTTAAGATTTTTTCATTTATTTTAGAATAAAATATATACAAAGTATTTCGAAAATACACAAAATTCGAAATTAAATTTAATAAATTCAAAATATGGTAAAATTTAAATATTAAATTTAAAGGCAAAAATTTCAGTTCGAAGTCTGTTGAAATTTCAAGAAATTTTAGTTTTTATTTTTAAATAAACAATTTCGAATAATTTGAAAATTCGAGATCCTTTAAAAATATTGAAAATTTTTAAATTAGAAATTTAATTTTATAATAAAATTGTTTTACCCATTTTTTAGTAAATTTTTAAAGGAAGTATTTTTTAAAATTAAATTAAAATTATGAAAATATTTACATATATAAATACATGATATGTTAAATGGTGAATCAGATTTTGGTTGACAGTTTTTCTAGAATCTTTTTTTTTCGAAATTTGTTAAAAAATGAAGTTCAAACTTAAGTTTTTCGAAAATTTTGAAAGAATATTCCAAAAATGGAATTATAAACTACCGTAAGTGCATGTAAACGTTGAAATATCTTGATAATATTATTTACACATTATTATTTTGACCCAAAGACAAAGCCTGTTGAAATTGGTCATGTTCGTCCAATATTTTAAATACTCTCATATAAATGTCCTTCCGGAATGGCGTTTTAAAGTTATGTCCTACATATAAAATGTTTTGAACAAAATTCAATAAAAATAAATTTTATGATATTTTAAATCGATGTGCCAAATTATGAAAAGGTCGGCCCATTACTTTGCATAAATTTCACATAAGTGTTAGTATCATAATAATGCACTGCGTACTTTATCATAAATACAAAAGCAAATAATACGAAATTCGTTCTAAAATTGTTTCTCATTTACAACCAACAATGTGGTGTAGGGTATTACCCAATCAGGCTTGACCGGCCATAATATTTTTACTTCTGTACTTCTTGCTTAATCACAACTCAGAAATGCAAATTATGCGAGGGTAATTCATAAAATTTTCGTGGTTATCATTCACAAACAACAAGTGTAGTGAATAATAGAAAAAATCGAAATATCGAAAATCTTTAAATTAACATTTTAACGATTGTTGGAACATTTTTAAACTGTCAACAATTTTAAGATTAATTAGAGTTTTCTGAAATTTTATTAAATCAATTCAGAAAGTGACTCTGATATTCCACCAACCGATACATCCGTTCGTTGTTCTTTCTGTCCGTCTGTAAGGCATTCCGGATGTTCATGCATGTGTTATACTACCTACTTTCTGAAATCATTTGAATCGTCATTTATCTCAAAAATCTTCCGATAATGATAACATTTGCTTCAATAAAGAAAGTTTTTCATAAGAATTTATCAGATTTTTCAGTTCACAATCAAAAGAGGGCCTCTACTACCTGTGAAACATATTACTTTCACAAATTACTACAATCTCATATTGTCCACGTGTTTTGCTCAAAATGAGTCATATCAGAGCCATATTGAACCGATTATGATTTCATTTACCTCTCATGTTATTGTAAAAGTTTAAATTTAGAGATTTTCTCAGATATCGGTATAAAATTTCCCTGGGGTCATATAATAGTCTTTTTAGGGCAATAGCAAAAAATCAGGAGAAACTTTAATGAGCTCTGATCTTTAGTTGGAATATAAACGGGCCAACGAGAATATAAACTACAAACGTACAAACTAATAAAGAGTGGTTCCACAATAGTTTCAGAGATATACCATAATAAAATGTCTATTTGTAAATAGCTTCCCGTATCCTATCCAAAAGCTTGCAAAAGCATAAAAATTGATTAAAACGTTTAGTCGTAATCCATGTTCAAAATGTTCAGTTTTAAGAGATTGTCTTTAATCTCGCTCTGTAAGTTTTTTATTAATGGACCTACAATTACAAATACTCAGGGCAAATTTCATTGAGTTTTGTCAATTATTGTAGATTTGAGCGAGCCAACAAAAAATTGACGGATAAAGTCTCAAACTTGTTTATATAATTACTCTATGTCTGTTCCGTTTGTCTATCTGACTGGCCCAGAATTAGATTTATAAATATATACTGTACAAATAAATCTTGTATTACAAATCATCGGAGGAGTGGGGTCTTAGATGAGTCCTCCTTAACATTACAAACGGAATGTCAAAGTTAATACAACCCAATCACCACATGTGGTTCTTGAGAGTGGTGGAAAATGGTATTACATCTACTTTTTAATATACCGATCGATTGCGAATCAATTTCTGATACGATTTAACAATGTCTGTCCGTCTGTTTGTCTATCTGACTAGCCCGGAACTGGATTTATAAATATATTCTGTACATATAAATTTCGTACTACGAATGACCATAGCTCCCCTACAATTTTAGTATTTCAATGACTTTTGACCAATTTTTTCAGAATCTTTCCTCAATTTCCTTTAGTCCTGGCATAAACACCAGTTCCGAAATAACCTTAAATTTAGAAATCAAATTCTACAAAGATCGATCTATAATTCTAACTCGCTACATCATGGTGTAGGGTATTATATAGTCTCTATTAACTGACTATTATACACTTACTTGCTTTTCAATAAATCTATAAAATCATTTACCTTATTCACCCTAAATATTCATTTATCTAACTGAAACCATCAACTAAACCAAATTGTCACCTTCAAGAATTTTTGTTGGAAAAGAAAAATATATTTTGTTTTTCCTTTTTTTTCTTTTTCTGCTGCAAATGACAATTTAAACTAAAAATCAATTTGTCTTACTCACTTGCAATGTATATTAAGAATTTTCTAAACAATTTATAATTTTTCATAGTTTTATAATATTTTATGTTTTTTTTCTCTGTAATAAAATGATTTTGCAATATTTAACAAAAGAAAAGTAGAAATAATACAAATTTGTAATCAAAAAAATGGCAAAAGATCGCAAAAAGGAGAAAAATGCAAACACGTCAACATTTAGAAAATTGATAGCATTTTTCTTTTTTTTTTTTGGTCACTAGGAAATTTTTATATAAAAATAGTGTAATTTTGTGGAACAGAACCAAATGTACTGAGCCTGGCAGTATGAAATTTGTCAGTTGGGTTTTGATAAAAATACATGACATAAAATAATACTTGGTTAAAAAGTTTTAATGAAAAACGTGTGTTTAAAATTTTTTGATTTCACTCCTTTAACAATAAATTTTTGGAATTATTACACTGAGAAAATTTTATAATTAAAATATTGAAAATTTGAATTTTTATCTTTATAAATATTTTTTACCTCTTTATACACTGGTGGTTATAAAAGTAATTACTATTAAAATTTTTAATACTACAGGAATTTTTATAACCACACAACACCAACAAAATACTTACAATCACTTGCATTCTGAAATACACACACATACACACCATAATATACACATGTATTTGTGATAAATTACCATAATGTGTAAGTCAGACGTAAAATCCTTTGATTATATAAAATTGCAAACACAAGAAATAAAAATTAAAAAGAGAAAATAAAAATAAAAAAATATATTTTTATATTTAAAAAAGAGAGAGAAAATTGTGTTGGGCATCAAAGCAAACAAACTAACCAAAAACAAAATATATATTCGCCTAAAAGTTATCTAGAGTATGTGTGTGTGTATTTGTTTGTTTGAGTATGTGTGTAAATATTGTATGTAAGAGGGAGTGTTTGGTTTGAACGAGAAAAAAAACAGGACATTATCATCAATGGTTGCTGCAGGACGTTGGAGAACCACAATAATAGTTGAAAATAAACTCTATAGCAAATTGGGAATATGAGATAAATGCACGTGAAGGAATTAAATAAAAGATATTAAGAATTAAGGGCCTTTTAAGGAAATTATTGTTATTGCTCTGAAAATTGTCTTGCAATCTGGAAACTCCATTTTTGGGATAAAACAAAATCAAAAATCAAAATCAAAGCATTTTCTAAAATCCTCTTTTGAGATGACACGCATTCCTTTAACAGCGTTTAACATTGAATGTTAGGAGGGTCAGGCGTGTATTACAAAGCTTTCTTTTTGAAATTTTCCTAAAATTTTTGAACGATTTTTCGACATGTAAACCTTTATTATGATGCTCTAGTGATTTTTCGTTCATTTCTCTATTTAAACGAATCAATTATCTTCTTTTCATGTATAATCATCGTGCTTAATTTCATTAGCTCATAAAATTAAACATCCGTTTAATCGCATCAAATACAGAAAATTTCCCTAACGATATAAGAACTCAGATTCGGCATCGTCAACTCGAATCAGCTTTTCGTAACACTCTTTAATCACCCACAACAATAAGGTGAACAATGTATTCCTTTTTTAGTACTCATCAATCGCTTCCAGTTTCTCAACACCAAACTTTTTTCTGGGGACCACACCCAACTTTGTCTTCACCATCGAAATCACAATTTATAAATCGCGCAAAATATCTATTACTAAAATCAATAACTACCACTACAAGTTATGATAATTTTGTCATTCCGTTTGTAACACCAAGAATGAATCATTTAAGACCCCATAAAATTTATGTATTCCAGCAACAAATCTAAAACTGAATCGATTCAACTATGTCTATGTGCCAGTTTGTCTGATATTCTATCTTTGTATGGCTCACTCACATCCACAACAATTGATAGAGCTCTGTGAAGTCAGAACAGTATGCTATTTGAATCGGTTTATTAGGACAGATTTCTAAGGCAAAAAGAAAAGTCTGAACAAAAATGTACAGTGAAAATTGGATTTAAACAGAACTAATCCATAAAGCACTGCTACGTGTAGTTCATTATCGTACCAAATATCATTAAAATGGGATCAGTAGAAAAAAGGTTACAAGGTAAAATATGCAAAATTTTGATACACCCCCAAATCAGTGTGTCGTACAGGTCGTAATTTTAGTGATAATTTTCTGAAATTTCCCGCATACATTTATTTTGATGCTGTAATAAACATTTCAGATTGTTCCATTATTTGACCTATGTGGATGCTACGTCAAATAACTTTCTTATCGAAAAAGCGGTTTAGCCTCTAAAACTCCTAAATATAAACAATTTCTATTGAAATTCTACACAATTATTTGTCTATATGTAACTCATTTAAAAACATGAGTCCAAATATTACAATAGCTCTAACAAACTACAAATATAAGCCCCTCCCTAGAAAAGAGTCTTGAGCTTATAAAACCCTTATAAACAAACCAATTTTATCGAAATTATTTTTTCTAACTGTCCTTAATATACATACGAATTTATCAAATATTGGCAAATAAACTCTCATATAAGGCCGCTTTCCACAATTTATGTTATGGAGAGTATTTAAGATTCCTCACTTGTTGTTTCCTATTATCTCCTAAAGAAAAAGGCCCTTTAACTAAAAGATTTCCTTTTAGGCTGTGTACGCTTCTGAGAATTATTTACAAAATTTTGAGTATGTGATATTTACAAACACTCTTATACACACCTAAATATACAATAATAACCCAGCAGTTTTCGACAAGTTTCAAATATCTTCAGTTTCCTTTGTGACACATTCGAAATTATATGCTGCTACA
This sequence comes from Cochliomyia hominivorax, assembly GCA_004302925.2. NCBI lineage: Eukaryota > Metazoa > Arthropoda > Insecta > Diptera > Calliphoridae > Cochliomyia > Cochliomyia hominivorax. The sequence goes on from PYHX02000467.1 coordinate 76,399,842, forward strand.
ATAACTCAACATTGTGGATTTTAGAATAAATAAAAAATACAAAATCCCAGACCCAGATCCTTTTAATATCTTATACTCCTTTAAAATTCACTCAAAACTACTGGGTATATGAACATGTTATACATGACCACATCTACAATGTTAGTCATGCGATAATGGCCAATAGGAAGTGTTAAAGGGCCAATAGGAAATTGCTCTTCACCAAGGCAAGGATGTGCCAAATTAAAGCAATTTTCCATTAAAAATTCAACTGAATTTTTAAAAACGATAAAAGCTTCTTATAGAGAATTTAACAAAATTAATATGAAAAATTTTAAGAAAATAGAAACCCATTCCAATGTAGGTAACAAATTGACAGGTAAATGGAAAATTCTCTATATCATACAACAATTAGTTAGAATATATAAAAACGTTTTCTTCCATCTATTTTCCAAAACTCCCTCCGACCACATAAACATCATGTTCAAACATCATTAATGTTGGGAATCTTTCTTTTTTTGCCTTTAATCGTTATGCCAGTTACCGATTATTAACGTAATTATTGACTACAAATATAGTTTGAAAAAAATGGTTGAAATATCAGAAAAGCAGGAGTATGGAAAAAATGAAAATATGTATTGTGAAACATTTCAAAAAATGTAGGTTATGTACACATACATACGTAAACATTCATTCCATTTCGTTTAACAAGAGAAAAAGGAAAAATAGTTTTACTTTTTTTTTCTTATTTTTGGAAGATGAAAAATTATCTGCAGATTTTGAAACTGTATTTTCTTTCCTTTTCCATTATGTGTAATTAAATGAATTAGAAGGTTATTAAAGTGTTATAAGGTTGGATAAATTTATAAAAATAAAAAAAGTTAATAGAAGAAAGTCAAAATAGAATCAGGAAAAATAACAATTTATATTATTTTTAAATTGGAAGAAAAGAAAGAGAAATATAAAGACATTGATTAAAAAATGTTACGAATAAGTGACTCAAATGAACCTTCAGTCAGTTCCATTTTTTTAAAGAAATTTCGATTTCAAAAAGCTTGAAGAAATCAATGCATCCATGGAATTATTAAGCGAAGTAGCTAATCAGCCATATCATGAGAAAAATATCACACTTCTTTACTGAATAAGTAAATAGTTTTGAAAGGATTACTTTTTAACGCATTTTCTTTAAGGAAACTTCCAATTTTATAGAGCCAATTTTTCAAGGTTTTGAAAAAACTTAAAAAATAAAATTTAATGTTGGAATAAACTCTCCCTTCGCCACAAAACATGAGAAGACTAAAAGGATTTTGTCTTTGAAATCGTTTCCAACGCATGCAAGCACTTTTGAAGTGGCTAACTGTGATAACTCTATAAGATGAATTAAGAAATTCTTGGGTTTGTCCTAAACCAGTGATGCCCTAAATACTTTTTTCTTGACTCGAGAGATTAGACTATAAATTCTGCTTACTTTGCACGTACACTGTAAACGATTACTGCTCTCGTTTCAATTTGAACAGGGCAAGTATATATGCTGCTTCATCCACACAAAGACAAATATATAATGGTATATCATGACTGCCCTAGACACTTCTCAAAATTTATGTGAAAAATGGAATCTACTACAACACATTGAATCACTTCGGCCAGCTTATCCATAAAATTTTTGCAGCTCTGAATATCATTCAGCAGGCTTTGTTTTTAATAAGACCAAATTAAATAGTAATATGATAGATAGATAGATAGATAGATAGATAGATAGATAGATAGATAGATAGATAGATAGATAGATAGATAGATAGATAATAGATAGATAGATAGATAGATAGATAGATAGATAGATAGATAGATAGATAGATAGATAGATAGATAGATAGATAGATAGATAGATAGATAGATAAATAGATATGGATAGATAAATAAATAGATAGATAGATAGATAGATAGATAGATAGATAGATAGATAGATAGATAGATAGATAGATAGATAGATAGATAGATGATAGATAAATAGATAGATATATAGATAGATAGATAGATAGATAGATAGATAGATAGATAGATAGATAGATAGATAGATAGATAGATAGATAGATAGATAGATAGATAGATAGATAGATAGATAGATAGATAGATAGATAGATAGATAGATAGATAGATAGATAGATAGATAGATAGATAGATAGATAGATAGATAGATAGATAGATAGATAGATAGATAGATAGATAGATAGATAGATAGATAGATAGATAGATAGATAGATAGATAGATAGATAGATAGATAGATAGATAGATAGATAGATAGATAGATAGATAGATAGATAGATAGATAGATAGATAGATAGATAGATAGATAGATAGATAGATAGATAGATAGATAGATAGATAGATAGATAGATAGATAGATAGATAGATAGATAGATAGATAGATAGATAGATAGATAGATAGATAGATAGATAGATAGATAGATAGATAGATAGATAGATAGATAGATAGATAGATAGATAGATAGATAGATAGATAGATAGATAGATAGATAGATAGATAGATAGATAGATAGATAGATAGATAGATAGATAGATAGATAGATAGATAGATAGATAGATAGATAGATAGATAGATAGATAGATAGATAGATAGATAGATAGATAGATAGATAGATAGATAGATAGATAGATAGATAGATAGATAGATAGATAGATAGATAGATAGATAGATAGATAGATAGATAGATAGATAGATAGATAGATAGATAGATAGATAGATAGATAGCCCCGGTTCATAAAGATTTCTTTGATATTGAAACAAGAAATCAACTTGATGAATAGTTAGATCTCTGAAGAAGATCACCGCGAGTAGGGGCCACTTTATGAGAATCCGCGACTTCCCAACCACAATACCGTTACTTTACTTTGTAAATTTTGTATATTAAAATATTTAGCTCTTGTCGTTACCCAATGTATGAACCTGTTTATCTACTGAATTATCTAGCGAGCAAAGTTAGTGAAACATTTAGTTAATTAATAAATAACTGTGACGACCCTGATGAAACATCATGATAATTGAGAAAAACACTATGATGACAGTCTTCCTGACACACCACACTAAGCAACTAACATTTTAAATTTTGATACCCACTGGGAAGATAGAACAAGGAACATTTCCTATAAACTGAATGGCATTTTCAATCCAAATATTTCAATGTTTTATGAATAAAATGTTTCTTAAAATGACTTGCATTACCTTAAAGGCAGGGATTTGTACCTATCAAACCCTTAAAGTTCGAATTTTAAACCTAAAAAATAGTTGGAGAACAAATCTGATAATCCCTTTTCTTTTGAAAAATTTACCCTTGACCGCATGTTGCAAAACCGATTAAAAGCTAAAGAGAACAGTCGACGTGAAGTTCTTGCTTAACCACTTTTTCAACCAGATCGTTTTATTTATACGCTTTGCTGCAAAATGCGTTTGAATCAGGAATTAATTCGATACGTCTTTAGCCCAAAAACAGAAACAACATTTTTTGTTGAATATTCGACAAGCACGAAATACAGTCTTCCATAGAAATAACTCTTGATGTATATCCAGTCATAAGTAAGATAAGTTAGATTACAATGGACGCGAGGTTTTAGCTTATCTGCCCTATAAACCAGAAAAGGTCAAGCATTTCTTTCGATCGTTGCAGAATTCCATTTATGGAATACGATTTGCTATAGAACGGAACACTGGTGCCAGTTATTCAAAGTCTTTTAATTTTACTTGCATGGTAGATATCATATGCGAGTTGAGGCAGTTATCAGTCGTATAATCCAAGTTATATAGTTGTAGTCAGAGAATCCATTTGATTCCGCTTCTCTATGAACAGACTTTGCTCATTATATCATTGAAGAGGATGGTGACTAAGAAGCTAGTGACATGGATCATCCTTGTTTTTCTCTAGAATTTTTTTGAAGTGGTTGACTGACATTGCCCTTGTTAAAAATCTGGGAGTTCAACATAGTTCTAATGATTTGTATAATATTCTAGATAACTTTATTTCTTCACAATGCTTTCCATATGCCAGTTCACCTAATGGTGTGGAAGACTTTTTAGAGATCATGGGAATAAGTCATTCAAGAGGCTGTTCTATTACAATTCGCAGGGTCTTAGTTTGATTCTTTCTTGGCCCGAGACCTACATATACGTCACGTAAATTTTTGCCATTATCTTGTAACAATATAAGCAATAATATGATTTCTTGATTTAATTGAGTGAAACAAATTTCAAGGGTCAATAAAAAATAGTCAAATCATTAATATTCAAGTATATTAAGTGCAATTACACTTTAATCAAGATTAAACTTCAAAAAGGGACCCCTTTAAAATTATAAAAATTATTGCTGCAAACTGAACTTATAACCTTTACAAAAACAAATTTATTATAAAGATTGTATTTCTATGTCATAGAGTGCACTCAGTTCATCAAAATCAAATTTTATTTATTTTCATTTTTCTCTAGTTATTTTTTCCTTTTTAATACCATAATCGTGCAATATTTTTAACCTTATTTTACACTTTAACTACTCTACTCTTTCCTCGGGTGCATTTTATTCTATATAATGGTGTGAGTGTATATCTGTGTAGTTGTTTATGTTTTAAAAAACAATTTTTTTGTTGCAGACACCACACTGATACATATTCCTATAGACGCATTTAATTTTTAACGATAGTAAGATTAAAGGTTCCGAAAGTGTGGAAGGTTATTTCTTTAAGAATGGACAGAATATTGATTATAATAAAGATCGAATCTTTAACAACAAAAATGTTTTATTATATTTTACAAAGAGATGAAAACAAAAATTGGAAGAAGCCGAAGTGTATACTAATGCTCAAAAACCATCATAAAGAAAAAATCTAAAATTAGCACGAAAATACATGAAATGGACAGAGAAATGGAAAAAGTTAAATTTCTATGACGAATGAAATGTAATTTAGGCGATTTGGCTCATACTCATGTTATTGATAAGATTTGAGATCAAGCGATGTTCGGTTGTCAAAAGGTAATTTCGGTGGTAGTAGCTTTATAGTTTGAGGGGCATTTTCTACAGTTGGCAAATATAAAATTTGTTTTGTTCCAATAAAAATAGCACAATTTATAAGGAATTGCTGAAATATGATCTTAACTCTTTTTTATGGATTAAATAAATGGACGAAGATTACATAATTCAGTAAAATATTGTTGTGGTACATGTTTCAAAGTAGTCTAGATCATGATTTAATGAACACAGCATAGCTCTGTTGGACTGGCCGGCTGAAATTGGACTTTAAATGACGTTTTAAGGATATTGTAAACGCCCGTTTTTTTTTTTTTTGATCAAGTTACCTTTATAAAATATGTTAAAATGATTGACCGTTAAACTACTTCCAATGTTACTTCGCAGTACCGGAATATTTTGTCCATTAAACTAGTTCAAGTAGTAGGAATGTTCCTCATAATATTTCTACAGCCAAAAAATAGAAAGCATTTTTAAATGAGTTCCTAACACAGTAGCCTTTTAGCTCAGTACTCGGTCTATTTAGTATGAAAAGTTAAAGCTCATAAGGCTTTATAATGTAATCACTTATTTGGACATCCTTACATTATGGTAAACAAGCTCCTAAGTGGTACAAGGCAATAATGTGATATTTGTAGCAAGAGTGGTAAATCTAAGGCCAATGGAGGCTATTCTGCCCTTGTAAAAAAATAATTGAAAAGCACAAAAAGGAGATTCAAAAGTGTGATAGATTTTAAACGGAGTAGGACCTGCAAAGCTACAGAAAGCACTATAAACATTAAAGACAGGGTTAACGAAAAAAGCTTAAAATTCAAAATTTTCTATAAACATATTTATTTTTCGCAAATTGTAATAATAATTTCAATTTAAATAAAATCAAAACCGTAAGTTTAGTGGTTTCATTTTATTTACAGAATTTGTCGATCTCACTCTTAAAATGATTTAATTAAAATATTATTTTCCCACAAGATGCATTTTGATTTCATATTTTCTAATTCTTTAAAAATAATAATAATAAATGTGCTTTTATAGGAATGTGCACCAGTGTATATAGAATATTTATTCTACAGATGAATAGATACAAGTGCAAAATAATAGAAAGAAATGGTAGAGCAAACAAAAACAAAACAAAATAACATACTTAATATTTTGCTTCTTTTATTATTTTATATATTTAAGTTTCATAACAAAAGAGGTCAAAATGGGGTCAATTGTTTTGACTGACTTAGTAAACAATTTATATAAAAAGAAAAAAAAATAAGAAAGAAAATAAAGAAAAATAAAAAAATTATATATATTTAATAATAAATTTGGAAGAGATCAAAAGGATTCTTATAATTAGAATTAGTTTTTATTAGTTATTATCATTATAAAATAATAAATTAATTAAACTTTAAATTATTCTTCTACTTTCAGTTAAGCTTAACAAACGAATAATGTGAAACGACTGCAAACGATCTATTTTCAAATGATCGTCAACATTTTAAAAATCTAAGGAAATAAAAAAAAACAAGAAACTACATTTAAATAAATTAAAAGACCTTTAATAAAATAAACCAAAGATTTATTAAATTTAAATTTAAGTTAATAGCAATCTAGTGGCCATCATGTCTAAGCATAAAGATAATGATCATTTACGTAATGATATTTATGAAAATCTCCCCTGTCAGGCCATGTTTAATGAGTCTGTACGCAAAATGCAACAACAGAAAAATGTACAAACAACAAATTCCAACTCGAATAATATAAACTCGAATAAGGCGCTGTCGCAACAACTATTGCTGAATAATATAAGCAATCAAAGTGCTCATTTAAATGTTACCAATTCGAATGCTAATATAAATTCGAACTCGAATTCGAATTCCACTCCCAATAATAAACATCAGCAAAGTGGCAAACATTTTCCAGTAGCACAAATGCCGAAGGAAATGATTTATGCCACGCCTCTGAGAAAATCAGATCGTTACAAAAGTGGTGAACGTAGTAGATTACAACAACCCTCGTCTGCTATGAATCGGGTTATAAGTGAGGCCAATGAATCAAATGATTTGAAGTTGACCAATATAATGGATTATAAACAATTAAATACTCGTGATAGTAATCGCTTGAACAATAGTAATCGTAATGGTAATTCCATACCAGTTACAGATCTAGATGATGAACCAGATTCTGGTTGTACCTCCAGCAATATGTATACTAATCAGGGTATTCCCTTACCCACAGCTAGTGGTAGTGGTAATGCAGTTTCCATAAGCCATCAATTGGAAGATAGACGTATTCTTAACTTTCTTAAAGACACCACGCAATTGCATAAGAAAATGGAAATGTCTGGCAAGGATTGTCCCAATTCAAGTTTTTCGAATTTGGCTAGAGAAGAACATTTTGCCAATTTAGTACAGCAAAATTTTCCAGTTGAACTCTCACGACGTAGTGTTGATCCGGAAGATGAAATGGAGGCGGCTTTAGAGGGTGCTGGTAATATGGAACGTAATCCTGAAGAAACCTCTGACAATCTAGAAGTGTTAATGCAAAAGAAAATTTCACCCGATAAAGAGGTAAATGGTTTTGTAGGCAATGGCCATCAACAAATACAACATCATCATCACCATTATTCCTCTCACCAGCGTTATGAAGCCAAAGTTTATATAAATCGTGAATGGGTTTTAAAGAAAATAGCCATGTGTTTGGAACAACGTACAGCGGGTAAAAAATCGATGCCTGGGCTTTTAGGAGCTGTGGGTAGTAGTAAAAATGAAGCCTTTGCGGGTTCCTCACAATTTATGTCAGCTCGTGCTAAAGCATCTGCCATATCTTCCTCCACTTATAATGGTTGTTTGGTATTAGGCTCTAATGGTTCGGGTAAAACTTCCATTTGTCAAGCCATATTGAATGGTAATTCTGGCACCAAAGGCATTTTAAATCGCAAATTATTGGCTTTCTACTTAATCGAATCACAAAATCCTGAATGCCACAGTTTATCGTTGTTTATACGAAAATTGGTATTGCAAATTTTAAGTCATTCTTCCCTAATAACCAAAGATGAATCCCAGCGTATAATCGATGAGGGTTTCTCATTTCTACAAGATGAGGTTCAACAACAAGAGTCCAAATTAGATGAGGCTATGAATAATATATCTTTAGATGAAAATGCAGAAGATATTTTAATAGCTGAACTAAAACGCGGAGCTAAGGAATGTGAATTTTCGGAATTAGATCAATTTCAAGGGCGTCGTACTTCTACCAGTAAAAAATCCGACAATTTACAATTATTTCGCCAAAAATCGGAGCCGGCACCCGAACAAAGTTTCAATGATTCCGAAATGCAAGATAAACAAAATTATGGCACTCATCCTCCGAAGGGTTCAAAAAATAAATCTTCAGCTGAATATGAAGAAAATAAAGACAATGATACCGAAAAGTTTAGGAAGCGAGATGAGGAGCATTCATGCTCATCTTCTAGTAAAACTAGTCCGGGTAAAAAATCCAAAATTCCCGTAAAACTATCAAGACCAGGAGCTGTAGCTTCACCTATTAAACATGTCAACACAACAAACAATAATTCATCTACCATTCCTCAACAGGGTGGAGGAGAAGATATTGCAGCGGTAGCTAGTGAAGATCTAAAACAAGAAATTCAAGCTGCCATAGAAGCTGATGATAATAATGAAGATTTAAAATCTGACAAAGATGAAAAACAAGACAACGAAGATAAACCCGAAGCTGATAAAGACTTTGAAGAATTATGCCGGCAAAACAAACAAAAAGAGACAACGACCAAAGAGAGTAAGGAAAAAGCTGAAGACAACGATCGTGAAGACTTAAGATTAAAATCAGATAATGAAAATTATAATGATAACAATCTAATTGATTTTGATTTGTCCCTTAATGGCAAAGCTATGGATGAAGGAGAACCTGTGTCTTTGAACACTTTACCGCCTCCCTTGCCCAAAACCAAAAGTTGCCGTACAATTATAGCTGATGGTTATTATGAAATGTTACTCTCAAATCCTGAAATATTTGAATGTTTAACAGTCGATAATATAGAAAAGAATCCAGATGAATGTTTCAAAAAGGCTTTACTATTTCCTCTCTTGGAATTAACACCTCCAAAAACAGCTCTGTTGCTGCTAATCGATTCCATAGATGAGAACTATATAAATGAGGGTAATTTGATATCAACTTTAAAAGGAGGCCGTAATGCCACTACTCATAAAAGTCGCAATGTAGCTGAACTATTATCCAATCATATCCACCTATTTCCGAAATGGTTATTCCTGGTTTGTACTACCAAGAAGCAAACTAAACAAATTACCAAAATGTTTACCGGTTTTAAGAAAATCACTTTGGATGATTTGCGTAAATCGCATGTGGTTAAAGATGTTCAAGAATATATCATCAATAGATTAAACTCTGATTTTAAAGACAGTATTATGTTGACCAAAGAGATAATTGAATCTTTGCATCAACTTTATATAAAATCGAATGGTTGTATTCTCTACTTGGAAAAAGTATTAAATGGCATCAAAGAAAACTTTTTCAGTTTTCGTGAAATTAAGCTTATACCCTGTACCCTAAATGGCCTGTATTTGTATATATGTCAGAAATCGTTTAATAAAAAACAATACATGAAAATAAGGCCAGTTCTCAACGTTCTGCTGGCCTCCTCCGGTTATGTAGATAAGCTTTTCCTGTTCAATTGCCTCAGAACCCACAATTATACCATTGATAATGAAGAGTTTGAGAAACGCTTGCAGTTAATGAAAAATATTATACTCTACGACAATGATCAGCAAAGACTGAAAATATTCCATAATTCCTTTTCCGATTGGTTGGTGGATGTAAAATTTGCTACCAAGAAATTTATATGCGATGTCAATGAAGGTCATGTTATGATCTCTATGTATTATTTGCTTGTTTCAGAGACTCTTTGCGCGAATACAGTGCGTAAATTTATCTATCATCTTATTAAGTCGGGAGAATATTTAACCAATCGCAACATAGACTTGGATTTGATATTAATGCTGTTGGAATCTAGACTCAATTTGAATGATTGTTTCTATACCAACCACTTGAATTGTTGCTCTCAATGTGAAGTTGATTTCAAAAATGACCCTAACTTTTTACCCAAAACCCGCAATATGATTGAAAAGTTTTTAAACAACGAATTGGGTGATGAATTCTCACAGTTACTGTGTGATTTCTTTAAACCCAGCTTGCCAACTGATGGCAAAATTTTGAAACTGCTTATCGAAACAGGCATTAATAATGCTGATACTCAAACATCTTGTGAATCTTCTCTAATGTCTCCTGAACTATCGGAAAAATCTCAAAACATAGACTTTGAATTGGCAGATTTGCTGATTTCCAGTGAAAGATCCTGTATTCTAGAAACCCAACGACCAACTAGTCCTTCGGAGAAGAGTGAGCCTCATCATGAAAGCCAAGATGATAATGCTTCTTCAACGCTTCACCAACTTTCTGATTCCAATCGCCTTGAGCTACATAAGGGCAAGGCATTGATTCATATTTTGGCTAATGATGGCAATCATTTGCTATTAGAGAGAGCTTTAAATGCCTGTAAGGGACCCATTGATTTAGAAATCGAAGATTATAATGGTCAAACGGCCTTAAATATAGCATCACGTAATGGTCATTTGGATGTGGTGAAACTGTTACTTAACTTTTCTCAACCTTGTAACGATGGCACTGGACGAATGAAACGTGTAGATGTTAACCATGCTGATCGTGATGGTTGGACTCCTTTGAGATCAGCCTCTTGGGGAGGTCATACTGAAGTGGTTAAACTTTTAATAGCTCACCCAGCATGTAAAATCGATTTGGCTGATAAAGAAGGTCGCACAGCTTTAAGAGCAGCTGCTTGGAGTGGGCACGAAGATATTTTGAAAATACTAATAGAACATGGAGCAGATGTTAATTCTGTAGATCGTCAAGGACGTACGTCACTAATAGCAGCCTCCTATATGGGTCACTATGATATTGTCGAGATATTATTAGAAAATGGAGCAAATGTTAACCATCTTGATTTAGATGGTCGTAGTGCTTTGTGTGTGGCTGCTCTATGTGGTTCCTCGGGTTATAGCAAGGTGATATCAACTCTCTTGGAACATGGTGCTAATACTGATCAATTAGATAATGATGGAATGTCTCCTTTATTGGTCAGTTCTTTTGAAGGAAATGCTGAGGTATGTGAGCTTTTACTTGAAAATGGTGCTGATCCGGATTTGGCAGATTTTATGGGCAGAACTCCTTTATGGGCTGCTTGTACTGCTGGCCATGCCAATGTAGTTAAGCTTTTGCTCTTCTGGGGTTGTGGCATTGATTGCATGGACTCTGAAGGTCGTACTGTACTCAGTATTGCTGCGGCTCAGGGTAATATAGAAACTGTACGCCAACTATTAGATCGAGGTCTAGATGAGACTCATCGAGACAATGCAGGTTGGACACCACTGCATTATGCTGCTTTTGAAGGTTTTCATGAAGTTTGCCTTCAACTATTGGAATCTGGAGCAAAAATCGATGAATGTGATAACGAAGGAAAGACCGCCTTACATTTGGCCGCTCAAGAGGGTAGAACAAAATGTGTACAAGTGTTATTAGAGTGCCATGCTACATTTGTCGATCAAAAGGCCCATGATGGCAAAACAGCATTCCGTTTGGCTTGCTTAGAGGGACATTTAGAGACTGTACAATATCTGTTGAAATATAATTGCGACGTTAATGCCAAAGATGCTGATTCTCGTACCACTTTGTATATCTTGGCTTTGGAGAATAAATTAGAAATGGTTAAATATCTCTTAGAATTCACAGATGTTGATGTTAATATCAGTGATAGTGAAGGACGTACAGCTTTACATGTAGCCGCCTGGCAGGGTCATGCCGATATGGTGAAAATGTTAATAACATTGGGTAAGTTTAAGAAACAAGTCGTTCAGGAAAATAGAGATTAATTTGTATATTTTTAGGTAATGCTGATGTTAATGCTATGGATTTGGAGGCTCGTACACCTTTGCATTCCTGTGCCTGGCAAGGCAATCACGACGTTATGAATATTTTATTGTATTTTGGAGCTTTAGCTGATCATGCCTGTAAACAAGGAGCAACTGCTTTGGGTATATCGGCCCAAGAGGGTCATGAGAAATGTGTCATAGCATTATTGAAATATGGTGCTAATCCCTATAAATCCGATCACTGTGGCCGCACACCCATTAAACTAGCAGCCAAATCAAATCGCACAAATATCTTAAAGATTTTTGATAACTATACCAAAAGTAAGTAATGAATGTGGAAGATTATTAATATTTAATGTAATTTAAATAATCTTATGTTATAATCTAGATGAAGCTAACAATCCCATGGAGGCTAAATTTCATCATGCCAACATGTTACGTTCCCCCGAACAACCACCCTCTATACCAGCTCACGGTAATATGGGTGTGGGTAGTTTAACAGCCTCACCATTCCCACCACATGCCTCAGCCTCTTCGGTTTGTTCGGCTGCCACCACGGCAACGGTTAATAATAATATGGCAGCACCCAGTATTTTGAATGCCTCAAGTTCAACTCACAGTTCAAATAATTTCTATCAGAATACTATGCAATCGGATACCAGCAGTTTACACAAACGCAAAAGTGTTATATCTAGTCAATCAACAGGCAGTAGTAATGATGTAAGTAGTGTGTAAAAGTTTTTAACTTAACCTCACTTAACAACTTTTTTTTTCTTTTTTCCAAAGGCCCCTCTTACATTTACTCAGCAACTGCAGCGTCAAACCAAACTTAGCTCACGCAATAATCCATTTGTGCAAAACTCTCCTATGGTCAATACAAAACATAATTCGGCATCTTCTTCATCATTGGCTCATAAAAATTCTGCACACCAAAGGCATTCACAAATTTTACCCGATCTCAATGAACATCAAATGGGTAAGTAGAAGTACCGTTTGATTTATATCTAGAGAAGTTTTTATGCTAAAACAATTTTTATGTTCCCTTTTAGCTTCCCATATGGCCAGTAATGAGGCTGATCTTTATGATATGGAATGCATGTCTCCACTATATGCAACACCACCCCATTCTCCCAGCAGTGAATTAAGTTCTCCCGGCCAATTACCTTCAATTAATAATATTGATGATTGTGCTGGTGCATCGGGTTTAAATGGCAGCAGCAGTGGAGCCAGTTGTTCGGGCAGCAAATCAGTATTACCAGATAATCACTTTGCTCGTGATACTCACATGCGTATAATATTGGGCAATCTTAAAGAGAATCAAGCTAGTTCATCAAGGTAAATATGTGATTCCTTTTTTAAATAATTCGAATTCAGTGAAATTGATCAGAATGGTAAAAAACATATAGAACAATATTAAATGTTGCACATATTGAAGACGCTTGAGGTGATTAGAAAGCTTCCGCTCTTTAGTCAATTGAAACATGTAAATTTAAAATTTTTAGTCAAAACTCTTATCAGTGAAGTTCATTACTCGTCACGATGAAGAATTTTTTCCAATCTATTACGAAGAACAATAATATTTTATGTAGAACGAATCAGGCGAGCTCAGGTGTTTCTGTACAAATCAAGTTTGAATCCTTACTGAAAGAGTCTAACTCATAAATGTAGTTCTTGAAGAACAATACACTTTTGATTGGGTATCATTGTTCTGTTTGTTCCTTAAACGCTAAGATCTTGATCTCCTCATTTAGGTGATATGGTGAATTCTTAGGGCTACTAATTTCAAAGCGTTAGCTAATAGCATTTGAGATATGAATAATGAAACCTTGTTAGCATCACATAAATCAAAGGAACAACCCGTGTATTATAATACTGCAGTCTAGATTAATTCTTCCTTTAATACGCACTGACTTGTTTTGACATTAAGAAATATGATCTCTGGGATCTTCGATAAATTCGCAGTCTAAATTTAAGCACTTAATCGAATTAATTGGTATTATTCGTCTTCATAATAATTCATACGACTGTAAAAACAAATTTGTTAGTTATGTTGGTTCGTGTTCTAGTTTAACCATAGACCAAGCAACTCTACAACCTTGATTGCGTGAGTCCATAAGTCTTCTAGACGGAGAAAGGTAATTAAAAAAATGTCCTGTATTATTTGGTAACTCGAAATCGCGGAATTTGTAACATCTCTATTATTGTCTATCAAAGCTAAGTATGCTCCTTTCCCACATGCCCGGATAATACTTCAATTGTGTAAAATTGAAGATGGCATGATGCCTCCAATGACATCCCACAAGCTAATGCAAACAAAAAATTTTGATTTTGTGCAACTAAAGATCAAACTCCATAAGTGTTCTAAATTGAGAGATATAGAATTGGACTGGCTGTTAAACAAATATCTTGAATCATGCTATTCTTGCATTCATGCGGAATATAGGTATGTGACGTCACGCTAAATACGATAACAGTAGACATTAAGACTATTCCTCCAATTTATCTTACCAGAAGTACTTTTGTAGAATGCGGCAGATGCTGTTTATTGTTAGGAAATGGGCATTAGCATTATTCAACTACAATATCCGTACGGTAAATTATAACTGCAGAATATGTGGGGTCTCTAAGTATGTCGCTCAAAAAGATAGAATCTAATCTAAAGGATTTTGCACATAAATATGTAAGAATTTTCAAATATCCTTTTTCATATGTTTCGAGGTAGACTGCAATTACGTAATATTAAAGTTTATTTTTCCATTGAAATTCCAGATGGTAAGCGGTTCCATTAGCATTTTGTTACATTCCTTAAAAGAAACAAAATACATGCAAAATTTTTTTGGGTCTTGCGCCTTTGATATTTTTAAGTTGAAGCTTGTTAATTATAGAAAATTTCAGTTGAATCAGATAAACCAGTAAGAAGATGGCCACGATCACTAGTAGGTTCAGTGTTGGTCATGAGTATAATTAAATCGATATAAATAAATCTGTGCATGTTTGTTGGGAACTTATAGAGAGCAGAACTTTCAAATCGTTTTGGCTGAAACAAATCAGCAGTTTTGAGCAACTTCTTATACAAATTGTGAAATATTTAAATGTTTAAAGAACTATTGAGATGAAAGTATTCAGATTTTATCTCAATTTGTGGCAATGTATGACGGATAGAATCGGATGGAAAAGTAGACTTATGCAAAGCAAGTGAGCGATTAAAGATTTCATTTCAATTACTTTCTCAAAAAAGTTTTTCTGAATAAACTGTAAAATAAATAGTATCATGGAAGGAGAAGTCCCCATTTAAATGTAAATTTTTTTATATATAATAAATTTTTGTTTTACTTTATAAGGGCGGCAAAGGGCACTAGGTCTCAGCTAGTATATTATAGAAAAACTCGAATAATTAGAAATGGGGTATTTATAATTTGGAATATATCAATCATTCTTATTAAAATATATGTTTTCTTTTTTAATTTTCTAATTTTAATTCTCTTTTTTTATAGCAAAAGTAAACGTAGTGGCATTACCACAAATCCGGCTATGCGTCTAATACGCAGTCGTTTCGATTCTGCGGCTCAGCTAATCAGACGTACAAATAATATACTCTCAAGCAGTGGTCAGGGTTCATCAAGTATTGGAGTTAAATCTGGCACTTTTCAATGGCGCAAAGAAAGTCAAATGTAAATTATATAATAATTATAAAATTAAAATTAAAAACAAAAACAAAAAAAATGTTATTAAAAATTATAAAGAAAATACACTTAATTAATTGACGATGAAAAGAAAACTTAAATAATTTGTTAAATTTTTTTATTTTTGGTTTTAGTTTTATTTTTTTTTTATTTATGATTTTTAAGTATTTGATTTTGTGATAGTTTATTTTTTAAGTTTATTCAATTAATTAAATTATTTAAACAAAAATCCCCCAAATAGTAATTAATACTATTTTAAAGAAAATATTATTAAAAATAACATAAAAACAAAGTAGAAGAGACCTTAAACGAATAAAAATATTAAAAAAATATTAATATATATAAAAAATAACATATATGCATTAAAGAAAACACTTATACACTCGAAGAAAAACTTTAATTTAATTATTAAATAAAAAAATTTAAAAATTATAATAATTAAACACCCCCAACAAGGAAACGAAATTAATTTAAACAAGTAAAAATGTTATATTCGGCTATGCCGAATCTTCAATACTCTCCAGCACAAATGCGAGTGAAGTAAATACATACAAACTCACACATATACTTACAGATATAAACAATATATAAACGACTTTGATAATTTTTGTAACGGTAATGAAGTACAGATAACTTAATTATTCGGTATTCTTCGAAAGTTCTTGAACTTAGAGTTTACCTCAAATATCTTTTAATATCATTTAATATACTGAACCGATTTCACTGGTTTTCAATAGAAAACTTCTTAGCACTGTAAAAAATACTCAGGCCATTTTTTGAGCTCTCTCAATTATTGTAGATGTGAGCGTGCCAAAAACAGACTTATAGACAGACAGACAGGTAGACGTATAGACGGACATAGCTCAATCGACTCAGATTATGATTTTAATGCAAAAACATATATACACAATGAGATCTGAAATGATTCCCTTATAGTATTACATACGGAATAAAAAAGTTAGTATAATCCCTTCAGCACTTGTGGTGGTGGAACGTATTAAAAACAACAAAAATGAACTGCAGGAAAATAATATTTAAAAAATATTTAACCCTTTAAATGCAAGGGAACAATTAACAGCAACAATTTCAAAATAATTAAAAGCAATATTTGCAATTATACCATTCGAGTAAATTAAAAAAAATTAACAAAGAAAAATAATTGTTAACAATTATTATAATTAAATTATTTATAATAATAAATTGTTTTATTTAGTTTACATTTTGTCAAAGTAGTTTTAATATATAAAAATATTAATTTAAAAAATTAAAAATTATTAAGCAAAAATATTTAGTTGAAAAATATAAAAATCGCCCTTTGAATTATTTAAAATATTTAATTTTCTTAAGCATAAAAATTTTAAATTAATAAAATAATTAAAATAAAATTAAATTGTTTTTTTAGTTTAACGAAAAAACAAAATGTACTGACACTAATTATAACTATTTAATAAATAGAAAAAGAAAAAACACACTCACACATCCTTAAAAAAACACTTATACATTATAATTAAAATATACATACACACACTACCATACAATTTAGTCATTTAATATTAACTAAAAAATGAAAAAAATTCAAAAACAAAAACAATTTTAAATAAATTATTTTCAAATTTATGTGAACAATTAAAACAAAAATATTTCTGAATTATGATTTTTATTTTTAATTCTTATTTCGTAGATTTGAGAATCGATTTAAATCCTTTTTAAATTTCAATAGCTTTTTATAATGCCACCTACTGGAAAATAATTTGAGAACTTCCGATTATGTATACTTTACACCACCACACAGTGGTCCCAAAACGTTATTTTTTGAGAAATAATTCTCTAACTTTGGAACTATTAAATATTTTTTAATGAAATTTTAGTCATTTGTTGTTTTCCAATTGATTTAGGGAAGGATATGATTCCAGGGGGTCCTAGGGTCGGGAAGTGGATCTACAAAATTGGTCACTTTAGATATGAAGATTTCTTTTTAAATCGCCAATTTTTTATGATTTGATTGGAAACATATTGTACATATATGAGTGAAAATATCTATTATAGTTTAAGAGATATTTAGGCCAAAGTAAAATTTTATCCCAGTTTAGGAGTCCAAAAATAATTTTAAATATTTTCCGAATTTTGTACAAAATTCTAAATAGTTTAATTTTCACTTTAAAATCAGCTTTTTCTTTCTGGATTATATAATATCAATTCTGAAATAATTTCTTTCGTAAATATAGAAATAAAGCAAATCCAAGGACATAAGGGGAAACAAATTCCCCGCTATCCCTATTAGAATTTTGTTAAATTTAAAATATTTTTCGTTTGGAGGGGAAAAATATGTCAAAATCACCACAAAAATATAATGATTACATGTTAAGGGCCAAAGCTCTTTAAATGATTTTTTAAACAAAATTTTCCCGGATTTGAATTTTGCGTATTTTGGAATGAAAAATTTAGAATATTTTAATAGTCCTACATTAAGGACAATATAATTCATATTAAATTCAAATTTCATTTATTACATTTTTTTACAAAAGTGCACCGAAAATAATTTTTTTTTAAATTATTAATAATTTTATTAATGATATTTACTTTAGATACTTTATTTTGTACATACTATTAGTCAAGTAAATGCTTCTCCATCCTTTCCCATATCCCATATAATTATGTGCTGCAGTGTTATATGTAATAAGTGAATAGCAATTTCATAACTTTACATCCGTTAATTAACAATAATCTAAAGTATTTTTGGAGCTCGGATATAACTTCGAATGATTTCAAAAAAATCGTCATACGCGAGATGACCAACTTTTGAGGCTTCAGGACCCATTAGAAACACTACTGTCTCCAAATCAATTAGGAAACACCTCATAAATGTCCATGTTATATTTCGTTAAAAAATATTCAATAGTTCCAAAGTTACAGAATTATTTCAAAAAAGACGTTTTGCGCCATTCATGGTTACGGTATTATGAGTTTATGCAGAGGTTTGTAACAAACAGAAGATAAATTGAAAACACTTACTTTAAGTACACCAATCAACTCAAATTCACTTTCCTATTTGATTTAACGATTTTATTCCCCCTGGTTGTTTATGTCATTTTAACGCCTATTTTGTCTCCTCAAAAAATGTTTGTTAAAACTTCCGATAGGGCCAGAGGGGAAAAGTTCCCCTAATGCTCTTGAATTTGCTTTGCATGCTTTTACGATAAAATACTTTTTAATTAATTCACAATTGTTTCTCATATATGTTTCTCAAGACCCAATAGACTAGAAAGGAGCGTTTGAAATATCTTAATAACAGTTAACATAGTTGTAGCAGAGGTGTTTCGATTTGTATCGAGTTCAGAGATGTAGTGGATGCCTTTTCAAAGAATATATTATTTTAAAAAAATATAGATAGTTCTTGTACTGGTGTGGGTCGGTCTCCATACAAATAATAACTTTTTGTGACACTCATTCCCAGCATGAAAGAAAGATGTTGTTTTAAGAAAAGTAAAAAGAAATTATTTTCATAGCTCCGCCATTTAAAGTCCGATCGAAACTTTAAATCTTGTTCATAATTTTAAAATGGATTAATTTTTCTTCGTTGATCAACCATTTTTTAATTGGGCAGGACTAGCACAGCCTATTTCGAACTATATTCTATAGATTTAGAGTTATTCAAGTCGAAATAAATGTTTAATCAATTTTTAGCGCTGTTTTTTAGTATCTTAAGAGGGCTTAATATATTTTCTATTTCTTTTCAATATGTACCGGTTTCCATAAATTGGAACTTTGAAGCCAATTTTTGTTTAAAAATGTGGCAACATTTATTTGCTGGTAAAACAATTTTTTGTTCTAAACTTTAACAGAAATGCGTGTTAACTGAATGTGGATGAGCTTGGGACAAAGATCAATCCACAAGACATTTCAGAAGTTGGTCAATTAAATTGATAAAAATTGATTAAAGATAATTCCAGTAAAATTGTAATTATCTTTAAATTATCCTTTATGTATAGCTGTATTTGTAAGGATAAAACTCAAAAATGAATTTCTATAATACGATCCTTATTTTGACGAACCTTATGGCTTAAAACGTTTGGAATCTTTTTCACAAAAAGTAGCAACATTAATATACAGATAAAATTACTTTTTTATTGTTTTAGAAAGAAATCTTAAAAGAAATGCTTGCAAATTAAATTGGATGACTCTGGGGCAAAGATCTACCCACAACCTTTATGATGGCATTTCAAAATTTTAAACACGAGCTACACGGATAAGAATTTTGGGTATTTCCGCATAGAAATTCATAAACAAGCTCATATATATCACTTAGTTTTTCCTTTACCTGAAATTTCAAATAACTGAATCGTTTCGGATAAGTGAAATATTGGTGGTGTGGGAAATATTGTAATTTTAGAGGTGGGTTTTCGACTAAAATCAAACATTAAACAACAACTGTTTTTGTCTGAAAAAATATCCAATAAAATAGTGATTTTAAAATCTGAATTTCTAATTTACGAATTTAAAATTTTTAGTTTTGTAGTTTTTCAAAATTCTTAAAATTTTATTTGATTTTCAAAATAAATTATATTTCAATTTACTAACAAATTAATTTTAATTTTAATCTTTTTTTTATTTCCAAGCAAAAAAAAAAAACAATGAACAAAATTCCTTGTGACCAATTTTAAACTAATTATAAGACACAAACTAATAAACTCTTTTTATAAATAATTAAAAGAAAAATCATCAAAACTATTAACCAAAAAAAATCCATATTTTGTAAAACGATTTTTTATGGTTCATTTCAGGGTTTGACTGTAAATGTATTTTATAAAGTTAAAAACTAAAAAACTATATTTTCAGATAAACCAAATTTAAGAAAAACAAAAACAACCTCCAGTTAATTTTGTATATTATAAATATTAAAATATTAGAGCAACATATATTTTCTCAAATATATACACAGATGCACAAAAGTCACCGCCATTTGTTTTTATGTAATTTTGAGGTTTCTCTGCGTCCATAAAACAAATGGTATGTAAAAAATAGTTAAATTCTGCATAATATATGATAATTCGTAATCATAACTTTAAGACGGATCTATCAAAATTTAATAATGGTACCAGATTTAAAAAAATTTTCCAAATCCACTTCTATTAAAAATAAGTAAAAAAAAGGAAAAGGAACTAAATTGAAGAATGAAAAATTATTTGACGAACGTCTCCTGACATGGATATGGTAGGAGTAGGATTTGCAGGAAAAATACATTCAATCGACTGTTAAAGTTTGTGGAGCTGTTGTCATGGTGTGGGGTTGTATGTTGGTAGCTGGGGAGAACTAGTATTTATTGATGAAGTAATGAATAAAAATATTTATTTCAACATCCTTAAGAGTAACTTGCATAAAAGTGCTCTTAAATTTAGCTTTGAATACAAAATTGTTCGATTATGGATCTTATAGCCTCATACCCTTAAAACTCCTCCTCAGTCTGCCGACATTTATGGAACCACTTGAATAGATAGATTTGAGAACATCATATAACTTCCAAAAATATGAATTTTATGTAGGATTAATTAGGAGAAAATTGATCCGGAAGTGGTGAAAAAGTTAACACATTCAATGCAGAAACGCTTGCAAAAAATTAGGAAGTGAAATTGAAAATTTTTCAACATACATATATGTTAATAAAAATGAAACCACTAAACTTTCAGTTTTAATTTTCCTATTTGATTGAAATTATCACAAGTAACTAGTGAAACATTTCGGAGGATTTTCCTCTCTTAGAACAAATGTCACATTATTTTCCTTCTATCACTCAAGCGATTGTTTACCATAATGACAGGATATTAAGCCAGGCCAAAAAAAATTGTAAACGCAACTGCATATTGATTGCCACACCAAGAACTTTTTTGAAAATTTGACGGCATTTGGGCCCTAAACTTTTCTTTGTCATTCCCTTGAGCATTAGTAACATAAAATTGTTAATCAGGAAGTTGCGATAAACCTGCCAGACAAATGTTTCGTCATCCTTTATTCAGCAAGAATATTTTTTTTTTTTCAAATTGACTTCAATTTCCGTTCTTTTTTTATGACCTCTAAGTTTTTACCAGCGTCCCTATCAGGAACCTTTTTACCATTTTATGTTTATAAACCAGCATTAGCTTTAACTTGTCGTACCTTTCGTTTCCTTTCGGAAGTGTTGGGAGCTCTTTTGAAAATACTTTCTATTTTTTAGCTGTAAAAACATCATTTAATTCATTCCTTCTACCAAAACCAGGATTTCTATCGACGGAGAAATTCTCCCGTTACTGATTTTAGTACGCACTTTTTTCTTGATCAAAGGAATATAAATAATACTTGGGTTAAAAGTTTAATACACGTTTTTCGGTTAAAAATTTTTATATTTCAGTCTTTAGGAGAAAATTGATCCGGAAGTGGTCTATTTTGAGAGCCTATTTTGCGATGTACATCCATCCATCTCTCTGTCTGTCCGTGTAAACATCCTAAGTCATTCATTATTTTTCACTCATTATTACACTGTCCCTACAAATGTCCCACTGGGAACAGTGGAACAGAGATTTATGGTCACAAAAGTCCTAATGAAATTAGTCTTATGATATTCAACAACGATATGTCAAATTATACGAGGATCGGTCCATTATTTTTCATACAACATCTCTTACAAAAATTACTTTGAAAGACTTAAATCTCACAATAACGTTGGAATTGTAATAACGATTGGTCAAATCAAGACAAAAAACAACAAAATTGAATGTGTCCAACGTCCAGATCGCAATAACCCCACATGAATGTTAGTATCATTTTAATACACAGCACCTTTAAGTATAAATTAAATAATACCTTTATACGAGGGGGTTTATAATTTCTGGTTAACACCAATAACTAACAACGTAATGTAGGGTATTAAAAAATAGTTGGGCTTAACCGAATATTACTTTTTTAATTCAAAATTTCAATTGTTTTCTGAGCATGAAAAGTCTTTAAACATTATAAATGATAGATGACGGTGACTTTTGTTTATGTGTGTATTTTTTTACATTTTAATATTAATTGAAAATTAATTTTGATTTCGATTTTGTTTTAAAACTTCTTTCCATTGGAGGTGAAAAAAACCTACAAAATAATTAATAAAATATATTTTGTGCATAATTTTACACGTAAAACAATTAAAAATAATATCATTATTTATAAACTAACAAAATACGTAAATTAAAATTTAATTAAAAACCTTAAACAGACAAATAGTTACAGACACACAGA
Source organism: Cochliomyia hominivorax (assembly GCA_004302925.2). Taxonomy (NCBI): domain Eukaryota; kingdom Metazoa; phylum Arthropoda; class Insecta; order Diptera; family Calliphoridae; genus Cochliomyia; species Cochliomyia hominivorax. The sequence continues at coordinate 76,422,757 of PYHX02000467.1, forward strand.
CATTTAAAGGAAATAAAAACTAAAATATTAAAAATAAAAAAAATAAAAAAATAAAATAAAATAAAATAAAAAAATATAAAAAATAATAATTATTTAAATGAAAAAAATATAAAAAGAAATATTGTTAACATTTCCAAAAACTAAGAAAAATGGAATGATGAGAAAAAAATATGATATTAATTAAAAACCAAAAAACAGAAAACATTAAAAACCTTCAAAAAAATAAAAAAATATATTTACTAAATTATAAAATAACATTTAAAAATAAAAGTAAAAAAATAACATGTCACAAGTGTATATTTACAATTCAAGTTAAAAATATTTGCAATATTCATTTAAACATTTAAAAAATAAAATAAAACACGAAAAAAAAAACAAAAAAACACAAAATGTTGACTTAAAAATTATTAAAAAATAATAATTAAAAATACCGAATTAAAAAAAATATATTAAAAAATAAAAAAAGTTTACAGGAATTTTTGATTGTGAATGTGTGAGTTAAGAAAGACAAATTTTAAGTTAAATTTCATTTTTATTTTGAAAAAAAAAAAATATTTGAAAATTAAATTAAAAAAAAAAAATCATAAACATTTTTTCGAGTTTAAATAAAAATAAAAGAAATTAATTACAACAATAAAGTGTTTTAATTGGAAGCATTTTTGAGGTAAACTATATGGTTCTTCTAAACAGGAAGAAAATAATGTAATATTGAGCTAAGAGCGACTAAAGAGTGAGTACGAAAAATTTTGTACACACACATATATATATAAATATTAATGTGTGTTTGATTGTATGTATGTACAGTTTTTTAAATACATATTTGCAATAAAAAAATATAATTAATTTCATCTTCATTAATGAATTCCAACTAAAAAAAACTTAAATTAACTACTTTTTTTGCACACATTTCATTGGTTTCCCTGTTCACGACTGTAAGACGACAAAATTTTCAAATAGACGGACATATAACAACAACAATAAAAGATGAAATTGACTTTGTTTTGAAAAGTGAAAACATCCAACAATTGGAAACATCAACAATTTCGAGCTAAATGATTTCTGCCACTTTGCTCGAAAAAGTTGTCCCTGTTAAGAATTTACCACACTTTTGGACACCTTTGTTGTGCTCTTAAATTCTCTTTTAACCATAGCCCATAATCTCTCCACTGCCTCAGCTCCGGGCAGTTTGAAGGATTTATCTATCTTGGTACACATATCACATTTTTGTTCTCGTACAACCTAAAGGCTTGCTTGTCATATAGAGCCCATTGTAACAAATGATTAGCTTCTTTTGCAGCAACTGCATATTGCTCGCCGTACCAAGACATTAACTTTTCCTTTTACTTTTGGCTCCTAAACTGTTCTTCAATATTTCCTAGACCATCAGCAATATACAACTTTTGAAAGATGCGAACAATCTGCTAGAATATTCGTTTCGTAATCTGGTTATTCTGGCTGAAAACTACGATGAGTGTATTTATGTATGCATGTATGTATTTATGAATGTATGTATGTATGTATGTATGTATGTATGTATGTATGTATGTATGTATGTTTCTATGTATTTATGTGTATGTATGTAACTTATAGACTCCAAAACGAGTGGGCGAGTTTTGATGAAATTTTCACAGAATGATCCTAACATAGGCTATAAAAATTTCAATAGAATCAGGGGGAGAGTAGCCCCCATACAAAGCAAATATTGGTCATCGAATATCTTAAGAAATATAACAGCTAGATTTCTCAAATTTAGACCCAAAAACTTCCTCAAAGAAGCGTTTTACTGGACAAAACGTATGATGGAAAGGACCTTTACAAAGCAAATATTAATTTTCAAATATCTAAAGAGCTATAACAACTACTTCCACAACTAACTGTTTTGTTGAACGAAACATTAGACGAGTAGGACAAGGGGGAGGTTTATCCCCTTACAAGCAAATATTAACTCTAGATTATCTAAAGAACTATAATTGTGTGAATCTTAACATTTTGCAGCAATTACGCTACTATGAGACACTATCACTAAAAAAATATAGTACTTATATAATCAAGGGGAGAGTGGCCGCATATACAAAGCAAATTTAAATTACAAACCATCTATTTAAATCGCATGATAATGCAGAACGAATGTTTGCTTAGGGACAGCAACGTCCTAAAAACTTGTTTTGGCAAAACGAATTTTGCCGGGTCTGCTAGTTAAATATATTTCATTCTATTATACAAATATGTTTTCTTTATAGATGCGACATGTTTTACTTACCCAGTTGCACAGCAATTGTTTTGAAATTACTTTTTAAAATTAACGTAATTTTATTTATCTTACAAAAAACTGCAGCCAACTTCATTGCTAACAGTAAATAGTTTATCTATCTGGCAACATATTGTCAGAATAAAAAATTGACAATCAGCTTGTCAAATTTGACAGCGCAAAAAATTATACTTGTGCTAGTGAGCGAGTTTTCAGCAATTCGTTTTTTTATATTTTACATAGAAAATTAAACGAAACCTCAAAATAAAAAGGTAATTTTACAAAAATTCTTCTTCAAAACAATAAAACAAATTGTTTAAATTTATAAAAAAACATAACTAATTTTAAAAGGCAAACATTTTTTTGGAAAAAACTACAACTTTTAAAAAATCATTACATAACCTTTAATGGGTTTTTTCTTTTAAGGTTACCGAAAATGAAGCAAAAAAATGTATATTTTAATTAAAACAAACTTAAATCATAAAAAATATTATTTATCTTTAGATGTTGTCTCAAACAATTTTGAATGGTGTACGCGTATTGCGTGTTGAAGCCCGCCGCAGCATTGGTATCGTTGCTCCAGCCATGAGCAAAGCTTCCGATCCCATTCAACAACTATTCTTGGACAAAGTACGTGAATACAAACAAAAGAGCGCGTAAGTTAATTAAAAGTGATAAAATTTTCAAATCCACTAAAGCTCCAATATATTTTCTTTCATTTCTTTAATTGCAGTGGTGGCAAAATGGTTGATCCCTCACCCGAAATTGAAAAGGAAATGAAAACCGAATTGGAACGTGTTGCCAAGCAATACGGCAGTGATGGCAAAACCGACATGACCAAATTCCCTGAATTCAAATTCCCCGAAGTTAAAATTGATCCCATCACCACCTCCGCTTAGATTTTAATTTAAATTTATCATTTAAACAAAAAAAAAAACAAACAAAAAATTCCAACTGTGTTGTTAATGTCACGCTCTTTTATGTTACCAAATGCAGAGCAATTAAATTGAGCTTTCTTTATTTGTTAATGATTTTAAAAATCATTTATATTATTCTGCCCTAAGTTCAATTTAAATGATGGTACTATATTTTGTTTTTCCACTTCGATAATATTTGAAATAAACAATTTTGAAGGATATACGAAAAACAAGTTTAAATTTTGTATTTATTTACAGTTTTATTTGGTGGATTAATAGTAATAGTAAATATCTATCTGGTTGTTATAATTTGCTGTACTGTCTCTTGTAGCAAATCCATTTTATGGTATTCTGCTACTTTGCGAAACGTTTTTAGTAGTTGATCTATCTCTTTGCCCGATATTAAGGGAACAAACTCTCCAGCACAGGTACAAAATTGGGCCAAATTCTCCCGTTTAATTTCATTGCAACGAGTACAGCGTAAATCTTGTAACACGTAGGACATCAATTTTCGTTGTACCACATCTATGATACGCATTTCAATCTCCTCATTATCGTATGCCACAAAACATTGAGCACACAACCATACTGGGCTGTTAAGAAATTTTAAAAGCATTAGATTTTTAATCCAAGAACTCTGTAGTAAATTTTCCAAAATATATCATTATAGTTACTTACATTCCATCTTTCATAGCACGATGTTTATCTTTACATAAATCCAAATCACGACAATGATTACAAGCCTTACAAATGACCTCAGATATGGTATAACTATCACAGGGGTCTTTCCACTCTGCCAAATCGGAAAATTCTCCTACACCTACTAAACGCAACATATTACGGCGTAATTCATTGATATCCTCCATCAAACCCTTGTCAACACTTAAGACCTTAATTAGGGTACGTATTAAATCTAAACCGGGACTTGGCTTTCCTTTGCCATAGTTTTTATGTAATTTAATAATAAAATCGAAGGCCGCATGTGAAATATCTTTAATAGCCTGCTGGGTGGTTTTGCGTTCAGCCAATGATTGCATAAACAAAGTAATAAGCGCTTCGAATTTTTCACGGCATTCATTTTCCTCGGGTAAATGTTCACTTATAGTCCAATTCAATTCCAAAGCTAATTGTTCCTCTTCCTCAGCATTTTCTTCTTGTTCTGGAGCTCGTGGCACCTCCTCTACATCATTGTCTGAATCTTCATCATCAGAATTTTGAGATTCACTGTTTTTTAAACGATCTTCACTTTGTGCTGCCAAAGCTGCTGCTGTAACGTCTCCCAAAGTAGTTTCATCTATGCCTTTGGGCAAACGACCTCTAATTCCCGAATAATTGGCATGATCTAACCACAACATGAAATCCCAACATTGTTCGAAAGATAATTGTATGGAATGAAACATTTCCTTATTTCTTAACGATTGTACCACATAGTCTACATAAGCCAAGGCATCAGCTACCGATTTCTTTCCAGATGATAGGATAATGCGATTAAAATCTGCATAAATAATAGTGGCACCTAAACGTTTGAACTCTGCTACAATTCGTAAAAACATTTTTCTCATTAGATTATTAAGGGATCTTCTTAATGCAGGATCATAAAGTAAAGCATTGCTCGATCTCACCCAACGATAGAAATGAACAATTTGAAAATCAGAGAATATGTTGCGATTAATCGAAACCTCTCTTAGCCAGCCATTAACCATGGAACGCATGACACGAAAAGCTGCCGAGCACAAAGCAGTCTCATCATAACTTGGTAAAGTAGCAGCCGGTACAGTGCCAATCATTTCTTCTAATGAGGCCTGGGGTATAACATCGAATGTTATGGCTGATGAAGCACCCTCTAATTCTTGTATTTTCGTTGACTGCAAAAGAGCCGAAACCGCCAAACTATCTAAAGCCAATTCTACACAAACATCTGGATAAAATCCGGCTTGATTTTGTACCACCGTAATACTATCCTCAAATTCTGCCAACAATCTACTGTCATCAGCTTCTCGACCGCCCAAATCTGGTCTTGTAGTAGCTGACCACCACAAAACAAAATTGTGCTTCTGCAGCAATCTAGCAAAAAAGAGATCGGCACCAAATAGCACAGTATCTGGGGGCATATTACCCAGGGGAACATGGAAATAACGACATTGATCCAACATCAATTCCACTACATTGTTCAGATTCAAAAAATGACGCACCAAAGCACGACAACCCTGACGTTGCCAATCTAAACCTGAAAGCAGGGAAGCATCATCTGATATGTGTATTTGAGCTTGGGGAAAATCTAATAAAATTGGCATATTAATGCTTAGTTTCCTGGCCTCCAAGGCAGTCTGCATGCATATAATTGTTGGACCACGCTTTTCTTCTTTATAGGCTGATAAAGCTCTTTGTATATGACGGTAAACTTGCTTAACATCTACTTCAATAAATATCTCAAAAGTAAAATCTTCTGCTGGTATTTTAGCTGCATCCTCAGGATTTTGCAAATTCTTAATTAGGGCTAATCTTTCAGCAGTATAAAGATTTTTCATGTTAGGCATTTGATTTGTACGCACCGTATCTAAAGCAATAACTATAGCTTTTTTACTTGCCATAAGGAAAATGGACCACATTTCCTTTTTAGCTGTGGGTATATTATGTTGATAAAGGAATATTTTCCTTAATTTATGACTTGAACCTTGTAAATACTTTATATGGGCTTGAGACTTTTGTTCTAATTGTTCTATGTTAAAACTTTCCAAATCTTTAGTGGCTAAACCTGCCAATCTTTTGGCTTCTTCGCGTTGCACTGCACACAAACAACCCATATCCATTAGAGCTCGAAATTCCAAAGACATTTGAGTTTCATAAATACCCTCAATATCTGGTGTAGCCAAATCTGCTAACATTCCTAAACAATTGTCTTTAAAAACTTTTTCAGGTACACTGTAACGATAGAGATTATAAACAGGACGAGAACGTGGTAATACACGATTGACTTTTTTCCACATTTGATCCTCTTCTGGGGGTGCCAGACTTCGTTGATTAACATAGAATATGCGCGGCACAGTGAGTTTTATTTTATGTAACTCCTCTCCAATCATAGCCCACACAGTAAAATGCCCTAAATCATCTACGGAAACAATTTGTAATATTTGCCAAACTTGATCTAGTAAAGTTCGTTGAGCTCTTCTAAGAAAACCACCTAAAGTTGCTGTAGAAATAGCTCCTTTAGCAGATGATCTGTGATCTTGGGCATCAGTAGCATTTTCATTACGTTGTCGTTTGTTTTGTTGTTTATAACGTTGTCTTCTTTCCATTTGCCAAGCCCATTTAAGCTTTTGAAATTTAACCCATTCCACAATCTCTTTTCGAGTTGTACCTATGGGTGGAGGTTGACCCAGAGCTTGACGCCAAGATGTATGTTCTGTCTGGTTGGATACATGTTCTTCTTCATCTGAATTAGCTCTACGCCTTTTTGTCACTCTAGGCCTACCATCTCCTGACTGTTCCACACCTACCAAATCTTCCATATCTGCTATGTCTACATCTTTCGCTTCACTGTCGTTACTAGATGAGGTCAGGGCTGGTTTAGGTTTTGGCCTGGCGGTAAACATTTCATTAATTCTGCGCTGTTTAAAAACGTCATTTTTCTCCGATATCTTTTTGTGCAGCCAATCAGGATGTTGTACCCTTGGAACAGGATTAGATAGACCCTGTAAAGCTGCAGGGATTGTAATAATTTTTTGTATAGCTCCTCCCAAACGTTCAATGTAATAATTCCAATCTAATACATCTCTAATATCTGCATCACCCATTGTATTATCTCTTAACCAACGTCTCAGATGATGTCTTCGCACACTGGGTTCAGATTGAAAAATGGCCAAAGGGATAGCCCTTTCTGTTACAGGTGCTCCTTCTGGTTTACGAGAAATTATATATTTACAAGCTAAACCAGCATCTTTAACCATTTGTTCTCCCAAAAACTCAGCTAATCTTTTGGCAGTTGAAATGGAAGTAGATTTTTGAGCACCATATTCTTCAAGTTTTTTAGACATAGATTTATTTTCCGATATCAATTCAAATAATTCTGAATCTGGCAAATTAGAACCACGACTATATAAAACATCCAACCAATAATCAGCCACTTTAGCTACAGACGCATAACACTCTTCCAAGGTGTTACCTGCTAAAAATGCCTCAAACACTGAACTTTGAAAATTTTTAATGAGTTGCAATTCACCACGACGCTTGACTTCAAAACCTTTAAGTTCCGCCAAAGATCCATCAAAATTAAATACAGCATATCTTTTTTTCAATTTCTTTCCCTCCTCTTTGGCGGCCGGCAAGACCATGGCCAAGTAAGGACCATCCACTTCAAAGAAAATTGAATTTTCTTCTCTGATAGTATACTCTGGTGATCTAACAGAATCATCTTTGGACTTAACCAATTCATGATATTGATCATTGGTAAAATAATCTTTAACCATAGTATTAAGTACAGCATTAGGATAGGAAATATTGATTTTCTTTTTCTTTTCATGGGTTGTATGCACGGTAAATTCCTGAGGGAAGGAGCCAGGTAAAATACACCAGATACCATCAGTATCCAATTCTAAAGGTCTTCCTACACGTTCTATGATTTCTCGAGCTTTGGTAATAATATTGGAACCTGTCAAGCACACAATACCAGCCATAGGCATAGAATGCCAACGAGCTCCTCGACGCATAACATAGCCATAGAAAGAATTTAAAATACATTTGTGAGCCAACTGCAACGAATCATATAAAACTTCTCTGCCTTTGGCAGCTTTGATTTCTGATGCATCTCCCGAAGCTATAGCTGCACTGACTGCCGCCTTTGCAACTTTAGTTAGACCCTTGTACTCATAACGACGATCACGAAAAGCTCTTACAGTGTCCACATAAAAACTGTTTTCCTTTTGGCAAATAGTTGAATTTCTTGTTTCCAATTTAGTAATTTTTGTTTTCTTATAAGCCTTACGGCAGTAATCAGATAAACGTTTCTTTTCATAGGCCGCTTGATCCTCTTTAGACAGTTCATGAAATGCTCTCTGGGGTCCACCAGGAAATAATGGTGGAAACTTTTCAGTTTCTAATTGTTGTTGAATTCTTTGAAATTCATTTCTGGTAGCAGGTAACATTTCACCACGCCATAACCAATCCATTTCACGTTTACAACGAGCTCCCGGTTTATTAAAATCACAAGCAGCACAATCCGTATCACTGACCATAGCAGAGGGTTGCAAACGATTTGTTAAAATAATATTAGGATACATAGCACCGACATCCAAATGATATATTACAGGTTGTTCCAAACGATTTGGTATATCATGTAAACCCTTCAAAGCTTGACATATCTCCTTATGTACATCATCTAAATTTTTAACTTTTTCTAACGGAATTCCTTCCTCCACTTCCAGGGCATGTTTTAACACCCGATCAACATTATCCATTAATTGTTGCACCATATTTGGGTCCAAACGAAAACGACAAGGAATATCAGCGCGAAATACACCCGATTCTAAAGCTTCCACATGACCACCCACATATGTTTCCGAATCTAAAACGTGACCCTCATTTGATAATTTATTTAGTTCAGTTTGTTGTTTATTAGGATAAACAATATTGGCATGATAAGCCTGGACCATAAGTAAAGTTTCACATAAAGTACCAGAGCCTTTACGTAAAATTTCATCAGGTTCCATAGGAATAATGGTATTCAAAGCGAATATGAAGGGATGGACATATTTCATGTACAGATAGTAAGTAGCAACAGCATCTGAAACAGAATAATTAGATAACACTTGTGGCTGTTCCACGGCCATTTTACACATATCCTCTGGATCCAATTCAACGGGATCATAACGTAATTTAGCTTTTGCAACAGCCTTAAGACCCTGTGAACCAACTGGTAGATATGAATCACGTTTGACCTGAACGTAATTAAGAGGGAATAAAGTTAAAAAGATAAAATGATTTAAACTTTATTGTTATGACTTTTTGTTAACGATTATGAGGTTTCGCCTTTGTCTGTTGTCGGGTCATTTATTCATGTCTGCAATTTCATTCACTTTTAGAAATAAAGTTTTATAACAGGTCTATAAAAGTAAAAGCTTTTATTAAGCGGATTATGAATACGATATTTAAAATAGAAACAGGAAAATTGTAAAGTGGTTGATTTTATTATATGGCTTCTATATAAGGAAGAGGACGAAAGTGTGAAACATCGGAAATATATGGGATGATGAAATTTAATGGATTTTTAATTATGGTATTGTTTTAGACTGAAGAATATAGATATATACTGCATTTTCCTTATATCACGGGTTAGCTGATTACTGAAAGCATAAACTAAACTACACCAGTATGATTTCTGAGTAAAAGAAACTTATCCTAGTAAATGTTGTTATAATAATTGTTACCTAATAATTGTTACCTAATAATTGTTACCTAATAATTGTTACTTAATGGACTATTATAATTTAAAGAGTACATAATTACTTTATTAACGTTTTTAGGCACATAGCACATAGATACATTTTCGTAACAAATTTGAATGGAGGTAATGCGAAATCATGGACCGATAAAACAAAAATTCATCGCTCACTATAAAAAATGTTAACATGTATGAATGTAATTTTTAGTTTAATCTATTTTTCAATATTTTAACCCAAGACAAAATCAATTTTTGTTTCTCTACAACAATAACAGTAAATAAAGAAAACTTAAAACTATTTTTTTATTTTTCAAATTATTTTGATAACAGTTATAGAGAACTTTTAAAAATAATTAAAATATTCAAATGTTGTTTTTTATCAAGCATTATGTCATAATATAGCTGTCAATTTTTGGCAACCTCTTAACAAATTATTCTATACTATAAAAATCATATTTCACTTACCCAACATAAACAATCCATATGTATAGATGGCCTACACAAATAATTTCCATCTCTGGATTTTGAAAAACCAATTTCTTGTTTCATATCCAAATCGTATACAGCTGCTCTTGTCTCCACAAATGGCCAATCGAAAAAATCTCCATTGTAGGTTACAATAATATGTGGTCGAACTTCCATTATATGATCAAAAAACTTTTGTACAACTTCCATTTCATTTGCTTCATTGAATACAATAAAATTACCCTCAAATTCAGGTTTGGGTGTATATTCAAAATCATCTACATCACAGGAAATTATTTCACGATTTGTTATCAAATAACCCTGACCATCAATCATATAGGAAATCATCATAATTTGATCGGTTTGAGGATCGGGAAACTTTAAAGGTAATTTAGTGGTCTCAATATCAAAAGCTAAAACTACCGGTTCAGGACGTTCTAATATATCAGGACGTGGTGTTATAATAGGCAATTCCATGCCGCCACTACGACAACGTATATTATACCATTGACCACAGAAAATTTTTAAATCTATGGAAACACGCACATGATAGGGTACATCATGTTCTCTTATATCCATAATACAATCCATATAATCTAATTGCTTTTTACCACTTTCATCGGTAGCATTATTGGCTGCCAATGAGGAAGCTAACATTTGCAAATAATATGTATTGGATTTCTCTCGTTCAGTATTTTTTCGAACAGCAGCCATAATTTCACGACGCACCTTAGTCATGGCCGTTTGATTGAGAAAAGTCAATTTAAGATATTGTTGCTTAAGGCCGGATAAATGATTTGGTAAATCTAAATCTTCTTTATAAATATGTTCAACCCCCACCAATTGACCGGCATATTTACGATTTAAAAAACGTGCCACTTCTATGGCTTGTTTTTCATCAGGTTTAACCAGTAAATAAGGTTGATAGGCCACAGTACATTTAAAACGTGTACCATCCATTTGTATAAAGAATAAATCTAAAGCCGCTACCAGACGACGATCTTCATCTAGCACTTCAGTCTTTAAAATAATAATTATATTTTTAAAATATTATTTAAGTAAAAAACAAAATAAGCCTACTGTATGCATATTAATAAGATATCCCGTTCTTTCTATTCCATCCTTAACCCGGTCAAAACCATATTTCGAATCAATTTTATCATTTTCTCTGGATTGTCTGTAGCCAGCTTCATTAAAAAAGTCATCACTATGGAAGAAAAATAGAAAATAATTAATTTTATTATAATTCTGAAACATACATTTTTATTTAAGTCACCCTTCTGTTCTGGTTTCAGCCACAAACTTTCCAGTATTTTGTAAAACTTTTTTGCCACCACTTGGTTCCATATTTAGAATTTTTAATATAAAAATCAATTAAAATTAAAATAATTAAAACACAATCTTCTGACCTGCAGTTTATAAAATTGTAATTTGCAATTTTGCAATTAAACAAAACTTTGTTTACGTTTGGCGCCAAAATCTCTCAGCTGAGATGCAATGTTGCCAATATGTCTCATCATAACTACTGTAAAAAAGTTATAGTTAACAAGAGAGAATGTTATATTCGGCAATGCCGAATCCTTAATACCACGAATGTATACCATATATACAAGTTTTTATTAAATATAACAAGGAACAATTAATGAGTTATAATAATAGTTATATTTTTGGCTATTTTTTGATGCAAGGATATATATACATTATGGGGTTTGAGTTTATTTCTTCTTAGCATAACAAAAGGAATGACAAAATAATATACCCTCTTCACCACTTGTGATGATGGAGGGTACAAAAATCTTAGAAATGGCTCTTAATGGATTAATTAATTCAAATTCAGTCGCAAAGCAGCTGGCATTATCTCTTTATGTTGGTTAGACCTATAACTGATTATTTGTCTTCGAGAAATTAACGTCTCACCTCTAATTGGCTAAGTGTTTGACTTCAAATAACTGCACCGCATTATACTTTTCGGAGATCAGCATTAGGCTGGTGCTTTCGTTTTTAACCTATAATTTGATTGAGAACTGGTGGAGAACCATAATAACTCGTGTTTTAATATAATTTGAATGTATACCCTGACAATATATGCATATTAGCATCGCCGTTTTAAATATAAAAATTAAAAAATAATAACTATTAATTAAAAAAATAATAATTCAAATACTTAGAGATAAGAACATTCAAAAAAATATAACTATGAAATGAAACTTTATCTTGTCTCGTGAACTTTTGGAAAATGCATAAAAATTATATTTCGTTTTAAGATAAATTATATATATTAATACTTTTTTATTTCTTCAGAAATATCATAAAAGCATAACTCCGAGCACTGTGTTAATTTATGCAACTCTGTATTATTTTGGCACTTGATTATTGTGTGTGTGAGTACCGACAACTGTCAAACAATATCACAAAACAAAAATTTACAAGTCATCGGTAAAGCAAGAAAGTTTGCAATTTTTTTTAAATTATTGTTTAAATTAAAAAATAAAAAATTGTCAGCTAATTCAAATAACTGCTTTCTCAGCTTTTAAAAAGTTATTAAAAAAACTCTGTCAATAATGGCGACTACCTTGGAAGATAAATCAATTTGGGAAGATGGCGACGAATTGGGAGAGGAAGTAATGCGTATGTCCACCGATGAAATTGTTAGCAGGACGCGTTTAATGGACAATGAAATTAAAATAATGAAGAGTGAGGTTATGCGTATAACCCATGAGATACAGGCTCAAAATGATAAAATCAAAGATAACACCGAAAAAATTAAGGTATTTACTACTCTCTAGGATTTGTCATGTATAAATATTATCAATAATACAACTCTTTGTGTTGTTAGGTTAATAAAACATTGCCCTATTTGGTATCAAATGTAATTGAACTTTTAGATATGGAAGCCCAAGAGGATGAAGATGATGGTGCCGTACAAGTTTTAGACAATCAACGTAAAGGCAAGTGTGCTGTTATTAAAACCTCCACACGTCAAGCCTACTTTTTGCCTGTAATTGGTCTAGTTGATGCTGAAAAATTAAAACCTGGTGATTTGGTAGGTGTCAACAAAGATTCATATTTGATTTTAGAAACTTTGCCTGCAGAGTATGATGCTCGTGTTAAAGCCATGGAAGTAGATGAACGTCCTACAGAGCAATATTCCGATATAGGTGGTTTGGATAAACAAATTCAAGAACTAATTGAAGCTGTTGTTTTGCCCATGACACACAAGGAAAAATTCAAAAATTTAGGTATTCATCCACCAAAGGGTGTTTTGTTGTATGGACCTCCTGGTACGGGTAAAACATTGTTGGCTCGTGCTTGTGCAGCTCAAACAAAATCCACATTCTTAAAGTTGGCTGGTCCACAGTTGGTACAGATGTTTATTGGTGATGGTGCCAAATTAGTCAGAGATGCTTTTGCTTTGGCCAAAGAGAAAGCACCAGCTATTATATTCATTGATGAATTGGATGCTATCGGTACAAAACGTTTCGATTCCGAGAAGGCTGGTGATCGCGAAGTTCAACGTACTATGTTGGAATTACTTAATCAATTGGATGGCTTCAGCTCAACGGCCGATATAAAAGTTATTGCTGCCACAAATCGTGTAGATATTTTAGATCCTGCTTTGTTACGTTCTGGACGTTTGGATAGAAAAATAGAATTTCCCCATCCTAATGAAGAGGCACGTGCTCGTATTATGCAAATTCATTCACGTAAAATGAACGTTAGTAGTGATGTCAATTTTGAAGAATTGGCACGTTCCACCGATGATTTCAATGGTGCCCAATGTAAGGCTGTTTGCGTTGAAGCCGGTATGATTGCATTACGTCGTTCTGCCACACAGGTAACGCATGAAGATTTCATGGATGCCATTATGGAGGTACAGGCCAAGAAGAAGGCCAATTTGAATTACTATGCTTAGATAATTAGCATTCGCAAACATAAGAATATCTATATTATCATTTAAAAATGTAACATTAAAAATCGCGCTTAAAAACTATTATTTCTTTTTTAACATAATTATTTTATTATAAATTTAATAAAAAACGTAAACAGTAAAGTTTTCCGAAAGCTTCTAGTGTTTAAATGCTTAAACATCATCAAATGCGAAATAGTTACAGGCTGTCTCCAGATACTACCTTGTAATTGTTTTCATGATGATTTGGAGCAAAACAGTTCGAAAAAAATCATTTTTGAATTGGGTAAAGATCTGCCTAAACGCTCTTCCCAAATTTTGTCAATTAAAAAAGTTTGTTAAGTACTCAAATTGCAAAGTTGTAATCATCATTAAAATATCTTCATATATAAAGTAAATACCTTTTTTAAGGATTAAGATTTTAGGTATTTTCGTACGAAATTTTAAATATATCGTTGTTCGTTTCAATTTTATTAAAGAAAAACGTTCTGAAGCTACTATGTGGAAATGAAGAAACATTTAAAAACATTATAGGAGTAAGATTGAAAGATTCTTATCACACGTTTTTCAGTTCTTATGTTTATTGTCGAGCAAATTATTATATCATTTATCTGATTAAAATGAGTGACCAGAAAAAGTGCGTACTAAAATTATTAAATATTTTCAGCAAAAATTGAGCAAGCATTCAAAGGTCTGGCGTCTGTTTCCAATGTTATTAAACTGTACTGGAGAACAGTCCGGTTAACTCAGTGCTCGGACTATTTGGCATGAAATGTAAAAGCAAAATTAAAAGGGGAAATTGAAGTAAAACTTTCAAAAAATATTCTTGCAAATCCTTCAAACTGCTCGGAGCTAAGGCCATTGGAGAGATGTTGGGCTCTTGTAAAAAGAGAATCGAAGAGCACAAAAAGGTGTCTCAAAGTGTGGTAGATTTAATACGGAAATGAAAAGTGGCAAAAAGCATTATAAATGTTACCAAATTATTTTCTGTGCCCAATAATTATGAAAAATTTTGATTAAATTAAAAATCGGAATAGTTTTAAAGATTATCGATTTTTATCAAATATCTTGTTTCACAATGTCAATACATTCATTCCCTTGACCCCCTAAACTATGCACTTAAAATTTTCCTGATTTTTCTTAACATGTCAAAAACTAAAAATTTTCCTCTACAATACCAAATTAAAAAAAGAAATCTTTTCTTATTTAGCTAAATATTTCTTATATTTCCATGCTTTAAATGCTTTTTTAAGAATGTATCTGTAACAATATATCAATGCAACATAAATACACCATTTTCTTGATATGCTACCAAAATGTAATAAGGATTCTCTGCAAAAGAAAATTAAATATTAATATTCCGAGTTTATTTATATGAAAAACAATTCAAATACAAACTTACACGTTAAAGATGTGAAAAACACAGAAATACAGAAAAGGCTGCTAAAAATAATTTTGGTTTTGTTAACTTATAAGTATGCTAAACACAATAGTTATCTGATAACAGACATCTATTCGGTTTTGGGTACAGACAAGTCATAGAACAATTTACCCATACCGCCAATGCCTACCAAACTGAGGGCAACGGTAAGACGGTACAAAACTTGATCGAAAACTGAACCCTTCAAGAAAACGGGTTTGCCATCTTTCTTTTGGAAGTGTTCTTGAATTTTTTTGATTTCGAAGTAGCCTTTTTCAACTTCAGCCTTGGCGACTGTGCGTTGAGCACCGGAAGTGGTGAAACTGCGTACAACAGCCTAAAATAATTGATTAAAATATGATTTATAGAATTTACTTTGGAAAATAATATAACCTATCTTACGTAATGTTTTGAATAATTAAAAAACATATGTTTATTAAATAAATTTTCGAGTTTTTTTAATTTGGAAAACTTTTAATAATTTATAAAATTGTAATACTTACTCTGGACAAGTTCAACATTTTTTTTTAAGTTTTTAGGTATTAATTTCTAAATAGAAAAAATACGAATTGAATTTATTCACCGTTCAGGGGCCTGGCAAAAAATTCACATTGAAAAATATGGAGTTGACAGCTTATGACATTTAATGTTGCTGGAATTATGCACAGTTGCAGAATATATTATACCTTTTAAATACAACTCTTTTATAATGAGATGTAATGAAAAGATTCGGTAACACTTCTTTTTGAGTTTACGAATTTTTTGTTTTGGGTATAATAATTCTGTAACTTTCGAAAAGTTAAAAAGAAATTTAACATGTGCTATGGTGCTTTGAAAGTGATTGATTTCTACCTGATCCCATGGCTTTTACAAGCTTTGAATTTATCATCTTTTAAATAAAAGCATACATGAAATTTTCATAAATGACTTCTTTTAAAAGTACGATATCTTAATAAAGGTATATATATAATCTCATTCTTATCAAATCTTGTAGACCATATTAGCAAATAATATTTTAAGTTTAGCCTTTTAGTTTTGATATGAATTAGAGTTTCATTATATCGATGCATTTTTATACTTGCATCAAATCAAAATCTGACTCGATTTAGCATTGTCTGTCAGTCTATCCGGTAGTCTGTCTGAATAATATGGAGTCTGAAATGTTCTTTTAATAATAATGGAAATGTTACGCTTTTGTACAACTGTGTAATAATATAAATTTTTAAAAGAGTGATTTCTTCTCTCGATTACTACATATAAAGAAAATATAAACAAAAAAAAAAAAAACAAAATTTGCAGCTGTAATTTTAATTGAAAATAAGTTTTCATAAATAAATTTTGTTTTCAAGATATCATGGGTTTTCTTACAGTTCTTAAGAAAATGAGACAAAAAGAAAAGGAAATGCGTATTTTATTATTGTAAGTAAAATATATCTGACAAAAGATTTTTATATATAAAATAAGGGATCATGATTCATACAGCTAATACTTGCTGTTGATTTTTATAGAGGATTGGACAATGCCGGCAAGACTACAATATTGAAAAGATTTAACGGTGAACCCATTGATACAATATCGCCAACATTGGGATTTAATATAAAAACCTTAGAGCACAATGGTTACACATTAAATATGTGGGATGTGGGCGGTCAACGTTCATTGCGTTCTTACTGGCGTAATTACTTTGAATGTACAGATGGTTTAGTGTGGGTTGTGGATTGTGCAGATCGTATGCGTTTAGAGACATGCAAAGAGGAATTGGAGATTTTATTACAAGAAGAAAGGCTGGCTGGTGCCACCTTGTTAGTATTAGCAAACAAGCAAGATTTACCGGGAGCCTTATCTGCCAATGAAATTAAAGAGGTAAATTTCCCATACTAAATCAATATTAAATATTTCAAATTCTATTTTTTATTTTGTAGATTCTACAATTGGACAATATTACCACACATCATTGGTTAGTTGTGGGTGTTAGTGCTGTTACTGGAGAAAAGCTTTTAAATGCCGTAGATTGGCTAATAGATGATATAGCTAAACGGATATTTACTTTGGACTGAAGAGATAAATACTCACTACTACTACTCAATTTGTTTAAAACATTTCCATTTTTAATAGTTTTCTACTATAAAAAAATTTCAATTATTTTATACATTTTTTTATTTTTCCACCAAATATAATTTATATAAACGTTTCCAATCAGCACGTTCAAATTCCGGTTTTATATTTACTTTTACAATTTCTGTAAAGCCCTCAGCAAGAGTGGGAACACAATATTTCTTTTTCATTGTATTAAACACCATGTCATTAATTTTTGAATGCTTATTATCGGTCAACTGTCGAAATGCTATATTATGCTTTATTTGAGCTACTGATACATTCATCATAAAACAACGGCAATCAACTTTGTATCTTTTGGCAAGTTCTACGAATTTTTTACGTGATTCTATATCAACATTTGTGTTATCTACAACACAAGATTTGTTAGAGGCTAAAGATTTCTCACAGACTTTCAGACATGCTTGTGTGCTACCCAAAGTATCAGCATTGACCACTGTATATCCCAACGGAGCTAAGTGCTTTTGCGTGAAATGCGATTTTCCTAATTAAATGAGAAATATTTATATAAAAAATAATATATTTCTTATTAAATTCTATTATAATTTACCAGATCCTGGCAGACCCATCATTATTATCATTTCACATGTATTTGAGGGTATTTTAGTATCCTTAGGTTCCAGTTGTGGTAAATCTTCGATATCGACTGTAGGATCAAATTCAAGTCGTATCCATTCTTCATTCTTGGCGCCTAAGAAATGTTCCTCTGGCGTATAGAATGGTATTCCAAGGTTATGGGCATATAGCCTATCAACCAAGGAATGATCTTTACGACGTTTATTTACACCCTTACCCACTTCTGGACGACCGGCCGCATCGCCCACATAAAAGCATTGTTCTCGTTTAATTTCAATATTTTGATTTTTCTCATTTTCTAAATACTCCCACATTCCAGTTAAGGGTTTGCGATAATAGCCAACTGAGATAGCAACAAATACCTGTACAGGGACTTGTAATTTGGCTATAATCTGTTTGATTTTAATTTTAAATTCATCAACATTAACCTTACCCTTTGCTATACCACCCTGATTAGTAAAGAAACATATTTTAAAACCATCCTCTTTAAGATATTTAAGTTTCTTGGGGATTTCAGGATAATTTAGTATCCAATCATCACTTGTTTTAGGAAACACATTACCAGATTTGGTTTTTATTATGGTACCATCAATATCATATGAAGCAATTTTATTTGAAGCTTTAACGCCCTTACTAGTAAAGATCAACATTTTACCATTTTCCACAGAATCCCAAGAATCTTCAGTAGCTTCTTTAATACCTGTATCATCAACTTGCATTATAGGTTCTTCTATTTTACTTGTCAGCAGATCTGGTGGTGGTTTAAATACTATTTCAAAGGGATGACGTCCATATACAATTTCTAACACATCACCATGTTGCAGTTCACACTCCGTATTTTGTAAAGCCATTAAACCGTTAATACCTGAAGGATTAATACCTAACACCTTAAGTCTTATGTTGGCGTTTTCCAAATCAACGTTTAGTTCCAACTGTTTTTTAGAGCATTTAGTGTCGCGTATACCAGTTTCTTTATTTCGTCCTATTATATTAAGACCAGCTTGAAGGTGTATTACATGATGTTCAGGTTCCAAGGGTTTTAACTGACAAGCTCGTTTCATTATTTCTTTGGTAGTTTCTTTTACAGAGCGATTCAAATAATTGGATATGGACATTTTTTGGCGAAATTGCAATCAAAACAAAAACAAAGTGTTAGACATTCACTACGAAATGATAACAAAAAATAAAAGTAACACAGTTGATAGTTGGCTTAAATGGATATTAAAATTAATAAAAATAATTAATAAGTACCCATAATTTTTAATGGAAATATTTGTTTGTTTAAATTAATACATTTGCTATAACTAATTCGGTGGGAATTTTTTGTTATATTTTGTTTAAGTACCAATTAAAACAACTGTTCTTTCATAACAGCAAAATGATAACAAACAGCTGATCGTGTACAATTTTTTTATTGTTATTTTTTTGCCGGTATTAATAAATTACTATTTTAAAATCTATTGAAAGCAATAAATCTCCTTTAACATGACATCCTTAGAACCTTTTGTTTTAAAAATCAAACCGGCCATGGATGCCTTTCTGAGAAATGCTAACAGACAGAATCTAAAAAAATTGGAAAATGAATTAGCCCAATTTAATTGGATGCAAATGAGCATATTTAATGTACAGATATTGGTGCCATTAGTTTTAAAACTGGAGGAGCTAAGCAAGTATGCTTTTTAATAGAATAATTTCAATAATTTGTTTTGATTTCTAAACATTTGTAATTAATTTCAGTGATAATCAAGATCTACGTACCGGTTGTTTACAGTGCATAACATTGGTCACTTCCAAGGTTTATTTAAAAGAGTTAACAGCTTTACGTACTATGCTTATAGTGGTACTGAAGCAAGTGCGTGAAGGTGATAAAGCATGTACGAAACCAAATTTAAGTGAAGAAATAAAATTGGCTTCGGTTCAATGTATAACAGAATGTTTCAGACGTTCAACATCAGATGTATTGGAACAATTTTATACCAAGGAATCGGCCATGATATTAGGACAAATTCTATTGACGTTAGTAGAATTTGTGGAAAAGGAAAAGTATAAAAAATTGATGTGAGTAAAAAAATTAAATTTGATTTTGAACAAATATTTTAAATGATATGTATAAGAAATGTAACAATTTTTATCCGTTTTTATACTTTACACCACAGTAGTATGTTGTGAGTTTGTGCAGAAAAAGAAATAAAGCTAAAATAAAAAGCAAATCATAACATCAATTGAACCCATCCACTTTGATTCAGGACTGCGTCACGTTGTATGTAGTTAGTCTTTAGCAGACAAACTGTTATTTGAACTTTTTTGATCAAGTTACCTTTTTAACACATGCCAGTTATTATGTTAAATGTCAAACAAATGAATATATATTGTAAGCCAAAATTTTCGAAACAATTCTTGGTACAGCAAGCAGTATGCAGTTGCGACAAATACCGAAAATAACATATTTACAATGCTGCTTCCATTAATAAGACTTCATACATACCACTTGTTTTTGGCCTGGGTTGGCATCCTGTATGGTAAACAAGCTCTTGATTAGTACAAGAAAAATAATATGGTATTTGTACCAAGAGAGGCAAATCCTCGAAACAGAAAGAGTAGTAAATTTTAATCACAGATGGACTACTTGTTCGAGCAAAGTGAAAGAAAGCATTATAAACATGTTTATGTTTCCAAAAAGGTTCAAAATTTCATAACTAAAGATTAAAACTATATAAATTTTTGTAAATTTTAATCGTAATTTCAATCATTGAAGAATTAAAAATTTTAGTTTATTGCTTTTGTTATTATTAACACTTATGTTTGTTTTTCAATCTCACTCTTTATTACACTTTACTGTTTGTTTTGTCTTTTTAAAAATAAAATCAATAAATAAATATTAAAAAACAAAAGGTTCTCTATCACCCGATATAGCCAATTTTAAGGTGTCACCGACTATGGCCCTGACAAGATAAGAGTTATTAATCCTCTAAAACAACTCGCACCCACATAAATTACAATAATTTTGTTTAAGATATCTATAACTATTTCAAAAAAATCGCTTTTGGAACCACTGTTTAAAATGCTTATATCAGGAACTGACCAATATATTTTACTAATTTTGTTTTTTGAATTTTTTAATTTTTGAATTGTTAAACGAGTTATGCACTTTTACTGTATTTTAGACTATATAATCAACTCAAAAATACCTCAATCATAATAGAATTATTTGCAAAAAATAGATTTGAAGCCACTGTGTATTGGTTGTAAAAATAAAACTTCAATTTAGGGATGCTCAAAATCATAAATTCTTAAGCTATCAAATAGTGAAGACTTCAAAAATTACCAAATATAAGAAATATTTTTGCAAAAGAACATATTATGTTTTATTCTACAAAAATAAAAAATTAACGATATTTTTATCAAAACTATTAACTATTAATAATTCTTTATATAGTATTGCTGCTTTAGATTGTCTAATGGTGGTATTTTATGTCCACGATGATGCTGATCGTATGGATGTAGTTTTACGCAATCAAGTTTCAAATACAATATTTATATTTCTTCCTAAAATTGTTACAGTTTTATATCAAACTTCAATTACTGATGATACTATAGGTGAAACTATAAAAATTGTAAGTGTATTCGTATCAAAAATGTTTACTTTTTCAATAATTGTTTCACTTATTTATAGTATTCAATTAAAGCCTTGGGTCGCATATTATGTGTTATTTATGAAGAAACTACAGAAAATCTAATACATGCAAAATATGATGTGGGTGCTTTTAAAAAATTACTCAGTGAAAGTCTAACATATAACAATGATAAATCGAATGATAATGAAATTTTGACATTTAAAAAGAATCGTGATCAACTGGAACAACGTATGAAACAATTACAAGGAGATGGTCGTACACAACAATGGATACAAGCAACCTCCAAAAAATTACGTATTATTTTTACACAAACCAGTAAACTGAGATCACATTCATCAACAAAAATTCGAAGAGAATATGCCGAAATGTGTTGTCTTCTAATGGAATCGTGTTCGCATAATCTTAAAGATAATTTTGTTTTTATGTTGGAATCCGTTGTAGCCTTAACTGAAGATGAGGATGTACACATACGTAATCTTTGTTGTAAATGTATAGATCGTTTACAAAATAATCGTTCTAATGAAGGCATATTTGATGAAAACTCTGAATTATTATTGGATGAACATTTAACAAAATTACCCAGAATTATAGCACGTTGTGATGATGCTGAACAATATGCTGAATTCATATTTCTTAAGGGATTTTTAAAATCATTAAGTGCTAAGAAATTACAATTGTTATTTTCGATACAACATAATTTGGAAATATTTTGTATGTGTTTACTAACGGCTTTAGATTTGCAAACATCCATTGATTTACTTTCAGAAGAGTATTCTTTAAGAGAAATGGATGTAGAGGGTGATTACTTAGGAAGTAGTAAATTACCCTGGCGAAAATTTAAAAATTTAAATTCTGAACGTAGTATTAAGTGTTTACATGACATTTGCTGTATATTGGGTAAAACACCTGTTTTAAATCGTATTATAGTTGATTATCTCCTACAAATGATACAACATCATCAGCATGAGGCTATGAATGAAATTCTACTAATGATTATGTGGTTAGTAACAGCTAAGGAGGTGAATCAATGCAAAGATTATAATTTAGTCAAACAATTACTAGATGAATTATTGGATGATAAGCATTGGCATTTGGCTTTAGAACCGGATAAAGTAACTCAACTTAAAGTTAATAAGGTATGTATTTAAATTGTAAATTAACGAGCCTTAGACCGTAAACTGTGTGTATTTTTTATAAATAATTTCTAATGACACATTTTAATCGTTTCTTCGTTTTTTCTTATAATTCGTTGTACAATAACTTTATTCGTCTGTCTGTCCATATAAAAACTATGTGCAATTTTAAATAGTGTATTTTATTCAAAAATTATTTTATTTAAAATAACTCCTTTTCCTTATACTTATTAAAAACAAATTAAAAATTTAAATATAACTACTACATAAAATTCACAGCCAAGTAAAACTAATTAAAAACTTTAAGTGATCCCATAAATGTTTTATTGGATTGATGTTAGGTGATTAAGGAGGAGTTTTAATAGTATTAGGGGTGTTATATACGATCCCTAATCGAACAATTTCTGCCGTGTGCTTAGGGTCATTGTCTTGCTTAAAGAAATAGTCGGATTCAATTTCAAAGTTTTGAACAATTTTATACAAGTTGTTCTTAAGGATATTCAAATAAATATTTTTATCCACATATTTTATCCGTTATAAATATATAAACAGCCAAATAACCAAACATGCTACCCCATATCATGACACTTGTTTAACACCATGTTTAACAGTCAACTGAATGCATTTTTTTTACCAATCCACACCGTTATTTCTCCATATCAAAATACGTTCGTCTGATTTATATATGGATAATTTGCATTTATTAGAGAATATTTCCTTATCCAAAAATTAAATTTCTTTTGCGAATAAAGTACGTTTCTTTTCGTTTCCCTAGCTAATCTGCTTACATGTTCGATCATCTTTAAAAGATTTTATAATTCCAACAATGGAGGTCCCTAGACGGTAAACCAATGTGCATATTTCATTTTATTTTGTTTGTACGCACTTAAAACAGATGTTATTGTTTTGGATTGTAGTGCCTATTCTTCTTTTACTTATTTTTTATAGAAGTGGCGTAAGAAAATGTTTTAAATTAAATTATTCAACTTAAACAGATCAGTCTTACAGTTATCATATTACACGAATTTAGACAGAAGCAATGGTAGGAGCGAAATTTTTTAAAGTTTTTTTTTATTATTAAGATAAAATGACGGTGACTTTTGTCCGCAAGATATATCAACTTAAAATAATAAATACTCATTTTTCTCAATAAGGTTATATATTAATAGTTTTATTGGCACAGAGACTCCTCTAACTTATATAAAGGCAAATGGCGGTGACTTTTGTCCATCTGTGTATGTATCATGCACATATTTTTAATATTTATGATTTATACAAGCAAAATCATAAAATCAAATTCTACGAGGGTAGAACATTTATTTCTGATGCCTGCGTCATGTGTAGGGTATTATATAGTCACTACTATACGACTATAAAACTCATGGCCAATATTAAAATTTTTAATAAAAATAAATAATTCGACAAAATTTTTTAAAATTTAAGAAATTTAAAATATTTTGATTTGATTTTTTATCAAAATTTATTGTTTTTTTTCGCTAAATAAAAAACGTTTGCAAAAATTTAAATTTAAATTTTTTTAATTTATTTTTTTTTCTAATTTTTATTATTATTAATATTATTATTTAGTAACAATTTTAAACAATATTCACAAATCAAAAATATTACTTTTAATTAAATTTAGCATACAGATTGGTTTGTTGATCGTACTCCTGGACTTTATGAATCTGCTATTGAAATACGTACCCAAGATTATGATTCCGATGATGAAATAGAAGGTATGTTATTGTAAATATGATTTTCACTTCACTACACACATAATGTAAAATATAATAGTTCATTTATTTATGTTTCTCTATATATAGTCCGGGACATAGGTATAGACACATTCGGTATATTACATACAGTGTTGTTTGAAACCTAAGCAATTCTACTAATTGCATAAATTTTTTAATGTGCTCTTTAAATAGAAAAATGAAAACATTCTAACAAGAAGTGAGATAGAAAAATTCTTAACAGCATAAATGTAGATAAAATCGAAACCACTGAACTTTCAATTTTAATATTTTCAATTTGATTGAAATTATTTATACAATTAAAAAGAATCTCTTTCGAAATCCCTTCCAGGTGTTCTATCACAGCACAGTTTAACAACATTAGAAACAGTTTTACGGCCTGCCTTTGAATGCTTGGCCAACTTTTTGTAAGACCAAGTTGGTTTTTTTTGAAAATAGTTAACAATTTAATACGTTTTTTTATCACTCATTTTAATTAGATTAATATTGTTAATCTTAATTTCGTGTGTTTTTACTGTGAGATACCAGAAAATTGAATTTAATGTGTTTTTTTATATTATAGACATATTATGAAATAATAAATGAAAAAAAAAATTAATTTATTTAAAGAAAACATTGTTTAGGTTTCGAACAATACTGTAAATAATATATTATGATTATAAAAAATTAATTAGAATGTGTATCAAGCTACTGTTTCTAAAACGCCACCGTTTTCTAAAACTTAAGACTGAATTTTATTTAATAAAAGTCTTAATACACTTTTTATACCCTACACTACAAAGTATGTAACAGGGTGAAAACAAACTGTTACTACCATTTTTAAGTATACCGTCCGAATTGGAATCAATTTCTTAGTCGATTTACGATGTCCGTCCGTCTGGATGACTGTTTGTCTGGCTGTCCATGTAAAACATGTAATGAAATACAAATGTTTCATCCGGAATGGTGTATTAAAATCATAATAAGCAACATAGACACTCAAGTCTTATAATATTATAAAAGATGTGCAAAATTATACTATGATCGGTTTATTATATATCATAGATCCCATACAACCCCTTCTAAATAAC
The DNA here is from genome assembly GCA_004302925.2 of Cochliomyia hominivorax. Lineage (NCBI taxonomy): Eukaryota > Metazoa > Arthropoda > Insecta > Diptera > Calliphoridae > Cochliomyia > Cochliomyia hominivorax. The sequence continues at coordinate 76,448,433 of PYHX02000467.1, forward strand.
ACTTTCAAGGGCTTAAATTCCACATTTACATCGGCATATTAATAAGAATTGGTCAAATTGGAATAAACATAAGCAAAAATTAATGTGCGAAATTTTACGAGAGTAGTTCCATAACTCCCATATAATTATTTTCCAGAAAAAAATCCTCTTAAAATGTACAAATCCTACATTAATGTTAGTACCATAGTAATATACTACACTCTTAAGTATAAATTAGAGAAAAATATATACAAGGATCGTTCATTATTTTTTATAATCAACAAAGCGGTGCAGGGTATTAAGTTGCCGGCTTGGCCGAATTAAACTTCTTACTTTTTTATAAATTATTTTTTATTAGATTTAATACGAAAACAACAAAAAGTCACTATAAGTGATGCAGAATTTAATATTTTACACACCTGCATAGTCTTGGATTGTTTGGGTCATTGTGCTTTATATATAGGGGAAAGGTTTGATGGTTACATATTTCAGACATTGCATAAAGTTTTATTAAAATTAGGTAAGTATTTATGTTACATATATTTTATCTAAAATATATATCAAATAATAAAATTTTAAAGCCCACAGTAATTCGATAATATATAAGGCAGCTAATTTTGCATTAGTATCAATACAAAAATCTTTAAGATTTAATAAAGCTACACAATTAATAGAGGGTCATATAGATTACATAACCTATCATTTAAATATGCTACTTAAAAAGGTTAGTTAAATGACAATTTGAAAAAAAAAAAAAACAATTGGAATAATTGTATTATTTCTTTTCTTTTTATTTCCAAAGGCACCAGAAAGTAAATCAGCTATAGACATACTCTCTGTAGTATTACAATTTTCTTCACGTAAGAATCTGCCTCATTTGGAAGTTATTTTTGAAACCATCTACAATGAATGTTCTAAACAATATGAAACTCATAATGTTATTTCTTATTTAAAAGTATTTAATGCTTTCTTAAGACACATTACCGCTTGGCTATTATCATGTAATTTAGAAATTAATGATGGTCAAAACATGGTCATAGATGGTGATGATGGTGGCGATAATGATGTTATAAAAAATAATAATGATTTATTCGCTTCTTGGTTGGATATTTTAAATACTGATACTATAAATGATGATATAATTATGGAAAATTTAAATAATTCATATACAAAAGAAAATTGTGATAAGCAAATCGAAAATGAAAAAGAACACGATGATGGAGTTGAGAAAACACCACAATTACCAAGACATATTAATATGATAAAATCTATATTGCAACAAGTAATAAAATTTTTATCGTCTCGTGAGTTGCAATTACAAATTTTATCCTTAGAATGTTTAACCAATGGCATACCACTATTGCATGATTATGAAAACGAATTATTGCCACTGGTACACACAACTTGGTCACCGTTGGTGGAAAAATTTCGTCAGAAAAATGCTTTAGTTTTAAATCGTTGCTTTTCTTTGTTAGAAGTTTTGGCAATCAACGCAAGAGATTTTATTACAAAAAGAAGTTTAGAGTAAGTTATTTTTAATAAAGATTTATTTGTTTTTTTAATGTTATTAATTAATTAATTAATTTATTATTTCTATTTATTTCAGTGATGTTATTCCATTTCTTAAAAAATTTTTGCAGCAAGCTGCTTCATATTCAGCCAAAGAAAAAATTACTGTGTAAGTATAAGTAAAACAAACAAATGTTCAAAGACTGTTAGAAAAAATCAAATATTTATACAATACTTATACAATGCTATATATAATTATACCTTACACTATAGGTGGTTGAGGTATAATATGTGATGCTAAAACGCTTTTTTAAATAGTTCTAAGGTCTTGTTAGGCACCACAAAATAAGTCGTAACAGTGAACATGAAATAATTTTCAGTTATGGATTTTTAACATAAAAGAAAAAAAACTCGCAACTAAACAGAAACTCCCTAAGACATAAAATTTTAAAAATAATTCCCAATACTTGTGGGTTTTATTAAAAAAAATACCAAATCTAGTAAAATATCTCCCACTGAAATAAGCCCCAAATTTAATTAAAAATTTTCCAATGAAATAAAATCCACAAAATTAAATGATCTAATTAAAAATTATTTGGAGTTTTAAATTGCATAGAGGAGACAATTTCCCGGCTCCGCTAAGAAACTTCTGTGATATTTAAAAATCCTTTTCTGCGCTACTAAGGGTCCTTCTCACCTATTTATATCTTAAACACCAACTTCGCTAAAATAAGTTTTTCGAATTGTAAATTTAAATATACCAAAAATTTGTAATTAGCGAAGCCGGTAATTTAATTGCCACAGAGAAGAAAACCCTTTAGTCCGGCCGCTCGTACAGAAAAACTTACCTTTGTAAAAATATAATTTTAAATAAAATAAATAATTTCTAACGAAAATGAAATAAATTCCGATGATATTGGGGTTTTCTGCAAATGAAAATAATTCCAAATGTTATGAAAAAAGATCTAATTGGAAAATTGAATCGAATAAGTACAGACCAAATTTTATTAAGACTTAAATCATTGGGAGTTATTTCATTATGGATTGACATTCCAAGTCAAGTTATTGAAATTACTTCTAGGGGTACCCCTGCTTTTCACAAATTTCACATGGCGGTTATCTTAATAAAAATTTACATTGTTGGAGCTGAGGAGATTTCATGTTCATTTGGTGGAATAATGTCTTATAATTAAGAAGAAATTTAAATCTTGAAAATATTTCTTTCATTAATTTACTTCTTTCAAATAAAATTTATTAAAAAAAAAACAAACGATTTAAGAAACAAACTTTTTTAATTTCAGCCAAACTCAAGAATATAAATTACAATTAAAACTTTTGAAAGAGTTTCCCAGTCTCATTGAATATCTTGATTTGGATGGTAAGCATTTAAATGAAATTTCTGAAATAATATCATTATATTTATCAAATGATCAACCTAAACCTTTACAAAATGAAGCCATTTTATATTATAAGAAATTACAACATTACAATGGTCCTTTAATTTATTTGATTCTTGTTAAGAAATCCCATTTAAAAATATATCAAGATAATGTACGAACCATTTTGGAATCTTTTCAAGTTAAAGAAAAATAATAAAATTGGAAAGACAAACACAATTAGTTTTACATATGTATGGAATGTATAAATAAATCTTTTATTACAGTTACTTCTTTATCACAGATACCAAAAAAATAATAATAATTATAATAAATAAACCAAAAATATATATTATTTAACAGTATTCTCTTTCCATGGCTTCAAAATCATCCATCATATCGTCGTAAGCATCTTGTTGATTGATTTCATCAGCCTCATCAGATAACTGGTTGATATCAATGCAAGCATATTCTTTGTTTTCGTATTCTCTCTGGGGTGTAGTTGGAGTTTTTAATAATTGTTGTTGTAGTTTTTCCATTCGTTGGGCCATATTATATTCATCAAGTGCGTCTACATTAGCTGTCCGAGGTGATTCTAATAGTTGTTGCTTCAATTTGTAAATTCTCTCGGCAATATCGTACTCATTTTGTAAGTTTTCAAGGGCTTCTTGACGCGCTTGTATTTCAGTTAAATTATTGTTTTCATCTAATAAACATTTTCTAGCTTCTTCTTCGGCGAATTGAAATTCTAAATCTTCCATAGCCGCAATATCTTCGCTATCCAGTTCATAATCTTTTATGTCGTCGAATTGCATTGAGATGTCTGCTATATCAGGTATGCAAACATTATCTAAAAATAGATAAGGTGGTGTTGGCGGCAGTACTAAAGGTTGGTATTGTGGTAAATCAGCAATATCTGGAGTTTTAACTGGACTGTAGGGGTATTGTGATGCAGTGGGAGTTTCGGTTTGTATTCTAGATTTAATGGCATGGAAACGTTCTTTTGCTGGTGGTGGAGTTTTAATGGCTGCAAATTCTATTGATTCGTCAAAACCTCGTTCTCTTCTTAAACGTTCCAATTGAGCTAATAAACGCTTTCGTTCCTGCCTTTGTTGACGGTTAATTAAATGTTGTCGAGTCGTTAACTCTCGGGCTGTAGGACCCTGTTTTAATTTTTCCTTGGCTGCTCTTAAAGTAGCAACCCTTTCCATAATAGAAGCATAATCAGGTGGTGGTGGTGTAGGCTTAGCAGCTGCAGTAGGTAAAGGTGACGCAGCTTTTGTTGCGGCTAGCAGAGCTGTTCTGTTTTTAAGTCCTGCCAAACGTCGAGCTTTAGCTACTGCTGCAATGTATTCGGGTGGTAACTGTGGGGGCTCTGTTGGACATTCTCTAGGCGAAGTAGGCTTAGGAGTTTTTGTTTTAGCATCTGGAGCTTTCTTTTTTAAAACCAATTTACGCATTACTTTTCCCTTTTTAGCCGCTGTTGGAGGACATACCCTTCTGGAAATTGGCACTCTAACTTTAGCTGCTTTTGCCGCTGCTTCTTTTTTGGCGGCTTCTTTCGCCTTCAGTTTTTGTATTAATTGTGCTCTTCTTATCATGGCTGCAATATCGGTAGCATCTTTAGGATGGGGAGGTATGACTATTGGTCCCTGTGGTGTTTTTACTTTAACACCAGGACAAATACCTAAAATTGGAGGGCTAGTGGCCTGAATTTCTTCAACACCCATGTCCATTTTGGGTGATTTTGATCTCCTGGGACTTACAGATTTAGGAGTGACCGCTTTAGGAGACACAGCTTTAGGTGTCACAGCTTTAGGCGGTGGTGTTTCTTCAAAGTAATATGGAATTGATATGTCAGGTGTCCTTACGGGAGTTTCAGCCCTTATTGGTGATTTAGCAAATGATGGTGCACTGAGTTCAAAAAGTTCTTCTTCTGGTAACTCTTCGGGGAATTCTAAAGCAATTGGCGTTGCTGGTGGAGTCGGACAAATTGCTGCTTGTTGTTCTTCATATTGTTTACGTAGTCTGCTAATTATGGCTGATGGTTGCGGTGGTGGTGTTTGAGGTGGTGTTAAAGGCATATACTGATCATCGCCTAAAGTATAGTGACTAACATCTATCAGACTGGGTTCCTCAAATTCACCGAGTTCTTCTAGCTCATCTAGACTTTCAAAGGCAGCTACATTAAATTCGTTTGCCACAAAATCATATTTGTCTTCCTCAAGACGTGGGCTGGCAAAACGAAGCGGTGTATATTGTATTTCGTCAGGAGAAGGAGTTTTTATAGGACTCTCTTCAATTATAGGTGGCACTATAGTTCTTTCAGCCATAATTCTCTGATATCTTGCTTTAGGAGTTTCATATCTTTCAGTTGGATCAGTTGTAGGTTGTTCTCTTTGAACTTGCATTACACCTTTTAGAGCCTCTAAATATGCAGCTGATTCCATTGATGGTTTAGCTCTTGGTACAGTACCTTTATCTTTAAAAGCCTTCATTCGTGCTATTGCAGTAGCGTAATCTCGAATAGGAGAAGGCGGTGGAGCGTTAAGTAACGCCAATCTGGCTTCTTCTTCTTCTTGCACTTTTCTTAAGGCTTCCGCTTTTGCTGCCTCTCTTGCAGCCACTTTAGGATTTAAGGCGGCAGTTCGATTCTTAAGACCAGCCAATATTCTTGCCCTTGCAACTTCTTGAGTATAGTATTCTGGTAGTGGAGGAGGTTGAGAGTAATCTATTTCTTCCTCTTGTATTTGCTCTTGTTGTTCTTCTTCTTTGGCTTTGGTTGCAGCTGCGGCTGCGGCTACGGCAGTGGGATCAACGCGTTTCCTCATTACCAGTTTTTTGCGTTTTCCCGGTTTTCTTGGTGGTGGCGCCGTCCACCTAGAAATAGGAACTCTTTCCTTTTTCTTCGGTTTTGCTGCTTCTATTGCTGCCAATGCAGCTGCCGCAGCTTTTGCTTCTTCTTCAGCACGTAATGCAGCTTCATTTTGTTCAATTAGTTGTTGCATCTTTCTAGCTCTTCTAACCATTGCCTTGTAATCTGTGGGGTCTTTCGGATGAGGTGGTACAACAATGGGGCCTTCAGGTGAAGGAATTCGATGTCTTAGAGGTGATACAGGGGGAAGTGGAGGTGTAGGTGGTGGCGGAGTAGCCACAAATAATTCGGGTATGGAAACATCAATTGATTTGACTGGTGATCTGGTTGGCGTTGGTGATCGTGTTGGTGATCGAGTTGGCGTTCTTTCAAACGCCGGACAACTTAACTCTAATAATTCTTCATCTGGAACATCTGCAGGCAAAGGCAATACACGTGGCGGAGTCCTTAATTCTATCAGATGACCTGTAGGAACTTCCGGTCTATATGCTTCCTTCATCTGTTTACGTACTTTTTCTATTAGGTCCCTTGGTCTTGGACGCTCCATTGGTGTTACAGGCGTTGTTTCTAAGAAACTAGGTTCTTCAATATCTTCTAGTTCTTCGGCAGTTTCTAATTCATCTGAACGATCTCTCGCTGTTATTCGTTTACTCTCATTAATTTCACAAGTTACCTTACCTTGGGGGTCGGTCGTTGTTGTTACATGTGTAGTAAAATGCTGTAGTTCTCCATCAATTATTTCTGACGTTTCAATAACTTGTTCCTTAATTGTTTTATCTCCACTTCTGGTGATTTGAGTTGTTGTCTTTTCTGCTCGCTTCTTGGCTTCTTCTCTTGATGGACTTGCTGGTAAAGTTATGGGACTATAATGAATATCTGGTGTTTTAATAGGGCTTATTTTAGGACTTGCAGGAGGAGTTTTTCTTTGCGCTAATAATTGTTTATATCTTTCTCTAGGATCTATTTTTGGTGGTGTTACTAGCAGTTGTTGTTGCAAATTTGAAATAAGATGTTTCATATCTAAAGCGGTGACTGGTGGTAAAGGTCCTTCATCTGGAGGTGGAGCTTCAAGAGCCTCCAAAGCTTCAAATTCAGCTAAAGAAATATCTTTAGTTTGGGGAAAATGCTCAGTTTCCAAGAATTGTTTCTCCAAGTTTGCAATCCGTTCTTTTAGTGCTAAATTATCTTGTTCTGAAGTGGGAGGACAAACTGGAGGAGCTTCATATTGTTCTAATTCTTCAAACTCTGCCAACATTTCGTCATCAATTTCAGGCATATGTCTGCGGTCAGCGCCAGGCGTTATTGATAATCGTTGGGGTGTTGCTACCTTTTTTCTAGGTGTTTCTGAGAGTCGTTTAGGTGTTGAAGGATATTGATATTCTCCTAGTTGTTTCAGAACTTCCAAGTAAGCGATTTGTTCCATAGTTGGTTTAACGCCACGTCGACGATGCGGTTTCTTTCGCAAACGTTCCATACGCTCTTTAATTTTTTCGTGTTCTGGCAAAGCATTAAATCTAGCTGCTTCAGCTTCTTCAGCCGCTTTCTTAGCTGCAATTTTTGCAGCTATTTTAGGGTTTAACGCTGCTGTTCTATTCTTTAACCCATGTAATAATCTTGCCCTGGCCACTGCGTCTCTGTATTCTTGCGGCAGTGGAGGAGGTTCTGTAGGATATTCTTCATCTTCCTCAGGCGTAGGTATTTGTGGAACATCTTTCTGTTTCTTTTCTGGAATCGGTTGTGGTACATGCTTCCTCATGACAAGTTTTTTCCTAGGTTTAGCACTAACTTTTTTAGGTGGAGGGCCTACCCATCTTGAAATAGGCACACGTCCCTTCTTAACTGTCGGTGGAGGTGGTGGCGGCGCCATTGCCGCTTCTTGTTGTTTTAATTTATGTATTGCTTGCGCTCTCTTAACCATCGCTGCATAGTCCTTCGGATCTTTCGGATGAGGTGGGATAACAATTGGTAGCGAAGATTCCTTAATTTCCTCAACTGGAGGAGGAGGAGGAGGTGTAACTTTTACAGGTGTTGGAATGCGTGGTGGGGATGGTGGTACTGGAGTTGGTGGAATTGGTGTAGCAGGTGTAACAGGACGCACTTCCCCCCAAGCCATTGGTAGAGATACACGAGGTGATCTATATTTTGCAGGAGGCGTTTTAGGAGGTGTTTTGGCAAAAGATGGCGCGCTTAATTCAAACAGTTCCTCATCTGGCAATTCATCGGGAAATGCAATAATTTCTGGTTCAATAGCTCTTTCCATTTCAGCACGTTCTTTTAATTGTTGTTGAACTTGAGTTCTTATTCTTTTAATAATATCAGTTGGTTTAGGAGGAGGGCTTATAGGTTTTTCATAAGAAATGTCTGCTATGCTAGGCTCGACTTCATATTCCAATTCATCAAATGGCATATCCTCAAGATCCCTAAATTGTTTGACAGCTGCTACACGCTTTATGGGAGATTCTTCTAAATTTAATAGCCATTCATTTTCAATTGTTGAGGGAATGGGAGAAGTTTCTTTTTCATACTGATCTAAAGGATATTGTGGAGCTCCGCTTGGACTTAAAAGTCTGATTGGACTATACGCTACAGTTTCTGGTTCGTGGTCATCCTCTTGATAATATGCAGGAGTGGTTATTCGTTTTTCGTGAGCTTCTTTCAATCTAAGAAATCTTTCTTGTAGGTTTTTAGGTGGTGTTTCAGGCATTAATTGTGATGTTTCTAATACAATGCTTTCAGGAGGAATTCTGAAATCTTGCATTTCATCATAATATAATGTTCCTGGTTTTGCATCGGGTCTAGGAGTTATCAATGGCCGTTCCATTGATTCACTTCCTAGAATGAATTCTTCATCTAACAGCCCTTGTTCTTCGAAATATCCAATTTGCCCCAACATTCGCATTGAAGGGGCTAGAACAGTTGTACGCTGTGGTAGTTCTTCTTGTTGGTGGGGTTGTGTTGTAGTTGGGGTAAAACGATGGGTTAATTTCCTTCCCAGATGTCGTTCTCCTCTTTTAGGTGTTTCGTAATCATAAAGCTTTTGAGCCTCTGCCTCTAAAGCTTCAAATATTTCTAATGACATATCTGGCCGTAGTTCAGCCTCAAGTTTCTCAAAATCTTCTAAAGATAAATCTATTGGAGCCCGAGCAGGAGAAGGTGTCCTCAGTTCCGCCTCTAGTTTCTCAAAATCTTCTAAAGATAGATCTATTGGAGCCCGAGCAGGAGAAGGTGTCCTCAGTTCCGCCTCTAGTTTCTCAAAATCTTCTAAAGATAGATCTATTGGAGCACGAGCAGGGGATGATGGCTTTAGCTCCGCCTCTAGTTTCTCAAATTCTTCTAAAGATAGATCTTTTGGAGCACCAGCAGGAGAAGGTAGTCGAGAACGTGTAACAGAGGTTGCATATTGCTTTGACGTACTTAGAACTTGCTCTGGCGATATATATGGTTGCAATAGTGAAATATGTGGCATTTTAAATGACTCTTCTTCAGTTGTTTCTTTAACGGGAATACAAATTTCTGGAGTTTTAGCTTGTGCACCCATAATTTGTTCCATAAATTCAAATTCCTCCAAAGACTCATCCGCTATTCGTGGAGATGTAGTAGGGATTTTGGGTCGAATTCTCATAGGAGCTTGAGGCGTAGTTCTTGGAGAATAACCAATACGTGGTGTTCGTGGTGATATTGTCTGATCTGGAATATATTGTTTTACTGGCGAAGGCTGTCGCAAAACTTCTTCTATTGGTGGCATATTGGCTCGTATAGCTGCTATTGTCCCTAATATATCAGCAGATGCTTCAATGCGACGTTTTTTAGGTGGAATTTTGCGCACTTTTTCCATTCTCTTCTTAATTTTTTCATATTCGGGTAAAGCGTCATACGCAGCTTGTGCAGCCTCTTCTGCTGCTTTTTTGGCAGCAAGTTTAGCAGCGACTTTTGGATTTAGGGCAGCTGTTCTATTTTTCAGACCATGAATTAACCTAGCGCGAGCTACGGCATCTCTATATTCTTGTGGCAATGGTGGCGGTTCGGTGGGATATTCATCATCATCTTCTTCCGTTTTTGGAATTATCTGTTGTTTAGGTGAAACTTTGGGAACACGCTTTTTAAGCACTAACCTTTTGCGCGGTTTTCTTTTAGGATCTTTTGGAGGGGGAGCAACCCAACGAGAGATGGGAACTCTTCCTTTCACAGCTGTTGCTTTCTGAACAGGAGGTGCAGTTTTAGCAAGCATTTCTTCCTCTTGTTTCCTTAGTTTTTGAATGGCTTGTGCTCGTTTTACCATCGCTTTATAGTCTTTTGGGTCTTTGGGATGAGGTGGTATACATATTACTCCTTCTGGCGATTTTTCCTTTGTTTTAGGACTTGGGATTTTGGGAGGTGGTGTAACAGGTTTTGGTGTTGGTATTCGTGGAGGTGATGGTTGACGCGGTGGCGGAGTTGGTACAGGCACTTCTCCCCAAGCATACATTCGTTGGTCTTTTTCTATTGGTGTATATGCCTTTAATTTTGGCGATGCTTTTGGTGGTGTTCTCTCGAACTCAGGCGCTTCAATATCAAACAATTCCTCGTCTGTTAAATCTTCAGGTAATTCTATCTGACCTGGAGATACGGGAACAGGACTTTGTGGTATATCTGGTAAGGCAACATTTAGCTTTTGCTGTACTTGCATTCGAATTCTATCGATTATTTCAGCGGGTGTGGGTATAGAAGGATCCCTTGGAGGTGGTATATCAGATGTATCCAAAAATTCTGGCGGTTCTATATCAGCTAATGCTTCTTCTTCCCCTGATAAACCTTTACCTTCTTGAATGTGGCATGTTATATTACCATATTCATCTGTTTTTGTTGTAACTTGCCTTGTTGATGTATGAACTTCTCCGTTTTCAATTGTTGAAGTCTCAGTAATTTCTTCCCTTATAATTTCGGTACCACCACTAGGACCCATTTTTGTTATTACTTTTTCACGCCTAGTTTCTTCAGTTCTTGGACTAGCTGGACTTAACAGTTGAATAGGACTAAATTTTGCAGTTGTCATTTCCGGTGTCTGGGGAGTACGTCCAGGACTAACTGCTTGGCGACGGGGAGGAGTTTGAAAAGAAATTGCGGCTTGTGCTTCTTCAGCAGCTCTAATAGTTTCCGCTACACGTCTTGCTGCTTGCTCTTTTAAATATTGCAAACGCTTTTGACCTTCGTGAGGTTTTAATGGGGAAAATTGCATAAAGTCATCATCAGTTATCGTTTTATCTTCGGCAATTGGAGACATAACATCAAGCTTTTTCCAACCTTTTTTCTTTTGTGTTCTTTTAGAGGGTATCAAAACACGACCGAAATCCATTGTAAACACTCTTTCAGATGGTTTTACTCGACGATCTACTCTTAGTCTACCAGCTGGACGCCATTTAGGTTTTGTAGGTTTCGAAATAGGTAAATGTGCCCGTATTGCTTCCAAAGTTCCTAACGCTTCAATAGATGGCCGAGGCAACATGCCTCCCATTCTTTTTCGCATGTCTGCCATTTTTCTTCTCATTCTTTCAACAGGAGGTAATGCTTCAATGGCTGCCAATTCTGCTTCTTTCGCTGCTTTACGTTCGGCAATTCTTGCAGCTAGTTCCGGATTTAATAATGCTGATCTATTTTTTATGCCTGCTAGAGTTCTAGCTCTTGCCACAGCTTTTACATCTGATGGCGAATATTCACCGGGCGGATAAACTTTTGCAGGTTTTTCCTCTTTCTTTTTCTTCTTTGGAGGTGGAGCTCTTTTAGGTATAGTAGATTTAATTTCACGTTTTCCCTTCTTTTCTTTAGCCGGTACTGGTGTTAAAGGAGCCATAGCAGCTTCCTGAGCTTTCTTCTTTTGAATAGCTTGAGCCCTTTTTACTATAGCTTTGTAGTCTTTAGGATCCTTAGGATGTGGAGGTATCACAATTGGCCCTTCTGGAGATGGAGGCTTCTTTTCGACTTTTACTGGTGTAGGTTCTCTTGGGGGTGGTGTTTTTGGTCTGATAGGTGGTGTTATTTCAAACATATTTGGCAATGATGTATCTAAATTAAGTTCAGTTTCTTCATCTTTTTCAACTCCCTCCGTCTTCGTGGGGGAAAACATATTTTTAAATCTGTCTACTACAGCATTTACCATTGATGTCAAAAACCCTGGTGACTGCTTTAATGTTTCTTGGTCAACTGTTTCTTTTTGAATTTCTTCTTCATCGGTTGATATTTCGAAAGGATAATCTGGTTGTAAAGCTAAATCAACATCAGATATCGACAAATCGCATAAATCCGGGGAAGTTACATCCTCTAAACCAAGTTCGCCCAATGAAATATCGTCATCAAAATCTGGCATTGTAATTTCTCCTAAAGGTATTTCATCTCCAATTTCGAAACCGGCGTCAGCAAGGGCTTCAGCAGAGAAAGCAAACTCAGGTATATCGTTCAAATCAAAATCGGGCATATCTATATTTTGTAGTATACGATCATCGAATCCCGAAGTAGTAATTTCCTTTGCAGCTCTTGGGGAGCGGGAACGTTTTGGTGTAGATCTTGGTGTTGCCAAAGGTGTTCCTATTCTTGAAGGACATCTGGTAAAAGCTTGGGATGGTGTTTGATCCATTTCGTATTGAAGGTCACTGTCTGCTTCATATTCCGGTATGGAATCCATTTGATCTCTTTGAATCAGGCCAGCATGGGCAGCAGCTGCCATTGCATCGCGACTTCTTAACAAATTTTCATAACGAAGAATAGATGGTATTTCATAAATTTGACTATGCTTTGAGGGGGGAGTTTGAAAAAGTTTTCGTTGCAGGGTATCAATGCGATGCTGTAAATCGTCCTCCATTGATTCAGTAACAGGGCATTGATCACGTGATACTGCTCCATAAAGCTCTTCCAAAGCTTCAAATTCATCAAGCTCTTCTTGTGCTATAGCCGATGTATATTCTACCGGCGGAGGAGTTTGCAAAAGTTGTTGCTGCAAAGTATTTATACGATTTCGTAAGTCGGTCACACTCTCGGGAACTTCAGTATATTGGTCTTTCATTGTTGCACCATATAATTCCTCCAATGCTTCAAATTCATCTAAATCTTCTTGTGTGGGAGTAATGATACTTTTTTCTTTTCTATCTTCTAAAACAGCTTTAGCCGCATCAGTTTTAGAACGAATTTTAGCAACACGTTCCATAATATTAGCAAAAGTTGGTAAAGGAGGCGTTTTTGGCAATGGAGGAGCTAAAGGCGACTTTGTTAACTCTGGTATTGTTGGCGGTGCTGCTACTGGAGTTTTCGGTTTTGGCAACAGCTTTGGGTTTGTTGTCTTAAGGCCGGCAAGTTTTCTTGTCCGTAATATGGCGGCAGCCCACTCATCTGGTACATAATCCGGAGGATGTTGCGGCGTTGCTGGTGCTTCTTTTTGCTTTTTTTTAACTGTTCCAGGTTTTCGAGGTGCAGCTAATTTAGGCAATTTTGTTGGTTTAACAGTAGATTTAGGTAAAGTTGGAACCGGTTTTTTAGATACTAATTTTTTTGAGGCTGCTGTCATACCTCTTACACCCTTTTTAGGTGCAGTTTTTGGTGCCTTTGCTTCTTCAATTGCCTTTAGTCTTGCAATAGCTTGAGCTCGTCTGATAATAGCCACTATATCCGTAGGATCTTTGGGTGGCGGCGGTATAGCGTGAGGATCTTCTGGTAAGGGGGGTATTTTATATGGACATAATGGAGTTTCTGGCTTAGTTTCACCTATAACTTGTGCCATACGTCTGCGCACATCATCAATTTCTACCATTTGTTGCGGTTGATCTTCTGCCGCCGTTCCAATGTGTGCAGCCATACGTTTACGTAAATCATCAATCTGAATAACTTCGGCTAACTCCGCTCTGAATGATTCCAATTTTTCTGCAGCAGTTGGAGCTGCTGGTTGTGGAGACGGTGGAGGTGTGGCCAAAATACATCTGACCTCATCAAAAGAATCATGGGCTGAAAGCTCGTAAAAAGAAGGTGCCTCAAATTGATCTAAATCTTCTCCTGGTAAATCTTCAAGATCAAAAGGTCTAGGCATAGAATATTCTGGAGAAATTTCATTCACATCTTCTTTGTCAAAATTATCATCGATTGGAATACACACCATTTGACTAGTATTTTCGTCACCTCCATAATTTCGTGATTCCATTACATAAGATCTAGAAGGTGGTCTATTTGGCGATCTTTCAGGAATATAACAATAATCCCTAACATTATTGGGTTTATGTTTCCTGTACTGGGCACGATCCCAGGAAAGACTTCTTTCTCCACTGTAATCATTTAAAAAATTATAAAGAGAACTAGTCTCGACAATACTTTTGAACTATACCTCATAATTTTGATGCTAATTTAATAATTTCATTAAGATGATCTTGCCAAAGATCAGATTTACTGTTTTTTATATAAAAATTAAAAATAATCTTAAATTGAGAAAAAAATATTACGCGAAATTTTGCTAATTTAAACGAATGTAAAATTTTGTTACAATAATTTTGAAAAAATATATATTTTTTTTTTAAATTTTTTAATTTTTATTATACTGATAAAATTTAATTTATTAAGGAAAATAATTTATAATTTTGATTTAATTTGAATAGTTTATTACGATTGATTTTTTTTATTTTTTATTTTTTTTTATTTTGTCGTTACAAAATGTTTTATAAACAATAATTTGAACGGAAAAAATTCAACGTCTTAATAGATTTATAACCACTGAAAAATGTCCAAGAGTCATTCCAGGCTTCTCTTCCCGTTTTAAGACTTAATGGAGTGTTACTCGATTAGAGTCAGACAACACATACTAATGAGTTCAATCACTTCACCGGGTATAAGAGATATGAATACGAATTCGTCCCCAACGATAATTATCATGAACAGCTAACAATAGAGACATTAGGTTAACACCCTAACATACTAGAACGACTAGTCGGGAGCTTGGTAATGTTAATAGTGATGCCCCATTCTAGATTATTGGTTGACTAATTCGGGACAGTCATCAAAATCTGCTAGAGATGTATTTACAATCACATACATTTGTATTAAAGATTCGGCATAGCTGAATTTACATGTTACTTACTAAATTGTTACTCAGGGTGTATACTTGATGAAATTCATTGATACAATTCATACGCATCAATGTTCTTGAATTATAGATATTAATAAATGCAACCAAATTTCTTTAAAATAATTTCATCTTTCATCTTTTGAATGGTTGCAGATATCTCAATAAAAATATTGATGTGTTTTCGAGATGGCGATTTTTTGATATCTTTTAAAAATTTAAATAACTTTTCAGATATATGAAACCGATGAAAAGTTATATTAAAGTGGTGGTGACGCTAATTTTTACCAATGGATTCAAGACGTATAAGGTCACTGCTTCGGATGCATATGCCCTGGATTGTGATGTGAGAATGGTTTATAGCCTACAAGGAGAGTGTTCCTGAGGAATTCCGGCGTTGCGATCCATGCCTTTAGACAGACAGCAATCAAGGCTTTGAAGGGACATACACTTAGGTTACATATTGTCTTGCAGTGTAAAATACTATTAAGTAGCCTCATGTCACACTATGATATTAGGTTGTGCTTTTTGTTCGGCTATTGCAATGTTCCAGGCAATGAATATGCGGAAGAACTTGCAAAAACTGGGTCGGAGATGATCCAAGTCAACCTTTGGGTTTCTTCTCTGACATATACATGTTGCAAAGATGTTAGAGCTTTGTTCTACATTCTTTTTCTCCTTTTCCTTCTCTTTCATTTTTCTGTTATTTTGTTTTTTATTTACATAATTATCAGGAATCTTGACGCTATTTTTCATAACGAAACCTACATTTTGAGAGAAAATGTTTATTTTTTGTTAAGTTTTCAAATCTGGAATCATTCTTAAAGTATACATGTTTTATTGCTACATATGCATGGTGAAGACCTAAGAAGTAATTTCTGCGGTAATCATACTTTGTTTCAAATAATCTGATAGCCTATTCATCTCTTCAGCTCATATCACTGCAATCAAAAATTTTGTAGTAGGAATAAAGTCCTCAAGGCACTGGAAAAGGAAACCTCATTAGCTTACTTACAGAACGATTGGCCGATCAGCTATAAATTGTGCTGCTGAATTGTTGAAAGTTACCAAAATGTAGCTTTAAAAATTGCAAAGGGCTTTAGAAAAATGTCCTTAATTAAGGAACATAATGCTAAGTAGCAGTTCTTTATAGGATGTCAAAGGAGAAATCATCCTAACTTTAATAATACACAATTGAAGTAACAGCCGAGTCATGTAAGAAAGGATATTTATATATATTGAACAAAGCATAGATATGCTCATGATTTTTGGGTCAGAATTTTTATATGAGGACATATTCCGCGGATTCAAGTTACAATGTGAATGTCGTGCTTGAAGGCCCATTGCAGACAAAGAACAGAGGCATTTTAGAAAGAATCTTAGGAATATGTAAACAGAGCATAGATAGGTATTTGCCTCAGATATCGGTCTATATCATTTAATATACTTAACCGATTTTATTGGAATAGGAAACTTCTCAGGACTTTAACAAATACTCAGACGACTTTCATTGTGAATTATTGTGGATGTGAGTGTGCCAGATAGACATAGCTAAATCGACTCAGATTTGATACAAGAATATATAAACATTATGAGGTCGGAGATGATTTCTTGTTAGCGTTACACACGGAATGACAAAGTTAATATAACCTCTTTAACACTTGTGGGTATAAAAAGACAATTCCTAAACACGTTTTATACTGATGGGTATATCCAAGTGGGATGAAAAGTTGTTTGGATCTCGAAGAATACTGTAAATTGTGTGTTCATTAAAAAATAAATTTTCTTATTGTATTTTCATAAAAATCTCTTTTATTAAACATATTGTTTTCATTCTCATACGATCTTTTCATATTTGTTTTTTGTTTGTTTTGTTACATTTAGTAATTGCTCTATGTTTACTTGTATTTTATTCTTTATTCTTTTGTTTTACATAATAAAATTTTATTTTAGTTTCTTTTTTTAGATTTTTACTTACTAAATTGTTTTTTTTTTAATTTATTTCTTTTATAAATGTCTTTTTTTTGTTTTTTTATGTAAAATGATAAAATTATATTTCTTATGTAATTTTTTATTGTTCATTTTAATACCTAAATGGTAATAATTTCAATGAGACAAAATAGCTACATTATGAGTTAGAATGGCAAAAGGAGAAAAGAAAATAAAAACTTTAATTAGAGATGAAAAAATAAGATATAATTCTTAAAATATATACAAATAAAAAAATAATAATTGAAATTTGTTGGCCAAAAACACAGGTGTTTAGTTAGAATAACATAGCAATTGTTTTATTAGAGAAAAAAACTAAACAAATTAAAAAAAAATTATTTTAAACAAACAAAAAATAATAATTTAAAAAATGGCAATAAAATTATATAAAAAATGATAATAAAAATAAACAAGTTTTAACATTATTTATTATTTTTTTAAACAATTTCTTCTTCATTTTCTCGTTCATTAAAATAAGCATTTGTAATGCAACATTTTTAAAATGAATTTCATATTTTAAGGACAAAAATTAAAATTAAAATAAATTTGAATTTTATAGTAATCTATAGCGTTTCATTGTTTATTATTTTATTTTTTTGTTTTGTTTTAATATTACTTTTGTACAAAGCCCACTTTGTATATGAGTTTGAAAACAGAAAAATGAAAATAAATGTTTTTTTTTGTTTTGTTTTGTAATATAATTTTTTTACCTCTTTGTTTAACAAGTAGAGTAGGATGTTGCATCCTTTTTTATATTTGCTTTGCTGTTTATTTGAGTGTTATTTAAATGTATATATTTTGTTGTTGTAAAAAGAATTTAGCATTTTATTTTTTAGCTTAAAAAAAGTTGTTTTGAAAACATTAGAGCCATAAGAAATATTAACAAAATGACTACGTCAATAAGCTCATAAGTCTATTTGCATATGCCATAGGTTTAACATCAGGATGGGGCTGAAAGTAGATTGAAATTATTTTAATTAATATACAGTTTTTTAAAAATAAAATAATGAAATTATTACATTACACAAAGATTTATTAATAAAATTACATTTTTTTCATACAAAATTTGCCAAAGGATTTTTACTCTCAATTAATGTATTCAAAAACTGAAACCGACCGGTTTCGAATAATTCCTATTTTCAAATTATTCGACATGCTGGTCTTTTCAGTCAATTGTCCGGTTTTTAATGAAAAGTTTTTACTTAAATAGTCAGCTTTATTGCTGTATGTATTCAGAGACATTATATTCTGAATCAATTTTGCTATGTCCGTCTGTTTTTGACATAATCACGTCAATACAAAATTTTAAATGAGATTCAATTTCAGCAATATACATTTTTTATATAAAGAGATATAGACCTACGGCCATATTCAAAATAAAAATTTATAGTAGACTTAACGAACAAATGAGTTAATAAGTCTAATAATCAAAAATTGAAAAATCGTATTCAAAATCACGAAATAAAAACATATGTTAATTTTATACTGGCAATACCCTCATTTTTTCCCCCTCTTTTGAATTAGAACTTCAATTTTAATTTTTTGCTAATTTTTTAATAAAATTAATTATTTTCAAAATGTTATACTCATTTATAAATAAATAAAATTACAATGTGTTGACCCAAATAGAAAAGTATAAAAATAATTATAAATTAAGGAGAATCGACCTTAAAATAGTGTCTAAACATACAAGAATTTTAGAAAATATCATGAATTTCCCTTAATGTAGGTTTATCACAAGTTCATACCCACTTTAAATATATAACAATTGGATGATGAATTCGATAATAATTTTTTAAACTTTGTTAAGCTTTTTTGCATACGGCCGCTAGAATTTAGACATATTCAGTAAATTAACGAAAAAGTTTCTGTTAAGCAAAATAATAGATTTAAATGAAACCATGAAATCTAGAAACATGATGTTAAATACGTTACCGTTTGGTGTCTACTTAAGGACATCATACTTTTGATAAAAGAACAAATACACACTTTAATTATGATGGAACGATTATTGTAACTTCATTTCATATTAAAGCCATTACACGGTATAAGCTCTAAATTTTTATTAAATAATATTCTTTTCCACAAATTTATAATAATTAAACAAAAAACGATTGTTAAAAAAAACTCGAAAACCGGTATTCTGAAAATGTCTAACTGCAACTTTTGAACAGTTGGAGATATCTCAATAAAAGTATTATCGAATTTTCTTCTCATAAATTGTATCATATAGACTCCAAAACGGCTGGACCAAATTTGATGAAATTTTCATAGATTGATTCCCCTGGTAGAACAGGAGAAGGGGTATCCCCCAATCAAAGCAAATATTGATAATAAAATATCTTAAAGAACTATAACAGCGAGAGTTCTCAAATTTGGTTCCAATTACTTTCACAAGAACTATTTTATTGGGCAAAACGTAGACCGAATAGGTTGAGGGGGAGGGGTACCCCCTTTAAAAAATAAATATTGATTTTTGAATATCTAAAAAACTATAACAACTATTTTTAAATTTTCAAAATCGCCCTGTAAGTAACCGAGTTTAAATACGCTTTTTATACTAATGTGTTTTATTGAGAACGTATTAACGACATATGTTTGGTTTAAAATGAATTTTAAGTATTATGAAGCAATGCATAAGTGTCATAGTATGGCTGTGGAAATCATATTGTCATAGCCAAATTATGGTTGTAGATAATGAGGCACCCATGTTAACAATTGTGTTCAAAAAAAAAAAAATGAAAACATTTTAGTTTAATAGAAATAGTTTTGTTTCAACGTCTTCATGAATAATAAAATATTAAATATATTTTTAAAATATTATTGTTAATTTATGAACAATTATTTCACTTATTTGCGATAATAATTAATCCTTGTTAAGGAATATAAATGTGGTGAAGAGAATATTACTTTTCTCTGATCTAATCAGAAGTTCATGAGATCAAAGAATTATGCAGACAGCATGTAGTTTTAAAACTATTTAACACGTCTAAAATTTTTATCAAAATTTAACAGTTTTGAGTGTGAAGAATTAAAAATTTTATATGAACAATTTTTTATAAACTATTTTATTCTTACTTGTTCTTTTTTATTTAAAGAACTATAAGTTTTTTGATTTGCAAAAGCATATTACTAAAGATATCAGCCTAAATTTTCCAGGAAATGTGTAATTTAATATAATGTTGGAAATTTGATAAAAAGAGGAAAAGCTATTACCAGATGACTAATGGCTCATTAACGTTTAGAAAACAGTATTTTGATTAAAAATTTAGACTAGAGTTAAAATTTTTATTAGAATTAGTTCAAATTTGAATTGGTATCTACTCAGCTCTGTAGGGTTTTCTACATAGTTCAGATAAGTATGTTTACCTAGAAAGCTGTCAGGAATGTACAAATTTTGTTAAGTCACAAATATAATACCGGAACCTTCTACTTAGAGATGTAGAGTATAACGAGATTGAATATCATTGAAATTTCAATTGTTTAAGATATTTTTAAAATTACTTTCACTTCATTCAGCGAGAATGTTACCTAATGGTGAAAGGATCTGCAGTTAACATTTAAGGACATAACGTTATAATGGAATAAAATAATATTCTTTCAACTTACCACTGATTCAAATGACTTGAAATTTGGTTTTAAATCATTGCCTTTGATTGTTATAAATGCACCTAAATTGCCCATGGTATCGCTGAATAAAAAAAGAAACATTTAAATATTTTTGTACAATCTACACAATTTAAACAAAACTTACCAATAATTAGGTGCTGAAAATACCGTTATACATTTACCATCATGTGTTACATCATAACCCATATCTTTAACCTCATGCGAACGTACCACATAATCCAAATTATTATATTTACAAAAATGTTCTGTAATATCTGGACCAAATTGTATGCCAACACCACGTTTTGATGGACCACGACCATAACTTAATTGTGGATCTGACCATAAAAGCTCACACATAAGACCGTCCTCCGGTGGTTGGCAGTTACGTTCAATTCGTCTTAAATCATCTAAGGTAACATTATCACTAGAGAAAAGACCACCATGCATAACTAAGATTTTCTTATTGATACAATGACACAAAGGTAACCAGTTAAAAACTTGTGTAAACATATCAGCCATAGTGCTGGTGTATTTAGCAGTAACTTCACCAGTAAAACCATACATTTGATTCATATTGATACTTTCATGATTACCTGTTGTTACAAAAGTTAAAAATAATTTAGAAATATATTTTATGTTATAAAAAACAAATAAAGAGTACCTCTAGATAAATAGAAATGATTGGGATATAATAATTTAAAACCAAATAGAGTAAATATACATTCCACTGAAAATGAGCCTCTATCGACAAAGTCACCATTAAATAAATATGGATTCGTTGGAGAAGGTAAACCATTAATTTCGAATATATTCATAAGATCATAAAACTGACCATGAATATCACCACAAATGGTAAATTTAGATTCATCGGGCACATTTATATCTACCATTGAAGGCTGGGTACGCATATAACTATCAATATCGCACAGAATCTATAAGAGAGATATTTGATATTTCGTAAATATTAAAAAGCAATTAAGAGTTATAGTCGGTTTAGACCGATTATATAATACTCTACAGTATGACACGTGTATGGAAAGTTATGGACGACCGTCGTAAAATTTGATTTTTTGATTTATGCTTGAAATAATTTCGAAAGTAGTGTTTATATGAGAGCTACCAAAATTTATTTTCCGATCCTTGTTGTGATTTTGGTAGTGGGTCTGTATGGCAGCTCGGTCATTTGTGGGCCGATCATCATGAGACTTTCCATTTTTATTAATAAATTTAAATATATTTATATCCGTGAGATTTAATACGCCCCGTCCTTGGTCCTATAACAGTAGTATGTACCAAATTTGAAGATAACTCAAAAATTGTGTCCTGTGGTGTGTTTACAGTATTCGAACAGACAGACATCGTCGTCTAACAGACGGACATCGTCGACGAAAAGACGGACATCGTTAAATCGAGTAAGAAAATGATTCTGGTCCGTTTGGTATACTGAAAATGTAACATATCTTTTTTGTATGTTACAAACATCAGCACCAACGTATAATACCCGTATCACCTATGAGTGTGTAGAGTATTACAAATATGTTGTTATTATATTTACTTTGTAAGCATATTTGCGATGTAATTTCTTTTGTTGTTTGTAATGTTCCATAAGTTCTAACATAAATTTCAAAGTAACTTTACCATCTTCCAGAGCAGGTCCCTTATAATCATCTTCAATGGCTACAAAACAATTGAATACATAAAACAATAATGAAATTTTTAAAAATATTTCATATAATTTTATACATACCAATATTTTCTAAATCTCTAAACATTTCTGATAGAGTCTTTTCTGGTTTATCAACAGCAATAGCTCTTTCAAATGCTCTCATTTTAACAATTTTATTACATTCAGTAAATTTTAATTTTGCATCTTTATCATTAGGACGGCATTTTGATACCTATTTTATTAATAAAAGAATTAAATTTTTACTAAATTTATTTTTTTATTGTTTGAGAAACCTACATATTCATAATCTGAAAGGGCTTGTTTAAATTTACCCAATGACATGTGAGCAGCAGCCCTACGATAATAGCCTTTAAGGTAGGTGGGATCTGCTTTGACGGCAGCAATACCATCTTGTAAGGCAAATCCAAAGCTCTCCTGCCTTAAGTGAGCCAATGAGCGATTGGCATAGAAAATTGCATTAGTTGGTACTAATTCTATAGCTTTGGTGTACATTTCAATTGCTTTAGAGAAATCTTTAGCTGAAAATAAAAATTAAAATAAATTAATACTACTAATAATGTATAATAAAAAATACTCTAATAAAACGAACAGCACATACAGTGAAAAACTAGCCAAAAAACTAAGTATGCAGTTCAATTATCAGCAAGAATCTTCAATTAGACTTTAATAGATGAAAAACTAACTTTTAAAATACACAACTTGGTCCTAAAAATATTCAAAATTGCTGTTAATTAAGGCTGTAAGTTAAGTGGTTTACTTTTTGTTAATATATATGTGTTAAGAATTTATCGATCTCATTTCTTATCTGAAACCCTTGTCGAAAAAAAGCAAACATGAATTTAAAGATATTTAAATTACATACTATGGTTCGATGGTCAAGTATATTCTGCATTATAGAGACAATTTATAAGACCTTAACTTTTTTAAGAGATGTATATGATATTTTTAAGAGATGTATATGATATTTTCTATAACTAAGAAAAAAGATTTTATATTGTGAGGATACCTAATATGGAGACTAAAACCAAATGTGTACTTAGCTAAACAAATTGAACAGTGTGATTTAAGAGTACACGAATACAATCCATGGTTAAATTTTTGTTATATAACTAACGTTTTTCAAAGAGTATTTGTAATATATTGTAATTCCTCTAGGGAACCACAACAGATTACCATACAAAATCAGACTAATGAATCTATAGACTCAGCTAATTTCAACACTGTCGAAAAACACAGCTTGTATATTGGTCATGTCTTCAAGTAATTTATCACACTATAGCACTTCACTTCATTTTTACACTCTCCCTCCAAAAGCAATTCATTTCTTATTGTTGAAGGGTTTTTAAAATACAGTGTAGCTAAATTTTGTTTTTCTACAAAAAAGGAGTATATCTAAATTTAATATATTAAGTGCCACAAAATTTTAAATAATAATGTAAATAAAACATAATAATATATGAACTAACCTTTAAGATAATCATTTCCCTGAATTTTATATTTATCAGCTAAAATCACTTGTTCATCCTGAGCATTGGTTTCTTTACTAGCTTCCGAATTTGGTGTTACTGTGGCAGTAGCAGTTGTAGCAGCCGCAGCTGGTGTCGCAGAAGTATTATTTGACGTCACATTTGATGCCGGGGTATTACTAGCATCACCACCCTCAGCACCACATGCTTTCTGTTGGTCCTCATTGTTATTCTGTTCCATTTCAACTTGAACAGCTGACATGTTGTAGTTTTTTTAAACAATAATTCTTAATCAAAAATCTCACTCTTTTTTATTTTTGCGCAAAAATTCGTTGTAAATTTTTCTGCTATTAAAAATTCTTTTTATCTTGATTGCTTTAGGTTCTTATTGGTTTTTTATATTGTTGTTGTTGTTGCTGTTAGGACTGTCCAATAATACCACCACCACCTCTCTATTGACTTTTTCAAATAAACACACAAAAACACTTATTTAGTTTTCTTTGTGAGTTGATAGTTTTTTTCTGATAAACTTCTTTGCTGCGCTCTTCCTTTCAATCCGGTTTAACAACACTGTTAATAATGCATAATATAAAATTTGCCATGAATTATATCAACTTTAATTTACCTTAATTGATTTATTATTTTCAATAATTTTCCGAAAAAAAGTTTCCGGACTTTCCTTCGGTTAATTTTTTTTTCAAAAGAAAAGAATGAGGAAAAATAATTTTTTGACAGTAACTGGGAAAAAAACTCACATTGTCATTATGTCACAACATAACAAATAAGTGATGATAAATAAAACAGGGTGCTTTAGAGAAATACTAATTAGAATAATAATAATGGAAATAATTCATAAACTTAATCTTTAGAAATTCTTAATTTTTGTGATAAGATATTATTTGGACTGATTATATGTTAAAATCATTAATTCGGAACAGAATAAATCATTAATTACTAAAAAATCTTAAAAGATTTTTTTTTAATTTCATTAATATCATTAAATCAACCGCATTGTAAATTGAAAAAAACATGTGATGTACAGTGTTGTATTTACAAATTATTTATTAAGTTGTTAATGCAGTTAATAATATATGGTTATGGTCTAAATTTTTAAATTTAAAATTTGGTTGCACAAGTATGAAGACTATCTCAGACGGGGTCTTGGATTTCTTCGCAGTTTCGCGTCATGTGCACACTGGTGAATGAGACTTGGGTGTGGAATCGATACTTCGAGGAGAGTGGGACCTGAAAAAGGATAGAATATGATAGTTTGATCCCATTGCCATAAATTCTGTGGTTTACTAGGACATAGACTGTTGAATCGGATAATCTCCAATCGCAAATTTCTAATTTCCATTTTGTTTAGAATGGGCATCGAAGGCGTTCTCAAAATAAAAAAAAATCCTAAATGTAATCGGTGTGAGACTTTGATAGTAGGGCCAAGATCTTCGTTTTCTTTGCCAACATTATTGGAACTGGCTTTATGTACCAAATTTCAAGCCAAAAAAACCAAAATAGATATCAAATGATAGCTTGAAGTGTTGTCTATGATTTTTGATATGTATAAAAATGCTTATGTGCAAAGAATCATACAAATTTGTTAAAATATATTGTTAAATAATGTATTTTACATATCATTGCAAAGGTCTCTTAAAGATCATTCAAATGTTATCATACATTAACTATGATTCCGGTTCATTCAAATCTTATTATATTGTTACTATACATTAGCTATGATTTCGGTTCCTTTAAATCTTGTGTGAGAGTAAAGAAACTCCTCCTTTGTTCATTATATCATTCAGCACTTTGGCGAACAGATGAGGTGATAGTGGATATCCTTTTTTCACTCCAGCATTTGTTTAATTTTGCCGTCGTGAAGAACTGAAGGTTCAGTATCTTCTGGGGTACTCCTTTTTTTCATTGCTCTGAAATGAGAGGACAGTTTTTTTTGAGACAATGGGACTGTACTATTATAATGCGTAGGGTATTAGCTGGACCTATGCAACTTCTGTTTGGTCGAAATGCCTGCTCGTCTTGAGGACTTTTCTCGCACTTCCACAAAGTTTTTCCATATACCATTATAATCAAAGTTTCCATTTTGCGAAAAAATCATTGTAACAGAAATATTTCATATCTCTAATTGATTTAATGTTGTGACTAATTTTAAAAATCCGTTGAAAAGTCTCTTCAATGCCTCTTGAATTTACAATATATATTTTGTGAAAACTTTAAGTACGTCTATCTCGAAAACTATAAGTTCAAAAATCTGTACCTTAGACATTCAGATTTATCTAGATATCCTTAATTGCATTGCATTACGTTAACAAGGCTACCTTATTATTTTACCATGTGTATTGCAAAACAAAACAACCAACAACAATAACAAAAATAAATAAAAAATGCACAACAATACAAAAAACTAGTAATCAAAACAAGAAACCACAATAGTGTACCCAAATATTCATCTGTAAGTATTAATATAAATAATAAAAAATAAAATAATTACAGAAATTATGCCAATATTAAATTCTAATACATTTTAAATTCGCCAATATATTATTTTTATTAGAATATAAGAGATATTGTTCAATTATTAAAACTGAATTACAAGTTTCTCTAAGTCATTGTCAATAGTAATGTTGTTGTGTAAGATTAACATAAAATGCATCCGCAGCAGCTTGTTGGGTGTATGAATGGATTTATTTGTTTAAAACAAATACAGTTAAAGTTTTTGTTTAAATTTGTTTTTTTTTTCATGATTTACCAGTCCATGTAAATTGTTAAAAAAAGAAACATTTGGTTGAGAGATTTTGTTGTTGCAGTAAGCAGACTATTGAGAATGAGACACAACTCCGGCACGAACACTTACTGGGAAATAGTGCATTATTAGAGTTTATAATAAAACAAGAAAAATCATAGTTAAAATACCCATGGAAAAAGGTGAAAAACAAGCAAAGATAATGCCAACGACATTAGTTTTCAGTTGATGTCGTGGAGTTAAGACGCATAAAACAAATAATTAAAAAAATATATAAACTTAAGCAAAGTTATTTATTTAACAAAGAAAACGTAAATATTGTGTTGCAAATTAGTTACATATATTTTACAAATTAATTACTACACTAAATAGTAAATGTTTTTATGTAAAGTGCAAATTAATTAAATCGAAACTTTAAACCATATTTATTGTAAATATATTCTAACATTTGTAAATAATACAGCAGCCAGTAAACCAACCCTCACATTCCACACAAAATTTTATATAATTAAAAATAGTAAGTACTTTTAGTAAATATCTATAAGACTTAAAAATCTATACAGTGTATATGAATGTGTATATGATTTTTTATTAATATAACGAAAAAATACCGTTGTCTGTGAATTAGATAAACATAACAAAGTAATAACAGTGAATGTATGTGCATATAAATATACACACATACATACGTATCTTTACTAATCTGTAACTTTATGTAATCCATATAATTTAATGCAGACACACACACAGTGGTTCTAAAACATTTTTTTAATAGTTTAAAAAATTAACGAGGTTATTGATGAGGTGATTTTTAGTTTTACAGGTCCCTAACTAACAATAATTGGGTGGGCTTCTTATCTACTTTCCGTAATAAAGAGATCTTAACATACATAAATGTTCATAAAAACGAAACCTCTAAACTTAGTGTTAATTTTCTTATTTGATTGAAATTCTTCTTACAATACAAAAAAAAAAAATATTTTTATAATTTTAATCACTAGTAATGAAATTTTGAACCTTTTTCCGCAACCTTGCCATTAACGTTTTTATAGTGCTTTCTGTCACTTTGCTCCAACAGGTAATCCATCTTCGTTTGAAATCTACCACTCTTTTGGGCACAGTTTTGTGATCTTCAATTCTCTTTTAACAAGATAACAAGTTTGGAGGACTTGTTTATTTTGGTACAAATACAACATTATTGACTTAACGGCTTGTTTACCATAGTAACCGAATGCCAAGTCAGGCCAAAAATAAGTGGACGCATTATGAAGTCATACGAACTCGTAAACATCCCTTGATTTAAATTTGATATTTATAGACTAATATATTTATAGTGAAATTTTCACTGCTTTTTGATCCTAAATTTTCCTTAAACTTTTCCTCGGGCATTAGCAGCATAAAACTTTTGACCAGGAAGTTGCAAAGAATTTACCAGAAAAAACGTTTCGTCATCCATTATGGATAAAACTTGACTTTAAGAAAAGTTGACTTCAATTTGCGTGCTCTGCTTTTGGCCTCTAAATTTTTAGCAGCGTTCTATCGGGAACTTCTGAGCATAGTTTTTAAATCTGCAATAGATTTTACTTTACGTTCCTAATAGTCCGAGCACTGAGCTAACCGGGGTGCTTCTCTATAGGATGCGTTGGGAACTCTTTTGAAAATGCTTTCCATTTTTTTGGCTTTTATGTGGACGGCTTGACGTTTGGCAAACTTTTTGTATAACAATTTGTGTTTTGTTGAAAATGTTTAATAATTTTAGTACGCCTTTTTGTGGTCACTCATTTTAATCAGATTAATATTATATTCATTTGTTTGACATTAAATATAACAATTGGCATGTCCGTTAATCCATTGGAATTTATTTAATAGCCCTAATGCCGTTGTTTAGGGAAAGAATTTAAGGCACGCAATGTTTTGATGAGATTTGCTTATTTCTAAAAATATGTTTTTTTTAAATATACTGGTGCATATTTCTATAAAAGCACATATTATTAACAAGAAAATATTTAGTCGATTAATTAAATTCTTATTATTTTTATTAAGTCGACTAAGATTTCATTTAAACAATTGTTAATTAAGAACTTTATTTGTATTTTACTTTATTTAACCTCAATTTTATAGTTAACTGCTATTTTTAATGGTTTTCCCTTAAAACGCACCTAAGTGTATAAGTCAATCTCTACAGAAATATAGATTTACCTCAAAAACATGGTTTGGTATTGATTCCATTGATTTTTTAAAAGATCGTAATCAACTTCCTCCCAAAATTGCTTTATTTTTAGTTTTGACTCTGTTAAAGTATTATGCTTTCGTTTTATGGCATTATTTGAATACACTATCTTTTGAATAAACCATATGGTGTGCAGTTGATCCAAATTCTGTCTTTTCATAAAGAAATTATGAATGTTTAATTTTAAGACCAATTCCTCTATTGAAACATACATACTTAGTAATGAAAAATTTATTTTGAATTTTTTCTTGGCCACAATAAAACTCGATTAATTTAGAAAATTCTGCAGAAAAAGTGATATTTTTATATTAAAAAGCACATTTTATTTTTGGAAATTTGGTTTTAAGCAATTTAAAAGTTAGCGTTTTTAGAAATATTCCACATAAAATAGCACCATGAACATTTCATCGCATGAATAAGTCAAACGACATGCCTAAGACAAAAATTGTTTACTTCAAAACAAATAAAGAGGGAAACAATTAATGCGTATAAAGGAATATGTTTTAGTGTATAGATGAGTTTTCTGTAAATTTTCAAATATATTTGTTATACAAAATAAATATTGTATACTTTTTTAGATTCTGCAAAGCTGTATAAATTCTTTTTATTAGTTTTTATAATTATTTATGTTAAGGAGCAAGATCAAAAACTCTTAGCACATGTTTTTTATTAACTTTGTAAAAGATGTCACTTATCAAGTTTAATGTTGAACAAATGAATATATTGTTAATCTGATTAAAATGAGTGACCGGAAAAAAATGCGTACTAAAATTATTTAATAGTTTCAACTTATTGAAACTATTAAATACAAAAATTGTTGAATGTTTCGACATGCCGTCAAACTGTTTCCAAAGTTATTAAACAGTACAGGAAGACCTAGTCCGTTGAAAGAAAACCTGATACAGGTAGTAGGAATGATCCACATGATCCTTCTAAAGTCAAAAAATAGAAAGCATATTCAAAAGATCACCTAACACATCCGGTAGGAAAACAGCCCAGTAAGCTCAGTTCTCCGACTATTTGCTACGAAATTTAAAAGCTAATGCAGGTATGAAAACATACAATGTCCAAAAAGTTCCTAAAAAATCTTGCTACATAATGGATGATAAAACGTATGTACTGGCAGATTTTTCACAACTTCCTGGTGATAATTTTTATGTTGGCGATGCTCGAGGGAATGATGAAGAAAAGTTTAGAACCCAACAGCAGTCAAAAATTTTCAAAAAGTTGTTGGTAATGCAAGCAATATGCAGTTGCGGCAAAAGAAGCTCGATTTGTTACAACAAGTTTTATAAATACCGAAATTTACATTATTAAATCTTATACTTCCATTCATACGACTTCATAATGTAGCCGTCCTATGGTCCATCCTATCACTATGGTAAACAATCCCTTAAGTCATACAAGAACAAGTTGTGGCAAGAGAGGAAAATGCTTTTTCTCCTCCAGTTATAAATAAAAATGATTTTTTTATTTATAACTACCTGCTGCCAATAATCGATATATGTGTGTAAGGAATTCAATTCAATCTCACTACTTAAATATACAATTTGTTTAAGTAATTCATTAAAAATAAAATTTATACAAAGTTAACGTATTTACAATATTTACTTATTTTTATCTTTTTTAGAAATTCAGAAGATAAGTTTTCTTTTCTACTGAAGAAACCACTTACAAAAAATATATAAATAAAACAACAAAGATGTCAATGAATAATTTAACTATTGATGGTGAATTCCGTTATATTGTTCAGTGGTTTAACGAATGGAGTGAATTGCAACGTGATGATTTTGTACCAATACTAGTTAAATATATAACGGGCTCTTATACTAACGAAGATGATGATAATGATGAACTTGCAGCTGTTGCGGCAACAACACCAGTTAATATGAATGGTTTACCAAATGATCTTGAATTCAGTGGAAGACCAATGTCATTATTTCAATGCAGGGTAAGATAAAGTATAAAATAAAATCTACATCAAATAATGAATGAATGAATGAATGAATGAATGAATAGAAAATGAAAGTGTTTAATAACTATATATATTTAAATATTTTCTTTGTAAATTTTAATGTTCCAGATTAAACTTTTCAATCAGTGGAATCGTAGATGGCCACTGGAATTCAAAGAAAAGTTACAACAAAAAATTACAGAAATTGATGTTAAAGTGGGTGAGAAAATTAAGATGGCTTTAAATCCCAACTTAAATGGAAGTCTTACAAATGGTTATGCTTCAAATGAGCAAGATTTACATAGCTTAGAAGAGTCGAGCGAAAATGTTGAAAATGTGGTTACAATTAATAATAACTATGCAGCGAATAAAGAAGAGAAGCCATTGGCATTGAATGACCCCATGACAGAAGTTTTAAATAATGAAACATCTGTCGATGACATTGAAACAAATGAAGATGTCAACAGCAGTATTGAACTACAACAACAACCGCTAACCAATAACACAACTACAAATAATACAACAAACACACTCCATTTTGACATTAATAACGATGTTAATAATGATGTTGTTACCGTAGCCGCTGTTGCTGGTGATGTTAATAATGATAATAATGAAGTTTGTAGCAATAATACAAGACATTATCATAATCATGCAATTAATGAACGTGAAGAACCTGTTGAACAGGTTGTACAAATGCAAAATCTACAAATAAATGAAGAAAAAGCAGAAGCTGAAAATAACCATGAAGATGTAACAACAGCAACTGTGGAACAAATACAGCAGCAACAACAACAGCCAATACCAACTATAACAGTTACAGTTAATCCAGTCGTTGTTACACAAACAATTACTACAAATGCAGAAGTTCCTTTAGTTGTTTAAACATGTTTGAATTGAATTTTATATTTGTATTTCTTTTTTTTTTATAAATTTCGCCACAATCCAGAGCATCATGATCACCTTTAAAATAATAACAATAATTATTATTTGAAATAGCATTTAAAGCATAAACAGAAATGCCAACTATTCATACCGTTTGTTTTTAAGCTCATTATATATACATATAAACATACATTTATACGCACAATCAACAAACATTCCAATTAAACTCATGTTTAAAAATCTAATTATTTGTGGCATATAAAGTAAATACTCGTAGCCGAAGACACAAAAGAGAATAAAACAAACCAACTAATAAAGAAAAAGCATTAAACATAAAGTTTTTAATGAAATTGTGGTAACTTGTTTTATTTTTTTCATTTTACAGTTAATACATTTACTATATACGAGGATCACATTGATATTTGCTTGAGATTAAGTGGAATTTTTATAAAAGTGTTTATTTTAACATTAAATGCTTTTTTATTAGGTGATTGATTTAACGATTTCGGTTAATATCCTACGTATATAAAAATACATATCAATGTGTATATTTCTTGAAATTAATTTGAAATTATTTTTAATAAGTGTATAAAAAATAACATACAGCGAGTTTATTGTCTTTGTTCGATTCATTATTGTTTAAAAAATTTATCATGTTTTTTATGCCTTATTAATTTGAATTTAGAAAAGAAAGAAACAACGAAACGCAATCAGGTTGATATCATGTAAACGGATTTGAAGTCAAAAAACGATAATAATTTTTTGTGGATATAATTCATAACCAATATAAATTCTTAAAAAATTTTGGGCAAAATTTTATTAATAAACTTTTATCGAGGTGCATTATAAAAAAATTAATCTCTTTTTATACCCTTCACTACCACAAGTGATGAAGACTTTTACTTTGTCATTCCGTATGTAACACTAAAAAGGAATTATCTTAGACCCCTTGATGAGTATATATTCTTGCATCAAATCAAAATCTGATTCGATTTAGCTCTGTCCGTTTGTCTGTTGTTGACACACTCACATCCACAATAATTGACTGAGCTCAATGAAATTTGGTTAAAGTATTAGAGAAGTTTCCTATTTAAATCGGTTCAGTATATTAAAAGATATGGAGCGATATCTGAGGCGACCTCTAAATTCAAGCGAATATCTTTCGTAAAATTTTCATTTATAAATCGACAAATTAGAATGCAATTTTGCCATAATTATAACTAATTAAATGTTCCCGAGTTATATTTAAGTAACACTTTTATATAATACATCTCCGTTTAAAATCTACCTTTCACTCACTTTTAACAAGAGCCTTATATCTCTTCATAGTCCTTAGCTCAGGACAGTTTGGAGGATTTATCTCTCTTGGTAACAATACCACATTATTGTTCTTGCACCACTAAACGGCTCGTTTACCATAATGACAACCCAAGTCAGTCCAAAAATCAGTGGACACTTACATGACATTATAGAGCCCGTTGTAAAAAATGGGAAATTTTGACTGCTTTTGTGTTCTAGACTCTTCTCCAACATTACCTTGAGCATCAGCAATATACAATTTTTGAGCAGAAACGAAAAATAAATGTTGTGTCATCCATTATGCAGAAATAATATTCTTTTAAGAAAACTTCTCAACTTTTTGTAGGATTTGAAAATATTTTATAATATTAAAAAATTAAAAATAATATGTTAATTTTTTCTTGAAAAGAGCGCGAGAAGTTTGCAATGTTTATTCAGTTTACCATCTGACCTGTGCTGGGAATCTAATTTAAATTAATGTTTCGCTTTCTGGTTTAAGGATATTCAACATTTGGTCGATGTCACATATCTGCTATAGAAATTATGGTTTATCTGTTGTCAGTAAAGATCCTGATATATCCCGATTTCCGATTATACTTAAGCCAATTTGTCGATCTTTTGATGGTATAAATTTCACCCTAAAGTTGATGTAGTTATATTTTTCTCTGTTCAGTGCAAAACATAATATTGTTGAAATGATCTTTAGAAAATTTCAAAGTGCTTCGCCCATTTTTAAGCAATATCTCTAGAATTAATATGCAGTATGCAAAATTCACATTCGTACACCCTTAACATACATATATTATTTTTTTCAGAATATTTTCCGATATGTTGAAAATAGTTGAATTAGATCAATTAATTAAGAAATGAAATTTTCATAGAATGATCCCAAAGTACCCGATAGTAACAAAGGCTATAAAAAAATCCGATTGGACCAGGGGGTGAAGTACCCTCCATCTAGGAACTATAACAATGAGAGTTCTAAAATTTGTTCCCTACAACTTTCTAAATGAACTGTTTTCCAGGACAAAACGCAGGAAGGATAAGATCAGGGGGAGGAATATCGGTCATACAAAGCAAATATTGATTATCGAATATCTAAAGAACTATAACAGCGAGAGTTCTGAAATTTGGTCCCGACAACATTTTCGAGGAATTGTTTTATTGGATAAAATGTAGGACGGATAAGAAAAAAGGGGGTTATCCCTTATAAAAATTAAATATTGATTTTTGAATATCTAACGAATTATAAAAGTTAATGTCAAAATTCAAGGGCTCCCCATACAAAGCAACCTTTTATTTTACCATAACGAAGTTTTCCGGGTCTGCAGAAAAAACTTTATACATTAAGGGTATACGAATATAAATTTTGCATACTGCAGCATTGCTTAGGAAACTGGCAGTTGGTAACAGACACAATTTCATTTACATTTCTTATTCTGGAAAAATATGACCTTCATACGATATAAATCTTATGTATTTGTTCGCATTATACACATGTACATATCTTATGTGTTAATTGTATTAAAACACACATTTCAAATAATTTATTGATAAGAAACTTAAGAATAAACTTTAGATTTGTATTTAATAAGAAAACAATTATTTTATAATTTATTTTTTGTTAATTGTATTTGTTAATACATATATTAATTATATACAAATTAAACAGTTTTTATTTTTGTGTATACAAATGAATCTGTGTACATCTGTTGTGTAGTTATTCACAGAGTGATATTATCTCCAGAAATAAGAAGAGATCGTCGATTTCTTATAGACCTACAGTAGTGAGACTTTTAAATTTCGCTCCCATGACTTTCCTATTGAAATGCTGAACTATCAAAATTTATAGAGGGTAGGGCCGGGGAAAGTTTCAACTTATAAAAAGCAAAAATTAAGGAATTATGAACATGAGAAATGAGGATCCAATCATTTCCTTATAAAGTGTTTTACATGTATAACGTATTGGTGAAGCCAGATAATGCAGCGAAACGTACCGACTAATAACTAATTGTTAAACAGTATTGTTCGAAAATTGATATATTGTTTCATGTATTTTTGTTTAAATATATTAATGAACCTTAATTATTTTATTTACTATTTCATTGTATGCCCATAATTTAAAGGTGACAACAAAAAATATCCTTGGAAGTAATAATGCATAAAAAACGAAATTAATTTAAACTTAAATCGCTGTTCGAAACCTAAGCAACTATTGTATTTCGTATGATATTATATTTTTTACAAACTCAGTGCACATTTTGATTAAAAATTGTATAAAATTAGAATATATGTTAACATGACCTTCCACCCTGAAATTAAGGATCTCCTGTTAATTTCTGAAATATCGCGTTCAATCTCTTCTTTTTAAAATACCAAATACCTTCCGTACGAGGTTCAAGTCCAAGCACCCATCTTAATTGTATTTCTCACTCAGCATAGCGCAGCCACCTGAAAATTAGAGGAACATTTTTGTTTGGAATTCTACAAAATTAAAAAAACTCTGGTCGAAAAACAAGTTTTAATCAAACTATTTTTAATCATGTCTTTGGGAATCTCTTATATAGCGGCTTTGGTTTCTTACATGAATTAAAAAGTTGCGACACCGAAATTTATATCAAGAAATGTATACAAAAATGTTGCTATTATTCCTAAGACTTCATAATGTTTCTTATTTTTGGCCTGACTTGGCATCCTGTTACTATGTTAAACAAACCCTACAGTGATACAAGAACAATAATGTTGTGAAAATCAAATCTTTCAGACTACTTAACCAGCGATCAGATATTGGGTTCTTGTAAAAAGCGAAATGAATAGCACAAAAAGTGTCTCCAAATGTGTTGAAGATTTTAAATGGTTCCATAAAAGTTATAGAACAGACTATAAAAAGGTTAATGGAAGAGTTTCCGAAAAAGGTGCAAAATTTAATCACTAGTGATTAAAACTATAAAAATATTTCTTTTTGTAAATTGTAATAATAATTTCAATCAACTAAAAACATAAAACTATTAGTAAAGTGCTTTCGTTTTTATTCACTTATAGGTATGTTAAAAACTTTTCGATCTCACTCCTTAAATAAAATAGTTCTAAATTCTAAAACCAACGATTCCTTTAATAAGCTGCGAAACTATTTATTTACTAATATTCAAATGATTTCGGGATTTATATTTGTTAAAAAATTTCTTAATTATCAGCTCAATGGTACATTTTTATATAGAATTTGTTGTTGTTAATTTTAAGCATATTTACTTACGTTTCGAACAGTGATTTTTAGATTGAATTTTATTGTTGTTTGGTAAGTTCTTTCAAAGAGATAGAAATTATTTTTATTGTTTATTATTAAAGACACATTTTTCATTGATCTGTTTACAGATGATACATATAAGTCTACATGCACTTTTAGGCGAAAAGTTACATACGTTTCGAACAATACTGTATATAAACATCATTTCATTCATGATTTAGCATATTTCTAAATATGTGTAGGAATTTAAAATGTTTGTATAAATAGTAATATTATAAACACTAATAATGTCTACAAAATCATTAATGAAATATTAAGTTATTTATTGTTAATTTCATTTCATTTCATTTTGTTATATGTAGTATGTTTTGTTTTATTTTATTTATTATTATTTTGTTATTATTGTATAGTATATTTTTAAAAACTTTGTTATTATTAAAATCATTATCATTTAAAACGTGAAACGTTGCGGTGCTTTATGGAGAGCCGACTGGTTTGAAACGTATTTCGAAAAAAAGAAAACGAAGAAGAGGAAAATAATAATTATATTTAAAGTGAAATGTTTTACAATAAATAAAGGTTAAAAATCAAATAAAAACAAGTAATAAAACACCTGAAAAATATTTAAATGTTTTAATTAAAAAATAATTACCACCTTAATTTATTAATAACTTTAATAATAAAAAAATAAATAAAAAAATTATGTCTAGTTTAAAAATTAAAATAAGTATTAATTTGTGTTTTTGTTTCCTATTGGCGAATTGTGTCAGTAAAGGTAAATTTGAAATAATTTATAAAAAATATTGTCTAAACAAAAGTGGAATGAAAAAAAAGAAAAAGTTGATAATAAAATTATAATATTAATTAAGTAAATAAAGAAATTAAATATTATTATGTATGTATTAAATTCATAGTGAAATGTGCACGTTTTCCTTCGTTTATAATGTTATCAATAAATATTGAATAAATTTATTTATTTCGTGTTAATTTGACCTCTAGTCAACTGCCGGGAAATGTTCTAATTAGTGTATTTAATAAATTAATTAATTATGTTTTTTTTTTATAAAGATTGTATTGTAATACATATTTTCGTACTTCTACATAATATACTTAAAGTAAAGTTCAAAAGCTATGCAACTTTTTCCCTATATAATCACTTTAAATAGATTTATGGAAATGTTTCTATGTTTTAATAAAGTCTTCAATGATAGCACAAAGTTTTAACTCTTTGGAATTTTTTATAAAAGAAAAACAAATTTAAGTCATGAAATTGCTGTTCGAAACCTTAGCATCTTTAACATTTTATCATTTGCTGAACAAAATTGATTACTAAAGCAATAAATTATGAAAATAAATATTTGATGTACAAAGAAAGAGAGTGTAATATAATATTTGGTTAAGACCGACTATATAATACACTACTTCATTGCGCAGGCCTGAAAATATGATTTTCGAAGAATCTGAAAACATGTTTTGTGCTTGTATGAAATATACTTATTTAAAATATTTTCCTCATAATCACAATTATGAAAGATTTATGCAATTCGAGGTAATTTCGGAAGGCTATATGAAATTATGAACCGATCTTGACAAATTTTTGTAGGTTGTTATCTGGTTGCATAAATCTTAAACATACGAAAAACCATTACAATTTTAAAATTTTTTGAGACTAATGCAATTTAAAGTGATTCTCAGAAGTGGGTCTTTAAATGAACTTCGGTCAAGTAAAAGTATATACAAGTCTTTATATATTAATGCGTACACACAGAAAGAAATTGAAGCAAAATTAACGTTGAATATAATTGATTTGAGATTGAATAATTTTTTTCATTTAGTTTAAATTAAATGTTTTTACGTTTGAAATATATTTGAAATTAATTTTTGAAATTACTTTTAGGTACAGAGGAGCGGTACCATGTTTTTTCGAATAACGTCGTTCCCAGTGAAAGTGATTTTGAAATCACTGTTCTTTAAAACAGTGACAGTGATTGCGTTTTATTTTCTTTTAAAATGGAAGCCTCTATTAGAGTTTACACTGTGCACCATAGAAAACTGATAACTTTCATTTTAGATGAATCGCAAATTTATACTCACCACCACTTTTAAGTAATTTATAATAATAACTGTTATTTCATAATTTCAGTCTTTGTAGTTACCAGTGAATTAACAATCACAGTGATTAAATCACAGTCTATCGCTCATATTTACTTTTAAGTAATAAAATTTCAAAATTATTATCAAGAAACTGTATTTAATGTGAAACAATGTTAAATTAACATTTTTTAACTTTGAATCAAAATCATAAAACATATAAGATAATTCTTGTCCATCTACATAACCTGTGTATGTGTTATTCGTGTGTAGCTAAGTGTATCCTTGAAACTAATATTATCAATATCATCGCTTAGTGTTTAACAATTTATATGTATTAAGATTTGTTATTTTATTGCGATTCATGTAATGTATATAGGGTTTATGTAACAATGTCACTCAAATAACTGATATTTGTTAAAAATAAACTTAAGACAAGTAAAATTGACACACAATATAATACTATTAATAATTTTTATACCCTACACTGCCATAGGTGATTGGGTATTATGAGTTTGTGCAGAATGGCCAAAAAAATTGTGCTTTTACCACTTTTAGTGCACCGTTCGATTCAGAATCACTTCCCAAGTTGATTTAACCATGCCTGTCCATCCGGCTGGCTGTCCATGTAAAGCGTGTTCTCAAAGAACAGTTCGCAGTTTTGATATCTTAATGAAATTTATCACGCAGGGTTATTTTAGCTCTATTGGAAATAGGTTATGATCAATACATTATTTTTTGTAGGCCTTCAAACTTCATAAAACAAAACCTTGAGTGGAAAAAAAACCAATATTGTGGTATTTGTACCAAGAGAGAGATTTCTCCAAATAGCCCGGAGATAATACCAGTGGAGTGATATTAGGTTCTTGTTAAAATAGATTTAAAGAGTATGAAAAAGTGTGTTCGATTTTAAACGGAGATGGGCAAAAAACGCTTCCAAAACGTTAATTAAAAGGTTTCCGCAATTAAAACTATAAAAATATTTGGTGGTTTCTTTGGAAATTGTAATAATAATTCTAATAAAAAAATAAATCTCTAAGTTTTGCGGTTTCGTTTTTATTAACATATACGTATGTTAAAACTTTTTCGATCTCACTCCTTACATGCATGTATATAACAAATTAAAATTTAATTATGTATTAACAAATCCCATGTTAATAACGTAAAGAATTAGTATTACAAATGCAAAACTATAATGTCGTTTATATTCGGGGATTTGTCTAACAATGTCAACTTCAAAACTAAAAACTTATAAAAAACAAAGTACTTCAAAATGAAGATAACAATTAAATGGAAAATGTTTTAACTATACTATCAATTTAAGCGTTGCCAGTTAATAAAAAAGTTAAAATAAATCCATTTTTGCTGGAATAATGTTATATATAAGTAAATGATCAAAATAGAAACTTTTGTTGTTATAGAATTGTATCTTTCGAAACATTTATTCAAAACCACTTTCTTTAATATTTTCCACATTTTACCTTCAGTTATATATTTTTTTTACATTCTATTTATATTAACCATAGAATTTACTATTTTAACATTATAATAGTAAATATTTTAAAAATATAAAACTTTGATTAACAACAAATGAATATTTATTATCTTTAAGTCCGGTTTAAAGATAAGAAACAGAAATACCCAAAATATAAAGAAACAATATAACAATATACTTAACTAGGTCAGTTCCGTTAAAAACAAAAACAACAATATGTTTATATACAAACATATATACATATACATAAGTACTAAATAGCTGTTTAAAAAAACCGTTTCATATTTATTTCTTTAAAAAAACTAAATTTGAGATAAATTGCTGAACGTAAAACATTTATAAAGTAATCAAATTGTAAAAATAATTTACAACTCTAAATAATGTGTAAACAAGAAAAAATTAAAAAAAAACCCTTAAAATCGAAACAAACAAATTAATAATGTCGTCATTAATTACCTTGATCATGAATTTGTTATTAACATAGAGCCGGTATTAAATGATACTAGTGAATCATATTTTTTTTTTCAATTATTGAATAAAATTGCAATCATGTTGTATTAAAATCGTGTATGAAATAGAAACAAAATTTCGAGTTAAATAACCGCGAAATAAGAGTTCAAAAGATAAACATAAACAAAAAAGACTTAAGCAAAAAACTTATGTGAAGAGTATTGGAAAAGAGAGGGAGAAAAATAAGCATGTGAAACAAAAGACTTAAGAAACAAACATAATTTAATATTTTATAATGAACAGACTCGATCGCATACAGTGGTTTCAAAACAACTTTCTTTTAACTAATTCTTTAAATTTTAAATTAAATTTTTGGTAATGAAATTGATAAAACTATTTTAGCAATAATTAAGATTTATAATTTATAAGATTTTATAATTAAGATTTAAAATAGTTATAATCAATCAAACACGAATATGTTACACCCTCCACTGTATTGTTGATTATGGAACCGAAACGCAATTTCTTTCTGCTTAATTATTAACATTTATGTGTTTTTAAATGATTTTGGGAGCTATAAAAATTATAAACCAACTATCACAGTGGTCCCACAATGTTTTTTGAAAATTATTCTGTAACATTGGAACTATTTTATAGTTTTTAACGAAATTTTACATGGACATTCTTAAGGTGTTTTCCAATTAATTTGGAGAAGTGAATATTTAAATTCGGGTACCTCATGTAGGAAAACTTATAATTCTCTACAAAAACTATGCTTACTATACTAACAAAGTAAATTTTTGGCTTTTTTGTTAATTTTTTTCGTTTAGATTCCAAAAAAAAACTTTTTAATATTGCTTGGTTTCTCTGCAAAATAAGTTAAGGAATGAGACGAAAAATTCTTAACATACTTTTTTTCAATAAAATTGTTAACCCAAGTTTTATTTGATTTTGTTTTTGGTTGATTAGGTTACCTTTGTAAAACATGCTAGTTGTTCTGTTTTATGTCAAATAAATATACATTGTTAATCTGAATTGAATGAGTGACTAACAAAAAATGTGCAATAAAATTATTAAATATTTTCAACAAAATTTCAATTTGTCCTACAAAAAGTTGACCAAACTGCCGTCAAACTGTTTCCAATGTTATTAAACAGTATCGGGTAAACTCATCCGTTGAAAGAAAACCCGGTTCAGGTAGAAATAATGGTCCACATGATGTTTCCAAAGCCAAAATATATAAATCATTTTTTAAAGAGCAAGATATTCGGTAGGAAAGCAGAACGTTTTTTTCAGCGCTTAGATTATTTGGAACGAAAAGTTAAAGGAAATGCATATGTAGAATTTTTCGATCTCACTATTTATCAGAAAAAATCCTATAACTCCGTTTTATGCATAAATATGTAATATTTTTTTAATATCTTCCACTTTTTATTCGTGTTTGTTCGGTGACTTTAGCAATATTAAATATATTTTTTGCCGATAAATTTATGATTAATTTCAATTAATTTTTCTATTTCTTTTCAATAGTTTCATCACTACCAACACAAAATTTATCTTTATGTAATTGCACACTATTGCAAACTTGTGAAGCTTTCAATACATTCATAGATAATTCTTCGGATGATGCTCACATCAAAGCGGTCATACAAGATGCAATTTGTCATTTTGATGGTGTCAATATATTCGTTTGTTGTCCGGATAAACTTAATCACAAACGAAATATTAAACAAAAACCACAATTAGATTATTTAGATGAATTAACGGGTTTAAATTGTCCGCCTGCATTTGGTGGAGAATATAATTATGATGAATATTTGAAAACACATGAAATTGAACCAAAATATTATAATGCACAAACAACACACAATTATAATTATCATATTAATCATGATAATCATGGAACAGCAGTGGTCTGTGATGAATTGGGTAATTGCAGTCCATTGGCATATTCACATGATCATAATCATGACCATGATCATGATCATCATCATCATCACCACGATCATGATCATTTACATCCACAACACTATCCTTTATATCATCATGATCACGATCATAAACATAACCATCATCATGTTCAACCAGCACCAGCAATGCGAATACCATTTTTTCCTCAAACTAATACAAATCAGCAGAAATTAAATTTTCCTACGGAGAGAGTTACGACACCAGCACCAACCAAAAAAAGTGTTAATAATTGTGGCATATTACCACGAACTGTTGACAGTAATATAGAAGTTTTTCCCTGGATTACACGTTTAGCTTATTTAAATACAAGTAAGTTATTGAAAATGGAAATATTTATTATAAGATCACATAAATTCATGTACTACATGACGCAATTGTAGTGTTAACAAAACGCCCAAACAAAATACCACAGTACTACGACACAGCTCCCATCTGCTTTCAGTCATTCGAAATTCACAAGCACAATTTTTTATTTTATTTGTGGCATCCGTAAGCGATGATATGGAAGATTTAAAAAAATCATTTTCTGGTTCTTTTATATCTGCCATTATAATAGAGTGAAATATTTGAAATATTTTGATATCTGCAAAATAGTTGTTAGACAATTATTTGGAACAATAAAAAATTAATTAATCTCTAACACGAATAAAAAGAATCAATACAACTTAGAAATATACGGAAATGGGAAGAAAATTAGTTAAGCTTGTTTGTTTTAATTACTTATGTACCAAAGATAAAATGAACTTTATGTGTGGGGTGAGTTCATAGTAGAGTGAAGGTCGGTCAACCAATATTTTTTTTTTTTTTTTTGATAGAGATCATTATATAGTATCATGTACCAAATAAATGTTAATCGAAAAATCGTATATACAAAAATTTGAAATTCAACCATTTTTATGCATAAAAAAGTCATATTATAATAGTCGGTTAAGGCTGAGTGTATAATACCCTACAGCTACGGAGGCGTAAAAATTTAAATTTATACCATTTAAGGTTATTTTCATCAGTGGAGCTATATAAGGGCTACAAGAAATTATTGACCGATAGATACACTCTTTTTGGTAATATTTTCACGATACTAAAATTATTTCGGGATTTGTGCACTATAAAGTAATTTTCGGAAGTGGATTTATACGAAAATGTTCTGAAATTTGGCATACGTATAGGATTCTCAAAAGCTATTTAGCTTTAGATAATTTTGGATTCAAATGAAATTATAAAATATATATCAAGTTAAAGATGTTTTCCAAACAATTCGATTTTGCGCCATTGTGCAGATTTGAGATATGAAATTTAGTTTGTAAAGTGTAATTTTAAATTAAATAAAAAATTCTTTTGGTCTTATTGTTGTTATAGCGTTATTAAGGTGTCCATGTTTCTTATCGTAGGGTTACTGACTTTAGTACAGATTAGAGTACAGATTCTGGCAGAATTTTCCTTAGAAATTCTTCTTTAGATTTCAGTCAAGATACTAGTTCTAGTACAGAATCTGGTTCACAGAGAGTTTAGCTTGGATTCTAGATCATGTTCTTGTGCAGATTGTAGTTCAGAATGTAGTTAAAATTTTAGTTCAATTTAAATTTCTTCTAATATATATTCTAGTCAAACTTTCCTTGGATTTTTGTCAACTCATTTAATCCATTTTTCAATTTTATTTCATTCTAATTGCAGCTAGTCGTACAATAGGTTATCGTTGCATGGGTACCATCATAACTGATCAACATATCTTAACAGCGGCCCATTGTGTGGATCAATTAGTAAAAGATTTAAGATTGTAAGTAATCAATATATTGAATATTATAACCACACAAAAATTAATTTAAAGTTTTGAAATTTTGAAGAATTTATGTAAGAATTGGTGATGATACAAATTTTGATGACTATCAAATTTTGGAAACAATCGTCCATCCAAACTACAATGAACCTTTATTCAATAATGATGT
This sequence comes from Cochliomyia hominivorax, assembly GCA_004302925.2. Classification (NCBI taxonomy): domain Eukaryota; kingdom Metazoa; phylum Arthropoda; class Insecta; order Diptera; family Calliphoridae; genus Cochliomyia; species Cochliomyia hominivorax. The sequence continues at coordinate 76,492,316 of PYHX02000467.1, forward strand.
AGCATTATTAAAATTAGCAATTACATCACAGTCCAAAGGTAAGAGTTGTATTGAAATCTTTTTTTTTGTGTTTAATTAAATTAATCATATTCACGTTTTTAAGGACCATTAATACAAATTTGTTTACCTCGAAATAATAGCAACACTTTGACTGGTGACACAGGAGTAGTGGCCGGTTGGAGTAATAGTGGTAATAAAAAAGTTTGATTTATTATTTTTTGTTTCTTTTTTCTAACAAATTTATTTTTGACAACGACTTTTGGTTTATTTTTTATTTAATTTTATTTGAAGCAGGTATACCGACTCAAAAGAGCTCTGCAATACGTTATATTAATTTACCCATTATGAATAATACAGAATGTGCCATACGCTACGCAAAATATAGTGAAAATTTTGAAAATAGTATAGTTATAACACCCACCGAATTTTGTGCCCAAGCCCAAGCCATGAATGATGTATGTGAAGGTAAATAACAAAAACATAAGACTCTCGGGGATGAAATAATTTTGTTTGACTTATTTTCTTTCCTTTCTTAGGTGACAGTGGTGGCCCCTTTATGGAACGTTCTAAAGCAGGACGTTATACTTTATTAGGCATTGTTGCCTTTGGTCCAAAAACAAATTGTGGCCAATCCAATTTACCTGGTGTTTATATGAGAGTTAGTTCATATGTAGATTGGATAAAAGCTAATATTTAATAAAATTTTTATTAAAGTTATAAATTCAATCTTTTATATCTATGCATTGTTGTTGTTTTTAATCGGTAATTATAACCGATTATAAGGTTTGTTTTGATAATGCAAAAATCTGGATAAACAAGTTATTGGACGTTGTTGTGCGAAAAAAATTTTTAGAACAAACAAAAACAAGTAAATTTATAAATATTTATAAGATAATAAGAAGTATCTTGTGCCAATATTTTGTATGACCAAATCAAATTTTAACGTTATTGTAAATTTGTTCTTATGTAAAGTGTGTATTAACCCGTTAATGGGGAAGTGTTATTTATAATTTAGAGTGTAAAGTTGTTATCTAGTTCCAAAAATTATGTTGTGAGCAAAACTATTATTATCGATTTATTTAATAAAATCTAGTACATCTGAAAGATTTTTTAAGTAGAAAGTTGAAATGACCCAATTTTTACTATAATATAACCTGTTTGTTATTAAATCTCTAGTATAAATTTTAAAAAAGAATGGCGTTTTATAAAAATTTTCTTTGTATTTCCAAAAATGTAAGAAAAACCGCAAAATAGCGGTCAATACTAATCGGATTTCATTTCCAAATTTCTATGAAGGATTTTTGAATAATTGTAAGAGATTAAATATGGATTTTATGTGTCTGTTGCCATTCACATTTTATAAGATCTTTAGTTGGACGTATTGAATTCTGTTATCAATACTTATTCTTATGGCCTTGGTTTACCTGTTATCCGTTTGATTATTCGTGTAAAGCTTGTAATGAAATAAGCTTGTTGAAATTGGTAGAGGTGTGGAACCTGGCATGGCGGCTTCAACTTTAAAAGCCCTTAATATAATGAAAATTTCTTAGCACACGTTTTTTATTAAAACTTTTAACACAATTATTATTTGAACTTTTTTATCAAGTTACCTTTGTGAAACTTGTCATTAATTATGTTTAATGTCAAAAAATGAATATATTTTTTATCTGATTAAAATGTGTGACCAGGAAAAAATGCGTAATAAAATTATTAAATATTTTCAATAAAATCCCATTTGGTATTACAAAAGTTAGTTAAGCATCAAACTGTTTCCAAAGTTATTAAACAGGATCGGGAGAAAAATAATTTCTTAAGCCAAAAAAAGTGTATTTAAAAGAGCCCCCAACACATCCGGTAGGAATGCAGCCCGGTTAGTTAAGCGCTCGGACTATTTGGTGCCAAAAGTTAAAGATAATTCTGGTTTCAAAACATATAAGACTCAAAAAGTTCCTGACAGGAACGCTGCTAAAAATTTAGAGTCTAAAAACAGGATGGTCAAAATTAAACAAAAAGCTCTTGATATGACATGTGTTTCAACGGGCTCTATAAACATCGACATTTATATTAAGGAATGCTTCAAAATATGTCTACTTACATTCGGCCTGACTTGGCACCGAACAACCCCTTAAATGGTACAAGAACAATAATGTGGTATTTGTACCAAGATATCAAATTCTCCAAACTGTCCGGAGCTAAGGTCATTAGAAAGATTAGGCTCTGTTAAAAGAGAATTAAAAAGCACAAAACATGTTAAACGGAGATGGAATACCAGTCCGAGCAAGGTGACTGGAAGGTTCTAAATTTCATCACTAGAGATTAAAACTATAAAAATATTTTTATAGTTTTAATCTCTAGTGTATAATATTATTCAATTAAAAAATCCAATTCTTATATGTATATATATGTTAAGAGTTTTTCGATATCACTCCTTATCCATATCCAAAAGTTATTTTAATGTGTTTTCATGTCTATTGTCACAAAAAAAAACTGTAAACTTTTGAGATGCAAATTATATTTAAAAAAAAAAAACAAAGTCATTTAACATAACCTTAACGGTTCACAAAAGATTAAAATATGAAAATTGAGAGAAACATGTATTTAAAAACCAGCGTGACCAGATGATTTAATTTTTTATTTAAATTCTTAGGTTTTCGAATCTTCATTACTGACTGTTTCTCTATGTTGAACGATTTACTATTAGTTATTTTCAATATGTTAAAGCAAAGCGAACGGAAACTTCTGAAGTGGTGAAACAGACAGTTAATTTAATTTTATATTGTGAGCTGTCGCATTTCATTTAAAATAGAAAATATAAATATTTCAGACTCTATTTCAGAACATTTATTTAGTAACTTGAGGGACTTTTTTAATCCAAGAAATATCTATTAAATGTTTGGAAAACTTTTCATATTAATTTTAAACTTCATCCAATTTGTTTTTTGTCCGGCAACATCCCAATGATTCCATATTAAAATAACAGTAGTTGTCTAAAAAAGATCTTTCTTATACACATATACAAAAGATCGCTTGTATGACTAAAATATAAACAAATCTTTTGTACCACGATCAGTTGGTATTAAAAGCTTAAACGATCTTAACACACAAAATAAACGTCGTCGGTTTTTATTGAAATTAACAACAGCATCATATTAAACAACAACAATAATTAAATAAAATAATTTAATAGACTAAACGGGATATTGTAAAGAATATTAACAAAAATAAAAATTAATAAAACAAAAACAAAATAATAATTTTTATTTTTCTATAAACAATACTATTTTGCATAAGTTTTTGAAAATTTACAATTCCTGATTATTAATTAAGCAAATTAATGGAGAATTTTAAAATCTATTAAATATATATTATTAATTATTAAGAGAACAGAATTAGTGTCGTTTTTTTGAAAAAAGAAATTAATGAATTAAAAATCTGTGTATTGCAAAAATTCCATAAAATAAAAACAATAATAAATTATTATTCAAACAATGACTAATTTATTAACCAAAGGATTATATATGATATTCACTATTTTGTTATTTTTACAATATTTTGCATTTGCACGTAAGTTTAATTAATGTTTTTGTTTTTAATAAAAAACAACTAATTATAATTATTTTTATTAGTTCCCTTTAAATTACAATTTACTACATATTTATTGCATTTATTTAATCAATATTTATTGGTTAAGTGAAACAGTGATTTCTGTGAAGATTCGTAAGGTTTTAAAATGAAAATATTTTTTTTATTTATAAAAATTTCATAGACCAAAATTTAATAATTTGAATTTCAGAATATTAAATCTCTAAGATTTTTTATTCGGTATATTCGAAATTACACAAAAAACAATATTCGAGTGCCAAGTTTCAAGAAAAATTAATGAGCCGTTTGGTCATATTTAATCAAATTGTTCACATTTAAAAGGTTGCCTCAGATATCCTTATATAACTTTCTTTATACTAAACCGATTTTAAATAGATAATTTCTAAGGAAAATAAATAACAGTCATATGTTCGTTATGGTGTCTTAGATGATTCTTTCTATATGAGTGATTTATGGCATTTGAAGTGATTTTCGGTTTAAGGGGTTATTATTTGAGACTTATGCCCTTCTTGATATTGGCATCATTTAGAAATTTGGTTTCTAAATTTGAACTAATGTAGAATTAAATTATGTTATATTTATTTTAATTATATTTCTATGAGTCTTTAACAGTTTATTGAAATTTGGCATGAGGATGTGTGCACAATTAAAATACAAAAAATCCTATGAACTTTAAATCCCACACCTAGAGGTTATTTTTATGGCAGCTCGGCCACCAGTAATATTAGATTGACCATTACCATCTTTAAAAATCTTTATCATTGATTAAAAATAATAATAATAATAATAATAATAATAATAATAATAATAATAATAATAATAAATGTACCAAAATTTAACGAGGTTTGTAAAGTGCTCGCAATGTCACATGAAATGACATCGTCTAATCGACTCACGAAGTTATTCTATCAAATCAGTATGCTTTAAGTTTGGGCTATTATGTTCCTCTCTGTGTATTACAGTGTTTCATGGACCGAAAGCCAGCCAGACTCAAGGATATTTAAAACCGACTTACAGAACTTCCTTAGAAGTATACTTTAAGGTGGGGTTGTATCTTAACTAAATAATGTTATTACTCGTACACTTACAGAATTTAATATTTAAAAAAATTTGTATATTTATAAATTCCCGAAACTTTAAAACCGAAAATTTACAATATCTAATTAATAATCCAAAATTTCAATAAATCAATATTAGCAGACTTTAAGTAATTTCTCACGCTTTGCTTACATTTATATAAAAGAAATTAAACTAATTCAATATTTTCATTTGAACACTTTCTTTTTTTATGATCATTTAATAAGAAATTTCCCATTTTAACGCATGTTCTGAAACTAATTAAATAAACTTTAAACTCATCTTTAATATGAGTAATAAATATGTTTAAAACTACAATAAATTATCATATCTGTATTGTTATTGTTTTTTATTGTTATAAACATTTTTTTATGAAATACAAAAAGAATTTTAAAACAAGTTTTTGAAATTTATATTTTTACGGCTGAACTAAACGCTAAATAACCTTGTTTTTGAATAAAATTTAAAAAAATAATAAACTTTTATAAAAAAATATTTGCAAAAATTCTTCGAATTGTAAAAAATATTTAAAAATTTTATAAAAATAAAAATTCATAAAATAATCGTTTTCTATAACTGAAATATTTGAAAAATATTTTATTTCTCAATATTTAAATTAAATGCAAATGAGGAGAATTTTAAAATTCATATTTTGTTTATATTATTTCTGGAAACGATTTTTTTATTAAAAAACATTTCAATTTTAGAGTTTGAAAACTCATATTTTAAAAATTTGTTTATATTTAATTCATATTAAGTTTTGGTGTTAAAAATTTAATTTCCAGAATAAACTAGAGAACGTTCAGAGACTTTTGTCTTTAATAATCATTTTTTAGTACAATAAATAGTGAGATTGAACAAAAAATTAACACACGTTTTTCATTAAAAACCTAAATCCGAGTATTATTTGCCATTTCTTTTGATCAAGTTACCTTTTACAAACATTTTAGTTATTATGTTTAATGTCAAACAAATGAATATATTGTTAATCAGATTAAAATGAGTGACAGGAAATAAGTGTATTATAAAAGTATATACTAAAAGGTCCAATGTTATTAAACAGTACCAAAAGAATTTGTCCTTTTATAGAAAACCTAGTTCAGGAGGAATGAATGGTGCATAGAAAGCATTTTGAAGGAGCTCTTAACACATTCAGTGGAAAAGCAGCCCAATTAGATTAGTGCATACAAAGCTTAAACGACTCCTGAAAGGAACGCGATTCTTATGTTCTGGCAAAATTTTCGCAACTTTCTGGTCAAAAATTTTATGTTGCTGATGCTCGAGGGAATGTTGAAGAAAAGTTTATCACTAAAAATTTCGAAAAAAAACTGTTTGGTATGACAAGCAAAACGCAGTTGTTGCAAAAAAGCCAATAATTTTTTACAACGGGTCCTATAAATCCCAAAATTTACATCAAAAAATGTTTACAAAAAACTTTAGTTATTTTTGTGCTGACTTGGCATCCTGCCAGTGTAGTAAACAAGGCTTTGGGAGGTACGATAAAAATAATATGGTATAAGTCCAGAGGTAAGATATTGGGCTCTTAAATGAGAATTGAACAGCACAATAAAGGTGTCTAAAAATGTGGTAATTTTTAACGGAGATGGACTATCTGTTCGAGTAAAATGACATAAAGCACAAGTAATTAAAATTAAAATAATATTTTTTCTTGCAATTGTAATAATAATTTCAATCAAAATAAAATTTATTAAATTTAAAAATTTAGTTGTTTAGTTTTTATTAACATATATGTATGTAAAGAATTTATTCGATCTCTGGTCTGCGTCGTTTCCATAAACTTGATTTCAAATGAGACGTAGATGTATTTTTTCAAGTTTTTTTTAATTGTAATTTGCACAAAAAAAATCAAGAGTGTTATATTCGGCAATGCCGAATCTTTAAAACCCTCCACCACAAATGAATGTGAAGTTAATACGTTGGACTTTATATATACACACGCACACATACAGTCACAAGGGTATACAATATATATATAAATTTTTTTTAAAAACTGTTGTACAATAATTCTGAACCGATTTTGATAATTTTTAGAATGTTAATGAAGTAAATATAGCAATTCCAATTTGTCAATACTCAAGTCAAGTTTCATTGAGATCTGTCAGTAATTGACGGACAGAAAAAAAGAAGAACGTAGCTAAATCGACTCAGATTTTGATTTGATGCAAGAATATATATACATTATAGGGTCTGAGATAATTTTTTAGCGTTACGCACGGATTGACAATGTTAATATACTCTCTTCACCACTTGTGGTGGTGGAGGGTATACAAATGTAATTCCCCAAAATTTCTTATACTAAAAATAATTTTCTGAAATGTGCCAAATGACATCAGAATAATGTGAAGTATCTTGTAGAAATTTATTTATTTTATGATGTCTTATATCTTTCAAATGATAAATTTCAATATTTTCAACATTCAATTATTTTATTTCAGAAATAATATTTCCAAATGAAGAAGTGGATATACCAAATTTTGGTCGCTGTATAACACCTAATCGTGAGAGAGCACTTTGTATAATATTAGAAGATTGTAAATATCTCTATAATATTTTAATTACCACACCTTTAAGAGACTCTGATAGATTATACTTAAGTCGGAGTCAATGTGGTTATCAAAATGGCAAAGTTTTGGTAAGTTGTTAAGCATCATCTTTAAAAAGGTTTTCATGAATGTTTTTTTTTTTCTTTTTTAAGATTTGTTGTCCAGATCGTTATCGCCAGGCGAATCAACCAACTGCAGCACCAACACCACCACCAAATTATATCAATAGCTTATTGCCACATCCAGGACAATGTGGTAATGTATTATCAAATCGTATTTATGGTGGTAATAAAACAAAAATTGATGAATTTCCTTGGATGGCATTAATTGAGTATACAAAAGGTAAAAACAATTTTATGAAAAAAGAAAATAATAAAAATAATTTAAAATTCCCAATTTTAGCTAACAATGCTAAAGGTCATCATTGTGGAGGTTCTTTGATAAATACACGTTATGTTATAACTGCTTCCCATTGTGTTAATGGCAAAGGAATACCCACTGATTGGCGTTTAACTGGTGTCCGTTTGGGTGAATGGGATACATCAACAAATCCTGATTGTGAAATTGATGTGCGTGGTGAAAAAGATTGTGCACCTGAACATATTGATATAGCCGTAGAACGTGCCATACCACATCCCCAATATAATCCAAGTTCTAGAAATCAAGTTCATGATATTGCCCTCTTACGTTTGAAAAATAGTATATCCTATACGGATTTTGTAAGACCCATATGTTTGCCGATTAATAATAACTTACGTACAGCAGCATTTGATGGTATAGTTATGGATGTTGCCGGTTGGGGTAAAACGGAAAAGGAATCTGCATCAAATTTAAAACTAAAGGCTTCCGTAGAAGGTTATACGATTGATGAATGCCGATCGGTGTATATGAGACAAAATATTATATTGGAAGATTCACAAATATGTGCTGGTGGTAAACAGGGTATTGATTCGTGTCGGGGTGATTCAGGTGGCCCTTTAATTAGTTTAGATACGACAAATAGGTTTGTTTTTTTTTAACTTTTTATATTTGCTGATAATTGCATAACATGAATTTCTTTTCGTTCGTGTGTATATAGAGTTCGTGCTTATTATTTCTTGGCTGGTGTTGTCTCCTTTGGGCCTACACCTTGTGGTTTAGAGGGTTGGCCAGGAGTTTATACTCGTGTGGGTAAATACATAGATTGGATTTTACAAAATATTTTACCATAATTGTATTGATTACAGTGAACATTTTATTTAATTAAATTTTTTATCATTGTAAATATTTTACTTTGAGTTGGACTTAAAACTATTTATGTATCGTATTTAATAATATTTTTTGTTTTATATGAATTAAAATATGACCATTCCTTTTAATTAAAGGAAATTTTATAATAATATTAATCTGTTAAACTGGTCCTTTATTTCCTATTAACTTGAAAATCTCCCATAGAAAATGAAATGAGTAAGTAATAAACGGTCTTATAGAGATATAACAAATTTAGGCCATGAATATTATGCATTTTACAGTGAATTTTCGTGATCTGATTTTGAGGATTACAATAATGAGATTCAATTGATTTTCGTTACTTTAAAGATGCTTTTTGTATTTTTTTCATTTCAAAGACATGATCAATTTCTATTTTCAGTTTATATAAAAATATATTTCTTATATATTTATGTTGGAGCCATTCGTTCAAAAATTAAAGGAAATACAAATTTCACATTGTTTTTTAATAAAGATTTTACAAGGGAAAATAGTTTAATGTTTAAATATTTTTTCTTATAATTGATCAAATTTAGATAAATATAAGCAAAAATCAATGAGCGAAAAAGTTCATCATTTCTTTCTTTTAAACGAATAAATTTTACATAAATGTTAGTATTATGGAGGAGATGGGCTACCAGTTCCTACCTACGTTAATGGAAGTATTTCCGAAAAAGTTTAAAATTTCATCACTAGTGATCAAAAATGTAAAAATATTTTTTTTATAAATTGTTACAATAATTTCATTTACATAAAAAATTGAAAGCGTAAGTTTAAAAATTTCGTTGTTATTATCACATATTAATGTTGAGAACTTTTCAAGCTCACTCCTTAGTAAAAAATGTATTCAATGTTTTGAGTAATTAAAATTTGCGTAAAAATATTGAAATTTTCAATTTTCTTCAATGACAATTAAATATATTAAAAATTAATATTTACCAAATTTATCTAAAACTGACGGATAAACTCTTAAACTGTCCAGACTAGTCTATTGACTAGACGGACTAGTCTGGTAGGTAGACTAGATTCTGATCTAGTAAATAGACTAGACGCTGGTTTAGAGAATAGACTGTACTATAATCAATAGACAAGACTCTGATCTAATCAACGACATCGTAGAAATTCGAAAAATCACTTCAGAATTAAATATTTTAAAAATGAAAAAATCTTAAAAATAAAATTACCTGTTAAAATCTTGATACCATAAAATGGAAAATTGATTGAAGATATGTTTGTTTGATTTTGTTTAGGTAAACTTTAAACGATAAGTTTTATTATTTTTAAAAAAATTTCGCAACATTTCAACAATTTGTTAACTTAATAAACTTCTTAAGCTTGGCTCTTGCTATCACCTTCACTACCACTAACAGTTGGTTGTTGAACACCAATCAAGGGTTCAGAGGGTAATTTCCAATGTTCAAAAACATATGGTAAACGTTCACTAGGATCTGTGCTCCAATGATGTATACGACATTTAAGGCGGGCCTTTTCTAAATTATTTATCGTAATAGTACAATAGAATTCTTTGTTTTCCTTCTTTAGATCTGGACCTTCAATTGGTTCTTTGGGTATAGTAATACATTCTTCTTTGCAGATATAACCGGCTTTGCGTAAAGAAGCCTTAATATGCCAGGGTTCAATAACCCAGGGATGATCCTTATTCATGACAACAGCCAAAGTCAAACTTTCCAACATGTTGACGGTCTATGGGTAATGAAGAAAACATAATTTATATAAATAGTAAATATTTTTTTATTTCTTGGAACAAATATAAATTCTTACGCTATTGTACCCACATATTTATTAGAATTATAGATGCATTTTATAAAAAATAAAAATTTTCTTCTGATATCTCATACGTTCAAAATATAGGTACCTAATGTTTCGATATACAGTGTAATTTGTCTATAACATGATGATATAGTCAAATTCTTCCAAGTCTTGGTATCATTATAATCTGCGTAACTTTTTCAGCATTATTATTGCAACATTATTTAGGTTTTTAGTTATAATCAGTGTTACTAAATCACGTCCCTGCGATTTTTCATATTTACTTTATGTTTAATAACTAAATTAATATGACCTCCGCTAATGACAATTTTGTTATTGTTTTCCGATATTTGTTCTGAATATCGTTAGTGTGCGAATTAGATTAAAGAACAACTATATTATTTTTCTAATTTTCGTACTTACAATCAACAGTCTTAGATTTCAGTTGGAGAACTATTACATTACTATTCATGACTCAAGTTTCTATGCTCAGAAATAAACTTTTCTATATCAGAACTTGACATAAAAAGGAAACCAATTCTAACAGATTCAGATTTAGAATCTTTGAGGGTCAATTTCATTAACATAATATCGTCCTTAATATGCTTGATGACATATTCTACTAATAATACATAATACTGTAGCAAAACATTTGAATTCAATAGATACCTTAAAATGGAAACATGATTGACGATAAAATTTACTAAATATTTTTGTATATATAATACCTTGGCAAAATATGTAAACACAATAGCGTAGGCACTTAGATTTAACACTTACCCTTTGTGCAAATGGTGAACTGTGTTCCAAATCAACTTTCTCATCTTCTTTCTTGGCATATTTGGCTACATTTTCCTCTGTCTTATAAACAGCTAATCCGGGTAATAGCAACTTGTTGTAGGCAAAATTTGGTTTAACCGAAATTACATCTCCTTTGCCACCCACACCTTCCACAAAGGTTTTTAACACCACCTCTATATTTTTCTGTTTTGTGGTATTTGTGTCTTCTACCAATTCATAGATATGATGCCTGCCACGCATTTTTTTAGGTTTTTGATTGATTTTATGCAATGGAGGATCATATTTACGTTTCAAAATAAAAGTTGTCTAAAGATTTGAAGCAGAGAACGAATGTTACTTATTAATTTGTAATACATAATTTTACAATTATTATTACTTACTCGCGCTTGTTGCTGTAGTGTTGCACATGTTTTTAATAAATTTATTTGTTGTACGCATAAATTTTTCAACATTTTAATTGATATTTAATGAAAAAATGCTTTTTATATCAAGAACTATCGATGCGGCTAAAAATTCGTTTTTAATGTGAATTAAGAAGACAGCTGATTTTGACGTTTATTACGTAATGACGTAATGTTTAACAAATAATGCCGTTAACAATGGTGAGAAAAAAATGTGAATTTGGTCGCACTGAACAATGCAAAAAGTTATGACAGACTATGACAGTTAAATCTAAATTCTAATATTAATTCTTAAATTAACTAAAAACAAATGATAATCTTACTCAACAACACATGCACCAAATTTTTACAACCTTTTTGTATCAATGTTTTTAAATGAGAGTACAATATTCGGTTGAGATCGACAATAGACTAAAATTAACGAGCATAGTGGGTCGAAATCTGTATTTTTGAAATAATTCTGCTACTTTTCAACCTTTAGATATCTTAATTAAATTTGCTCAGAGCTGAGGTGCAATGGGAAATAGCAATATTTTGCTAGAGAAATCTAGTTTGGATTTTTGACAAAAAACTTTATGCGTTTAAGGACCTTGTTGACAATTCACAAAAGCAGTGCTAGTAATGAAGGGGAATGCTCAAGAGGTTGATGGACACACATAGGTCAAACTATGCAATGCATCAAGACACTGCGAACAAATTAATAATGATATAGCTGAAGAATTGGCTTGAGTTGAATCGCCACTCGACACGTAATTGGTAATTGTGAATGAGTCAAACTTTCTTTTGAATTCTTACATAATGTGATAATGTTAGGGAGACTGCTGGGTATCAAGGGCTCTATGACCGAAATAAGATCCTGCACCAACTAACTTCTGAGAGTTGATGGATTCTGTTTAAGGAGGATCATTGGATTCTTCACTGTACATTATTACATAGGGGTAATGGCAAAAAATTGGGCTCGCAGGTCAGGCATCTGCAGGATGTGAGGGGATGAGGATAAGATATAGACAGTGAAACATTTACTTTGTTAATTACGAAGGTGTCAGCTTACAATAAAATGGTATTCGGTCACATCGGACATCTCTTATTAGCATTATTTTTAGGGAGCGTTTGATGTTAGCACAGCAAACTATAAAGAATTGTTCTTTAGGCCCTTACAACTCTTTTTCTCTCTAATGCTCATTTTGTTTTTCTTTCCCTACTTATTCATACATTCGTTTAAACATCTTTAGGCCTAATATTGATCGCTTAGAGTTGACGAAATTAAGAAATAACAATTCGAAAAGGTCTTTTATACAATTATATATTTACTTTTATATTGTACAGTTATTTTCAAAATATCTCTGTGTAACATAATATTGAAACTACTTTAAAAAATCATTTACATACTAATGGCTTTAAGTAAATAAAAATTAATCTATTCTTTGATTTACCAAACTAAATATTTTAGATGCAAACGAAACAGATATTAAAAATTAAATTTCAAAATCTTTCCACATTTAAGTAAAGTACATATTGTATTTTTTTCTAAATATTTTATTTTTTAAGTATTTTTTTTCAAACAATAAGAGAAATAGAAAAGAAAAACTAAATAAGAATTAAAAATTAATACATTTTATGAATAACAAGGAAATAAACATGTATACAGCCTTAAAAAGGCTGTATAATAGAAAATTATTTATATAAAAAAGAAAGCAATTGTAGTGTAAAATCGCTATCGTTGTAAAAAGGAGAAAATTTAAAATTTCTAAAAACAAAACAAATAAAAATAAAGATAAATGTATATTTTTAACCTATTTATATTGTTTTTAGTTAATGTTAAGGACATTGGAGTGATTGGTTGGTTTTAATATGTAAAAAACTCACTATGGAATTACTTAAAGATAAAGTTTAATAAAAATAAAGACGATCTGTTTTGTCAACAAAATAACATTCTAGTTGACACCTTTAAGTTCCACATCGAAAACTAATGAACTGTTTGGAGGAATGGCTGGGGGAGAACCGCGAGAACCATAGGCCATGTGAGGAGGACAAATAATACGGCGTTTGCCACCAACTTTCATGCCAACAACTCCAACATCCCATCCCTTAATAACTTTACCGCGACCCAAACTGAATTTGAAGCCCTCACCAGATTTTATGCTGTCGAAAACCTTGTTATTTGATAGTAAACGACCTTCGTAGTAAACTTGCGTAATTTTGCCGAGTTTGGCTTCAGGACCGGTACCAACACGTAAATCTACGATTTTAACGCCACCCGATAGTACGCGCTCACCACCTGACTTTTGGGGTTTTTCTTGTTGAGCCTTTTGTTGTTGCAGTTTTTCTTTTTTTAATTCTTTCTTGGATTTCTTTCCAGCTTGTTCTTTTTGTTTAGCCACACCATTTTGTTGTTTTTCGGGCTTATCTAATTTAGCTTGTTTTGCTTTTGGTTGTTGAACTTCTTCGTCTTCAGAATCTTCTTCCTCATCATCGTCCTCCTCCTCTTCGTCGTCATCACCTTCTTCACCGTCTTCCTCTTCTTCGCCTTCAGCATCCTCTTCATCATCGTTCTCCATGTCAAAATCACTATCATCTTCGTCTTCATCATCATCTTCCTCTTTACCAGCAGCGGCACCCTTTACAGCCTTAGCTGGTTTACCTTTTTCAGCTTTCTTGTTTTTACCTTTCTTAGCATTTAAAGCTTCACGTAAATCGACTTCTTCAGTTTCAGAAGCCGATTCAACGTCTTGCTCTTCTTCTTCATCACCATTCATGAAATCATCAGCCATATCTTCCATAACATAACCGGATAATGTAACATTGCCGCTACCTATGTGAGTATAAATAAACATCTCAGTCAATACAACACATACACGTTACCTCAATTACTTTTCCACTTACCAATACTTTGGAAACATATTTCATTTCCCTCACTGAAGTTCAAATCTAACATAACTTGTTCACAGACCTCTTTTCGCAAAGTACACACCAAAAACCTTTGATTTTCACTGCTAATGAAAATTTGTGTTGGACCTCCCTGAGAAGATTCAGAGTCTAAAGCAGCTTGTGATATGTGAAAAGATTTCTCCGTTGTTTGTGAATATTTACGGTTTGGTTTCAAATTTAATCCTAAAATACAAAATTTCATTAAAAAAGATCAATTTATTATAATAAAATTTCTTAACACGAGCTCAACACGTGGTGGGGGTTAATATGGTTTACCAAGAATTTAATGGCAAATATACTTTTACTTACCCCAAAACATTTTGTAGATTTATTTATTAAATATAAATATGGATAAATATTCACTTTCTCAGAAACTTTTATCAAATAAATCTTTTTTAATTTGAACTTTTCTTTGCAGAAAATGAATGCCGACACGTTTATCAAAGAACTCGGAACAGAAATAAAGTACAACAAATGAGAAGCAAATGGAAGAGTATAGAAAGAACGCGTGTTGACGGTTGGAAAACGATTTAATTTTGACAGCGCGCGAAAAGGGAACATAATAAAAACGGAGTTGTATTTTTCAGGTAGCAAATTAATCTTGGTATCTGTTTTTTACAAATTTTTAAATATTGTCTATCATTTGTGAATAAATTTAAAAAATATTTTTTTTATTATAAGAATTTAAATTTATATAAAAATGCTAAATCGACTCTGAATTATTATGATTTATAAAGTAAAATGCAACTCTGATTTGTTTTTGTTATTATTTTGATTTTGGAAAACACTGTATTATCAATGCAAAATAAATTTGCATTTTTTATGGAAAAATAGTTTTTTTAAGTTAAAAATTAAATTTATAATTTCGGAAGAAAATAGAAGAAACGGTTTATGAATAAAAATAGTCTTTCTAAGAAACACAGAGTCAATGTATTAAAACTTTAAAAAAATGGATGAGAAAAGCTCAACTTTAACGGAATGGAAGAAACAAAACTGGATCCCAACATTATTGAACTCAAACATTTTGTTTTCATATGGAAGTCCTCAAATAAAAAACTGCTTTCCAATAGCTATTTTTATATGGGTACCAAATGATAGCTTGATAATGTTATCTTAAAGTTTTATACTCATGGAAGTATCGTTATATCAATGCCGAAGATTAGATCTACTATACCTAAAATTTGCAAAAGGCAAAGCAGATAAAAACAAGTAAGAAAGTTATAGTCGGTTAAGCCCGACTACGAAATACCCTACACAATATTTCTGGATATTAAGAGTATATAAGAAAAATTAGGTAATGACCATCAAAAAATTCTTTCCAATACATTAATATCATGAAATCTATGCATTTCAAAACCTTTTTTCCCGAAGGTGTTATATGATAAACTATTTTTGTAAATCGAAAAATTCTTAACATACATATATGTTAATAAAAAAGCGGCCCATTTAATTTACAGTTTTTATTTTTAATTTCATTGAAATTATTACAATTTAAAAAATAAAATATTTTTATAGTTTAAAGCACAAGTGTTGAAATTTTGAATTCTTTTCGAAAGCCTTTCCATTAACATTTTTATATTTATTAAAATCAATGACCAAAAAAAGTGAATACTAAAATTGTTAAATATTTTTAACAAAACCCAACTTTGTCCTACAATTAATTCAATTGAAAATATTTTAAATATATCACTAAATTATTTCTCAATGTATATATAGATAAAATTATTTGCAGTAAAATTTAATTTGTTGTTCATAATTAAAATCCTTAGAAAAAAGTGAAAATTGTCATTTCTTTCAAAATCTTTTGTGAATATAAAATAATTTTATATTTAAATAATGAACAACACTATGAATAAGTTTAAAAGGAGCATAATAATTAATAGGAACGTTTTTATTTCAATAACTCGGTTAAAAATTTAATCCTTACTTAAAGTTCTTTAACGTAAGTTAGAAGACAATATGGGGGATATATATTAATCAAATATCCACCCTGGTAATACTCCGGTTCCATGAAATATATATCCAATATACCCCTAAATATATAAAAATATATACCAATTTCCAAGTAATGACACTATTTTTTGTAAAATAAGATAATGTACCATTATTGTTATTGTTGTAATGATTTCTTTGATAATGAGTTTATAAAATAAAATAATATAAAATATTCTCTATGATCGTGCACAAAAATATTTCATTTTTAATCCGAAAAAATTAAGAAATCGAATGACATTAAGTTATTGCCATAACAGTAGTTGCAAGGTTCTTGCAGCTGTTTTATTTATATATTTGCATTATTTTTTCTGTGAGTTGTCGTAAATCAGATCAACTCCTAAATACATTATCGGTTCAAAAGTTTCAGAACTATTTCAAATAAATAGAGAAATAATCGATACTGCGCTTTGATGGTGTAGTGTATACAAATACTAATATTTGATCAAACATTTTACATGTATTATTTACATTTTCAAATGTGTACATTCAAGTTTCATCACAGCTGCATATTACTCTACGCAGGATAAAGCAACAGTTGTCCCATGAATTGTGTCAATATTTGACATTACTTTCTCACTTCTTAAAGCTTTCCCTTTTTTGTTCGAAATATTAAAGCTTTATTTTTTAAAACGTAAGGATGTGTATGACAATAATTGAATCACACGTAGATACATTAATCTAGAGTACGGTTCACAACAATAAAAAATTAAAAAATACAAAAAAAAAATCATACACAATATAAAAATTTTTATATTTATTAATTAAAAAAAGAACAACTAATTTTTTATTAAGCAATAATTTATAATTAATTATGAAATATAAAAAATATTAAATAAAAAAACGAAAGAAATTAATATAGGAATCACAACAAATGTTACGAGTAAAAAGTAAAAGTTTTAAACACTTAGAACCCGATTAGTTGATGTAACTTATAAAATACCAAAATTTATATTCAATTAAAATCCAAGAGAAAAAATGCAAATTATTAAAATATTTTTAATATAAAAATCAAAAAAGTGGTAAAACAAATCAAGCTTTATTAAATTTATATGCTTAAACAAGGTAACAAATATTTGCCTTTTTACAGATACGAAAAAAAGTTTTCATTAAAAATTCCTTATAGAAATGTGTGAAAAATCGATTTTAAGACCTCATCCTCTTTAATATCCTTTTTACTTTCAATTTCACTTTCTCTTTTTTTATCGTTTGTATATTTTCATTTCTAACATCAGGAAAAGCTTTTATTTTGATGTATATTTATTGTTGTTGTTGTATTTTTACTTTCAAATGTTTTGTTGTTTTGTATTAAAAATTCTCATTTTGTTTTGTTTGTTTGTTTTGATTTTTTAATACGCCGCATTGTTTGTGTTTATATTTGAAAATTATTACTTATACGTGTCGGTGTACAAGTACGTATTTGTGTATATACATAAACATCATACATATGTAACAAGTAAATGATGAATGAGAATTCATATATTCTTATTGTATTTATTTCTAGTGTTGAACATAAAGTTTTATTACAACGTATTATTAGCTGTATTTAGAAAAATACAAATTCGGAAATGATAGTAACTTCGAATGTGGAAAATTACGCTTTAAATGGTGAGTAATATTACTTTTTGGATTATATGTTAATTATTTTGGGTTTTAATTACTTTTGTGAATATATATTTTTTGAAATTGTGTTCATCTTAAAATTAAAACGAAATAATTCTGAAACTTTTATACCACTATAGATGTCTTATTAAAATTTAATATGGCTATAACTCAGGTGTTTTTGATTTGAATTCGAATTTAATTTGAATTCGTTTTTGACCAGCTGGTGAGGGAAATGGTGGTTGGCCTTACAATATTAATCTTTTTAGATGTATAATTTATGATAAGAAGTACAAGATGTTTATGTATTAGGATTGAGCTCCTAACATACATACAGTGTTGTTCGAAACCTAAGTAACTATTTCCCACTACATATTTATCATCGTATATTTTCACTATTAATAAAAAACATAATTTTTATTTCTTTGAAAATTAAAATACAATAACAACAATACAAATTTTAAAAAAATATCTGTTCGTATCTTAAGCAATTGTCAACATTTTGTTTTATATATTTCGTTTTTTGCACTCTGCGCAGTTTTTGGTCATATATTGTATAAGAATTGTTAGAGTAGATGCAGGCATCGCTTCAGATAATGCTGTTAGGCAGTCTTGAAGACTTCTTTTGAAGCGTTGCACAGAGAGTTAATTTACGAACTGCTATTTTTCAAGTGGACATTGTATTATAATTTCTCAACAAATAGAAAATAATTTTTGTTGCCATTTAAAGAGAAGATATAAAGCGATAAATACTCAGTGGGAAAAATTTGCTTAGGTTTCGAAGCACATTGTATATGTACAGTTTTATTCTTTTATTTGATTGAAATTATTATTATCAAAAAAAGAAATAATATTTTTTTTAGCTTTAATCACTAGCGATGAAATTTTGAAACCTTTTCGGAAGCCCTTCCAATAACATTTTATAGTGTTTTCTGTCACTTTGCTCGAAAAGGTTATTGTAACAGTTCCATTGTAACCGATAGTTCTTTCTTGGAGAAAAAACTTTCGTTTTCAACAAGAGCCCAATATCTCTCCACTGGGATTTGTCTCTCCTGGTACACTTAAGACATTATAAAGCCTTATGAATGAAAGCACCATTTTTCGTAAATATTTCTTGGTATTTATAGATCCTATTTTAACGAATTATTGTTTCTTTACCGTAACTTCATATTGCTTGCTATACCCAAAACTTTTTGGAATATTTTCACAGTTTTTGGATTCTAAACTTCAACAGTCCCTCGAAAAATCTACCAGAACAGCAGCAAGAATATGTTTTTTTTACAATACTTGGATTCAATTTCCGTGCTTTGTTTTTCGGACACTAAATTTTAAGCTGTGTTCCTGTTAGGAATTTTTTGAGCCTTGTATATTTTTAAACCTGGATTAGTTAAAAAATATACAAGGCTCAAAAAATCAAACAGTACGAGCACTGAGTTGCTGTCCTACCGGTGTGTTTTGGAAGCTCTTTTGAAAATGCTTTCTATTTTCTGTCTTAAGAAACATCATGTGGATAATTCTTAGACTTGAACCAGGTTTTCTTTCAAGGACAAGTTCTCCCGGCACTGTTGAATAACAGTGGAAAGAGTTTAATGGCAGATGTAAGAATGCTTGGTTAACTTTTTGTTGGACCATGTTGTATTTTGTTAAAAATATTAATTTTTTCTGGTCACTCATTTTCAGCAGATTTTCAATATATTCATTTGTTTGATATTACTTAACCACTTTTGAATCCAATAGGTGTTCCATCATAACTTTGTCATTTATCATATTCCAAAAATTTTCAATTTTGTGTTATACCCTTTCGATTATTTCATTAAAAAGCTTAATGTTTCATTTAACATTGACAGAAAAATATAAATATTAAGGTGTACGAATACTTTTCCTATCAAGTGTATGTATTTATTATATTCTAGTAGAAATGTTTTAAATCTAATTAATAACTAATCATTTAATTTTCCTTCTTTATTTTATTCGTTAAAAATTAAAACGATACAAATGGAAAATCCCATTTAAAATGGACACATGTTAACATGCCTACAAATTTATTAACGCTTTAATTCCTCGTGAATTAATGTCATTAAAACTGTTAACAACAATAATAACAACAACAAAAACAACAATCAAATATTAAAGAAACTTTCAATGTCAAATAATTGAATCCATAACAACAATAAAAACAAAATAAACTAA
Organism: Cochliomyia hominivorax; assembly: GCA_004302925.2. Taxonomy (NCBI): domain Eukaryota; kingdom Metazoa; phylum Arthropoda; class Insecta; order Diptera; family Calliphoridae; genus Cochliomyia; species Cochliomyia hominivorax. The sequence goes on from PYHX02000467.1 coordinate 76,512,492, forward strand.
AATAATAGTGTTGAATGTTATAATAACAACAACAAAACCTAAATATGAAGACTTTTACATTTGAAGTTCATTAATAATTAATAGCAAATACATTTTAACCGTAATAGTTTTTTTCTAACAGACACTCTTACATTTACACTTGTTTAATTACGCCGATATGAGTCATGGGTTTTTGTGGTGAATATGAGTCCTTTTTTGAAAAAGGCCTAATGTTTTTAAAATGAATTTACTATAATTGCCATTTTGGCAGTCACTAGCTTTTTTCTAGTTCAATGTAAGGACATTTTTTCCTTATTTATACAAAATACAATATTCCAATTGTATTTTTTAATAACCTGAGAGAAGAAAGAAATGTTGTATCAATAGTTAAAAATGTTCCATTTAATAGATCTCCAAACATTTCTACAGATTTGAAGAAAGCATTAGCCAAAAGCCTTTCTGCGGATATCGTATGCAGAATTATAAACAAAGACGGTTACAATGCTTGTACAGCAGTTATAATGCCCTAAGATATCCAATGAAATAGAAACAAGTAGGAAGTAAAAGTCGACCATGCTGCACTATTTAATACCTTACACCACATTGTTGGTTATAAGTGGTAGCTACCGAAAATTAATTTACGACTCATATAAATTTATTTTTTAATTTCTAACGGGGATTCTACGGAAGCTTATGGAGAGAACCTCGTAAAAACCGCGATTATTCTTATTACAAACCAACGTATATGTGAGATTTAAGCCCTTTAAAGTGATATTCCGTAAGAGGGTTGTATGGGACCTATAAGAAATAATGGACCGATCCCCATATAATTTGGTATATCACTAAAGAATCTTATGAGACTTATTTGTTCCAAATTCTGTTAATTAATTTATATTTAGAACTCTTATGACATTAAAACCACATTCCGAGAGGGACATTTGTATGACGAATAATGGACCTATCATCACCAATTTTAAATATTTCGAATTTCATCAAGATATACCTAAAATTGTAACTTGCATTTTGTACACAAGATTAAATGGGTCAGGCAGCCAGGCGAACGTATGTCGTTAAAAACTTCTTAACGTGTTCTTAAAAACCTTATAAAAGTTTGCACAAACGCATAAGGAGTGAGATCGAAAAATTCTTTACATACATATAAATTGATATAAACGAAACCGTTTTAATTTTTTAATTGAAATTATTATTACAATGAACAAAAAAATAAAGTTTGTTTCTCTGGTCATGAAACTTTTTCGGAAACCTTCCATTAACGTTTTTATAATGTTTTCTTTCACTTTGGTCGAACAGGAAGGACATTTCCGATTAAAATCTATCACAATTTTAGACACTTTTTTTAGCTCCTCAATCCTCTTTTAATAAAAGCATTATATCTCTCCACTGGCCTTAGCTCCGGGTAATTTGGAAGATTTAGTACTAATACCACATTATTCTTATTTACCATATTGATAGGATGTCAGGTCAAAAATATGTGGACACATAATGTAGTTTTATGTATTCATTCTGCCAGAACATACGTTTCGTCATTCATTGTGCAGCAAGAATTTCTTGTAGAAAATTTTACTTTAATTTCTGTGTCTCAAATTTTTTATTTTTTGGACTCTAAATTTGTAGCAGCCTTCCTGTTCTGTGTTTTTAACCTGCAGTTGTTTTTAAACCTGCTTTAACTTTTCATACCAAATAGTCGTATCAAGTCTAAATTAACCGGGCTGCTTTCCTTTCCGGGTGTGTTGGGTTCTCTTTTGAAAATGCTGAATTTTTTTTAGATTTATGAAATATGTGGACAATTCCTTCTACCTGAATCAGGTTTTCTATCAATAAGTTCGGACAAGTTCTCCCAGTTCTGTTTAATAACATTAGAAACAGTTTTACGTCAGACCTTTGAATGCTTGGCCAACTTTTTGTAGGTTTTTTTGAAAACATTTAATAATTTTAGCATGTTCTTTTTCTGTTCACTAATTCTAATCAGATTAACAATATCCAATGTTTACCAAGGTAACTTGATCAACAAAAATTAAATAATACGTTAGTTAAACTTTTAAGAAAAATCGTGTATTAATAATTTTTCGGTCTTAAAGGACTGAGAGTAATTTTATTTTAGATGAAACTTAGTGTAGGCTATAGGAAGATGATGAAATTTTGGAATTGTATAAGAACCGAAAATTGGGCTAGTGCTTAAACATAATGACGACGATACCTGTTTTGAGGTTCCTTTACTTTTCAAAAAAGTTTGTATTATCCAATGTAAGAATATGTGTATTTAGTAGCAAAAAAATTAATATATGTATAAACTGCCGATATTTTTTATATTACCCAATATTAATTTAATAAATGACTCATTACGTAGACGTTAAAAAAAATTAATCAAGATAAGACTGAATAATAAAATAACTGTTATTTACTTCCTCAAAATTACAAGTCAACAACCTTTATGACGTATTGTCTGTCTTTTTACAGGAACCGTTGAGATTACTACAGTGTTGTCAGCCCTATTTGGTGTGATAGCGTTAATGCTATTATTTTTTCTATATGTAAATCGTAAATGGTGCTTTCATACACGACGAGGACTACACTGTTGTGATGAGAAACATTTGGCTTCAAAATGTGTACAAAAGTTGTGTAAGTACAATAATTGGATAACAAGCATTAAGGAATATTGATAATTAATTAAGATTATTTCTTTTTTTTAGCACGAAAACGTCGTTATGATAATACAAGTTCAGATTCAGAGGAAGATATTTTAAGAAGACTACGCCTACAACAAGCACGTATTGCCTCAACTAATAGCAATGGATCCTATACCAATTACGGCATTAATCAATTAAATCCTTTATCACAAAATTTTAATTATTTTAATAGTGATCTACAGCGTGTAACAGTTGCACCACGTGATTCCTCTCGAGATCCCTTAGCTATAGCTGAAAGAGGAAAAGTGGGCATACCATCGTCACATAGTGAATGCAGTTCCAATGATTCTGTAGAAGCTTCAATTGATAGTCATACGGGTATTTTAAGTGGTGAAAAGAAAGGTAATTTTTGTATTATAATTCAATGAGTTCCTTTCATGATTATTATTTTAATTTTATTGTTAGAACGTCATCCTTCTATTAGCAAAGCTTCCGATATTTCAAATAGTGCTTCTATTAAAGAATCTCGTATAGAATTTAATGCGGATACAAATAAAATAACAAAATATCAAAAAGTTAATAGTACCTCAACTATTACTGCAACGCCTCGACAAGATAGTTTAGAAGATGTACCTAATATACAGTGCAACAATAATAATAACAACAATGAAGATGTAATTTTTACTATTTCTTGAAATAATTGAAAAAATATTAACAGTTTGTCTTTTTTGATGACCAGGAACCTTTATTTGATACTAGTGACCTAAGATCTATTAAATCCGATGACATTTCTATGCAAACACAATGTTACGGGAAATCCGGTAGCATTGAAATTTCTTTGCTTTATGATGCACCAATGCGTAAGATGACAGTGCATGTGCTACAAGCCCGAGGTTTGCCTACCTTGGGTAATGGACAACAAACGCATACACAAGTTCGCCTGTTAATGTTACCGAATAAAAAACAAAAACATAAGACCAAAATACGTTCAGGTGAAAATCCTCAATATATGGAGAGTTTTCTACTGCATCGTGTTACCCCGGAAGAAGTTAACAATATGGGTTTACGTGTGCGCCTATATGGTTGCGAACGTTTACGCAAAGAACGACTGATTGGTGAGGCTTATGTAAGCTTTGCTACCATAGATTTAGAATTGGAAACAAATCTATGGCTGCCATTAGAGCCAAGAAACACATCATCGGTAAGTTAATATTTACATTGACGTTAGAGGTTTTTTTACTTTATTTAAGATTGAATTTAAAGTAGTTATAAACTTTTTACGGAATCAAACGTAAGAACATGATGATTGATTATTTTTAAAGATTTGTATTGATTGGATTTGATGACAGAATATCATTAAGAAATTATTTCTTTTTTTTTTTTTAACAAACAAATGTAAGGAGTGAGATCGTAAAATTCTTAACACACGCTTTACATTAAAACATTAAACCCAAGTTTTATTTGATTTTTTTGAAGATGATATCTTTTTAAAACATTTCAGTTAATATGTTTAAAATATTATTTTGCTGCATAATAAGACTTCACAGACTTGGCATCCTACCAGTTTGGTTAACAAGCCCTAGAGTGGTACATAAACAATAATATGGTATACTTGTGATTAAAACTATAAAAAATATTTTGTTTTGTAAATTGTAATAATAACTTTTAATCAAATAAGAAAATTTGAACTGTAAGTTAATTGGTTTGATATGCATATATGTATGTTAAGAATTTTTCGATCTCACTTCTTGATTCAAAACATTTAGTTATAATTTTACTAAGATATATGCCGAGTTTCGAAAAACACATAATTATTTTAAGAACGTAGTTTTGAAATCACAATGTTTTCTTCCAATGAAAGAAGGTTATCGGTATTGTTCCAAATAATTTAATATATTTTCAATTTTGCTAATATTTTATTAATTTTATTTTATTTTATTTTTATTTTCTTTTATAGATTTTGGGATCATCTAGTGATCTATTAAGTTTAGCTCGCTCCGATAGTGCCGGCTCGACCACTTCAATGCAACATGGAGGTGTACCCGAGCTACTTTTAGGTTTAGGTTATAACGGTACCACTGGACGTTTAACTGTTGAAATTGTTAAAGGCAGTCATTTTCGTAGTTTAAATTTAAACAAGGCACCGGATACATATATTAAGTTATGTTTAGTTAGTAGTATAGGACAAGAGATCTCGAGAGCAAAAACCTCAACGAGACGTGGTCAACCAAATCCTCTGTTTAAAGAGACCTTTGTATTTCAGGTAAGTCTAAACTGTTTATTATTTGCAAAAATAATTTAGGAAATTTAAATTTAATTGATTATAAATAGGTGGCCTTGTTTCAACTTAACGATGTTACGTTAATGGTTTCTGTTTACGCTAAGCGTAATATGAAGAAAAATGAAATGGTCGGTTGGTTTAGTCTAGGCCTAAACTCATCCGGACCAGAAGAAGTGGCACATTGGGTGGATATGCGTGATATGGCTAGAGGTGAACTCTTGGCTCGATGGCATGTTCTAGTGGATTCCTGATTCGAGAAGTTGGGACAATCTTCTCGTCGCGGCAGTGGTCTAGGCCTATTAGTCTCTTTTGCCACATCGAAAGATAAGTCCAAACTAAAAAAATCCAATGATGATGAGCTAGAAGAAGATGAAACAGGTACAGCAACAAAAGCTGATGTAGTTGCTGTAGATATAGAGACTGGTCTTGAATTGGATTTTGTGTAAAATAATACAATAATATAAGACAACAAACCAGAAACACACAAAATTCCAATTCAAAATATTTTCTAATACATATAAAAATATAATATATTTTCTGGATCAAAACAACAAAACTAAACATACTAAATTGTTTATGGATTAATAAAACAAACACAACAAAAAAACTTTGGTAAGTGCAAAAATAATTTGTACAAAATTGTATTTGTAATTTTTACATAAAAAATAAAAAAAATCTTTGTAAAAAATTCATTAAGAAAAAAGTGAATTTATTAAGAAAAAAATGTTTTCACAAAACATTAAAAGGTTTTGTAAAGAACTAAAGACTAGAGAAGGAAAGGGTTTTATGGTAGTATTATTTGGCCAGAAGGAAATTTTTTAATAAGGAAGAGTTTTTGTTGCTAACAGCGTTAAAATCCTTATATTCTTTACAGTCCTTAGTTGGAAAAAAGATACAAGAACAAAATAAGCTTGTAATATTTATTTTTTTGTCACTTTAACTTAAAAAATTCTACGCGCACATATTTATTAAGTATAATTAAATAAAATAAATACATTTTTGGTAACCAAAAATTTAAAACATAACAAATTATTAATATAAAATACTTAAAAGAAATATTTTTTTATATATGAATCTAAAAAGAAATATAAAAATATAAAAAACTATTTAGATAAAGAAATTAGTCCATACTGTTTTTTATACTTTACACTTAACATTAAATATAAACAATAAAATTCAAACAATATAAAATAAATTTCGTGATTATTAAAAATAAAAAATAATTAAATTAACATAACTAAACGTAAACAAAAAGAAAAAAACTAAAATATATATTTTTATTATTAAATTATTTATTATATTTTTAATATCATCTATTTAAAGAACTTATTTATTTATCTTGTGATATAACTTAATCAAATTCGAATTGGTCCTTTGATATTAATAATTATAAACTAAACTATATTAACTGCTATTAAATTCATATTGTACTAAATGTGCAAAAAGAAAACTTAATTAATTTATAAGTTTAAAACAAAAGAAACTGGAAAAAGAACAATTAAATGTTTAACGGAAATTGGAGTTTAAAATTGATTACATATTCATATTACTCAATCATTTAGTTATGAACTAAATTATGCTTAACATTTTAATTAAAAGGAATTTAGTAAAATTCATATAGAAGCGAATTATAATTATTTATGCAGTCCCTGCGTTGGCAGAAGTTCCTTTGTAAAGATATTCAAAAAAATATTCACACAAAATCTTAACTGTTTTTGGATTTACAAATTTGTTTATGTAAAACCAAAAAATGTCCCAACAAAATTTCCTATGTAAACAATTTTGATGAAATTGTTTCAAAATAATTCAAATATATCCGAAAGTAACATAGTAATTGATTATTGATATCAAATATCAAAAGATCTATAGCAGCCAGAGTTTTCAAATTTGGTCTCCGCTACTTTCTCAAGGAACTGCTTTACTGGACAAAATGTTGGACGGATAGGACCGGAGGAAGAAGTACCCCATACAAAGCAAATATTAATTATCGAATACCTAAGAATTATACAAGGTCTCAATACCTTTCTCAAGATTCTGTTTAACTGGACAAAATTTAGAACCGATAGGACCCTCCAAAGAAATCCCCCATTGATATCATCATTAAACTTTGGTTTAAGTAACATCTTATACGACTTAATCCAGTAGTCCATGTAATATTTGGCACATTCAGTATTGTATGAAACCTTAACATTTGATCCCTAGTAAGCGCACATAGATAGGAATTTTGTAGACAGTTAAGCTCGAAACATATGAAAAATTAATGAACGACCTTCTTATAATTTCAATTTCTGATTTATGCTTAGAGGTCCAGTTCGTTATTGTGATTTAATGATGGTCTGAGGGGGGATTTACATCGAAAGAAGAATCCAACTGATACTGAAATTTCGGTATTTAACGCGCCCGTTGTAATAAATGATTGTCTTCTTTTGCCGCAACTGCATATTGCTGTCCATACCAAAAACTTTTTGGAAAAAATTGATTGCTTTTGGTTCCTCGACCATCAGCAACATAATCTTTTTTACCATGAAGTTGCGAAAAACATTTCGTAAGAACCTTTTTTTATAAAATTTGATTTGGTCTTTAAATTTGTAGAAGCAGTAAATTTTTCGTACCATATAGTCCGAGCACTGAGCTTACCGGGCGGCTTTTCTATCGGATGTTTTGGAAACTCTTTTGATTTTTTGGCTTCAGAAATATTATTCTACCTGAATCAGGTATTCTATCAACCAGTACCGGGGTTAATAACATTGGACAGTTTGACAGTAGACCTTTGCGTGCTTGGTCAACTTTTTGTACGATAAAGTTGGGTTTTGTTAACAATTTACAAAGGCAACGTGATAAAGAAAATTGTTTTAAGAATTTTTCTATCTCACTCCTTATTCTTATATAATTTAATACTTATAAAACCTTTTCGTCATTTAATAAACAAAACTATGAATTCCAAATTAAATTCGCTTTTTATCCGATTCCTTGTAAGAGAAACAAAATCACTTTTCAATGAATGTTTAATCAATTTGATGAAGAATATGAATATGAAATAAAAAAATGTTAATCAAGCCTATTTATTCAATTTATTTATGTTACACTTTACTTTTTAACCTTTTGAACTTTTCAAATACCAAACAAGATATATAAAAAATATTGTCACAATTTATAATTATAAATGAAAATCATATTAATTATAATAAGATTTTCATAGCCAAAATATAATGATAAAATAAAATTATACTCGGGTTAAACTCCACAAAGATAGAAAAAATAGTTTTGGAATGTTATCAATAATAATTAAAGGATTATATTTAGAATGTAAGTGAAAAAAATAAGTAAAATTGTTAAAATGCTCGTAAAGTTTAAATGTATTGAAGGAATATATAGAAAAATCAAGGTGTCATAGATATAACCCCCAACCATCACTACATGTGCTATGAATTAAATTTATGTACGTTTTAATTACAGAAGAGTCCTTGCTGATGGGAGTTTAATTAAACATTATGTTGTTAATAATTATTAGAAATATATCGTAAACGTAAATAAATCGATATATGCGTGAAACTAGAAGTTATACTGAGTTAAATTGTTTTTTAAGTTTATACAAAAATACAACACTGAAAATACACAGTGGGGCTCCGTCTATGTAAAGAGTTCCAGATTTATTTAATTTTTCACACTGTGTGTTATTGTTGTAGCTATAAAAAGAAGTTTTATCATAATCTAGTTTGAATACTGCCATCTCTATAGAATGAGTCCGTAGAACTTCTTGACAGTTTGGGTATCATGTGATTCATGGCCACAATGTTGGATATATGTTTATGACGGCATGGTCAATATTATATTAGTAGGCATTAAGCCTATTGCTCCATCTTGATCTTAATTGTGTTAGAACTACTCTTGAAGACCTCGGCAGATTCTGTTTAATGTCTGCGATGGGAGATGGACAGCCACCAAACTTATTCGGAATTCGTATATTGTCGTTCAAATCTGCAGTATACGAATCCCGATCAAAAGGATCTTGCACATTTATCCATTTTTTATCTATACTGGTTAGTGATTTGATGACTTTATTCCTACTTCACAGTTTTTGTATGATTGCAGAGACTTGAGTTAAAGCGGAAATAAGCTATCAACGTAAACCTCTAGATCTTCAAGCGATTAACAGTCGGAATTTGGATTCCATAGACTCTGATGTTTAAATTTGTGTTTATCTTTTTAGACCACATGTTAATGTTGACATCGCTTGAGAAAAAGTCATTCCGCAATTGTACAGTCATCTGCAAAAGTTATCACGTCAACTCCCTGGTGGAGGCGCTGGAAGTTTCAAGAGGTAGAAATTAAACAAGAGTGGTGGCAGGACACTGCCCTGTGGAACTTCTTGTTTTACTCTACGAAGTTTTGATCTTTAGCCACGAACCTCAATGAATAACTAACGGCAACTTAAATATTTCATGATCGATCTCTTCAAAATTTATCGGTAAAAAGTCTTGGAAGAAAACTTTGTGGCTTTGTCAGCTTGGCCAACAAAAACAAGTAGAACTCTGTCCGATAATTCATATTAAACCTTCCATTTTATTTCTCTGATTATTTCACGTGAAAACGATGAAGAATTAGAGTCACAAAAAATAAAAATAAATTATGGGAATGAAGTTTTATAACGAAAACAAGGAATATGAAAATTGGTACACTCCCATTACTATAAAAACCTGTATACTATTTTCTACATCATTAGAAAAATTAAAGTTCTCAAAATGGTTAAAATTCGGGTCCTTTTACCCGATTTTTAAGTTGGTTATTAACTGTATTTTCTTTTCGTTATTTTGAAAAGAATAATATTGTTATCAAAATTCTTCCTCAATTCAGGGTTACCATCTTACTTGTGTGAAAATGTATGCTTAACCTAATTGAACTCCTATGACACCTTTGATTAAAATTATATTGAAACTATAAAATAATAAATATTATTGGAACGTAGTACCTATCGAAGAAATGCAACTTCTTATACGCACAATTTATAAACAAAAATATATATAAAAAAGTACATGAAAGTAAATTTTTTGAGATGCAGTTTAATTACGAAAATATTAAAAAGAAAATATATATAAAATTACGATTTTTAAGAAATAATTCCTTTTTGAACAGATTTTATATATGTTAAACAAAAATTATAATAAATAATATATTTTTATGTTTTTAATATATATTTTATTAAATTAAATTTATATACATACACATTTTATTAAAAGTCTAACAACAAAATCATTATATATATCCAATCACAAATATCATAAATACATATATAATTTCAATTAAAAATAGATTGTTTTTTGAAACTAAATTGGAAATTTCTGAAACGCTGTTACAGAAATGATTTAGAAATTAAGATTCAGATAAGAAATGAGATTTTGAAGAGAAGAAATGAATTAAAAATATGGAAGAGTGAAAGGCGATTAAAACCGACTTTATAGATTGACCCTTATCGAATGTGATTTAACGATTTGTGTTTGTATAAAACATATACGACAGATCTATGCTATTCGAGGTGATTTTCAGAAGTAGAGATTAGTTGAGGACTATGGATAAATTATACTTCGTTTAGTCTTAAACAATACAAAATTTGATTGATATTTGTGCACTTTAAAATGATTCAAAAATTTAGGAAAATAATAAATAATCTTTCCAACAGACAGACAAATTGATAACACTAAACCGATTCTGATATATAGAATTTATAGGGTCTTAGAATGACAAACCTTATATACCCTCCGCACCATTTGTGGTAGTAAAGGATTTAAAAATATTTATTCTTTTTATAAGCAAATATCTGCACCGGGAAAGTATCTCATTCTATATATCCATAAAATTCTATTCTGGGAAAGGGTTTTATATGGGAGTTAAGTCAATTAATGATCACCGCATAATATAATTTTTAATATTTTTTTATCCGACTGAGTTGAATTTCAAACATCGTTCATTTTAGAAATAAAGTTTTACGTTTTATCAGACACACCCTACTCTGGAAAATTAATCAAACTTACTTATACCGAAGCAAAGTTATTCGTGTTGGATTTTATTGAAAATACTGTAACATTTAAATGTTTTATAGTAAAAATTTCCATGAATTAAGAGACTAAAAATATACTTTTTAAATACATGTTAATCACTTTCTGAGTCGATTTAACAATGTGTGTCCGTCCGCCAATCTGGCTGGCTAGCTGTCCATTAAAACATTGAGTACAAAACGCAGGTCACAATTTTAAAGATATTTTGATGAAATTTGGCACGTGTCACGATTTTGGCGAAAGGGATGATCCTATGGAAATTGGTGATAATCGGCTCATTATTTCCCATACGAATGTTGTCCCCAGAATGGTGATTAAGACTCATACGAGAATCGGTCTATTGTTTATCCCATACAACCTCCTCCCAAATATCATTTTAAAAGCAAAAAGTATTTATCAATTTGAAATACGTTGGTAATATATTTGGTCAAATTAAGATAAATATATGCAAGAGTCGATGTACAAAATTTCTTATAGCTCCAATATTACCCAAGAGAAAAATCTTCTTAAAACTCATGAATCCCATATAAATGCCAGAAATGTGACAATGTGCTGTGCTCTCAAGCATAAATCAAAAAATCAATTTATAGGGGGTCCATACACCATAATATGGTGTAGTGTATTATATAGTCGGGCTTCGTTTAATTTAAATTTATATTAATTTTAATTTTATTCTTTATTTTCAATTGAAAAATTAAAATCAAAGCAAATATTTGACATTATTTTACACAGTTCCATATCACTATAAATGCACGTCCAATTTCGGTTTTTCATTATTTTCAAACATTTTTGAAAGAAAATACGTTCAAATCTTTTTCAAGCTGGTTTAGTTTCTATAATCACCACAAGTGGTGTAGGGGGTGTGTTAACTTTGTCATTCCCTGTGTAAGGCTCAAAAGGAATCATGTATGAACCCATCAAATAAATATATTCTTGCATCAAATCCAAATCTGATTCGGTTTAGCAATGCCTGTCCCTTCCCGGCACGCTCACATTCACAATAATTGACAGAGCTCAATGAAATTTCGGCTTAACGAAGTATTTTATATTGTCCTTAGAAGTTTCTTATTTGAAAGCAGCAAAATCGGTTCGGTATATTAAAAAATATAGGTCGACATTGCTGCGTTTATAGTAATACACACCTATGTAATTTATATTTTGATTTATTTATTTCTCTTCAAATACTTATTTTCTTCTCGAATATCTAATCTCATTTCTATACCTGCCACAATCACCTTATTTTGTAAATTAAATCTTATAAAAGAGTTTGAAAGTAATAAAATTAATGAAATTTGAATACAGAAACAGTCAGTATTGTAATGTTCAAATGTTGGAAAAACAGAAATTTTAAATTTCAAATATTTTGAAATAAAAACTTATTAAATGCTTTAATTAGTCAGTCGATTTAATACGTACGAATAATCTAATGGAAAATCTAACTAGAAAATAAATATTAAATAAAATGATTAGCAATTTTAAATTAAAATGGAACGTTAATGAATGAGTATTGAAATTTGATCGTTATTTTACAATAACATTTAACATTTATTATATTTTTCTTGCATTTTTTTTATTAAAAACAAAATATTCGAATTTTTTTGTTGACATTTGGTGACAAGTTGGTAAATTTTTTCAAATTCCTCCATTTTGTAATGAAAAATAACAAAAAACTAATCCATATTCAGTGTGTTGAATACAAAATTTGGAAATAAATTTGGGTTATTTATTTTTTTAGAAAGAGTTGCTTTTATTGTTTAATTTTAATTTTAAAATTTTTATTATGGAAAAATATTTTTCGATAATTTTAATGTTAAATGATATTGAAAATAATTTAATTAAAATATATAAATGAATTTAATTAATCATTAATATTTATGACAAACAAATTATTACATTTTAAATATCACTGTAAAAGAAATGGGCACAGTGATTTCAAAACGATATATTTGAAAAGAGTTCTACTTTCTATGATCACCGTGTTGGATTTGTAGAAGAGTTTAGCTTTAGAGTCTATAAGATTTTTATGGATGGAGTTATCGGGCCTCTAATTATTTTTTGGGTGTGTTCTATTTCAAATCTTATTTCGGAAAACGCCTTTCTTGTTTTTTAAAGTTATTTGTATTTTAATTTTAAACTTTTGCCAGACCATGAATTAGTTCCATAATATAGAACCAAAAGAATTTAGCATTCATTTCCATTGCCAATTTATGTTCTCTTAAACCTCTCTCTTTCTGAGAGGCTTCATTAATGTAGATAAGGTCATTAGGCAGCCATGGAAAAGAAAATTTTGGATGTGGCTTTAGTGGGTCCTGATGATTTCTTTTGTGCTACCTGAAAAAATAATGTATATGAAAAAGTGAAAGTGGTGATGAAGAGAAATTGCAGATGTGTGTTTACTAAACCTAAGGAAAGAGGCATAAAAGAAGTAGTAGGTTGATTCTGTTCAGGGGTCATTATCACAGAAACCTGAGAAGAGTCTAGGCAGTGATATGGTCATGATCCGCAATTGCGAATAGAACCACAGATATCCCCCAAATCATCAGTGAAATCTGTCAGATATTGCAACTTTCTGCAGCAACAGGCTCCCAAGTTCAGGACAGTGGCAGAATTGTTAAAAAATCGCTTCCTCCTTTTCATTTCGATAACTCGTGCAAAAATCGTTTGAAGGAAGGCCCGTTCTTGCTGCATGTATACCAATGCGACAATGTTCAGATACTGCAGTCACTGTGTCCTTCAGAACAGTTCATAAGATCTTAAGTAGGAATGATGTCGTGACCCCATCCAATCTTGGCCTCGAATTAGTAATTGGTCGGAATTTTGTCACTTTCCTATGAAACGGTTTTGTTGGAAGGCTTTAGAACGAACAGTTTCAGGGAAATTTGGCAAATTCCCCATTGCATGAAATTTTTTTTCATACACGTCGTGATTTGCAAAAAATTCTTTCTAGATTGAGGACTGAGAATTTTTGTGCAGTATCTTTTAAATTAATATTTTAAATGTTCGTCATAAATATTATTGAATTCAAAAATTCATTTTGGTCAAACAATTTGGGAGTAAATACAAATATAAAATTAACCCGAATCTTGGAATAAAACATATTTTTAAACAAAATTGTCATTAAATAAAAGCTTTAAATTAAAATTAACAAAAAATAAATAATAAATAAATAACATATTTAAAATACATTAATTGATGTTTAATGTTTTATTTTATATGAAAATAATTAAATATAAAAAATAACAAAATTTTAAAATTAACAAATTAAATAAATTATTTTTCTACCTTTATAAATGTATGTGTTTTTTATGTATTTTACATAATTTAAACAAAATATAAAAAATATTTTTTTAACAAAATTCATAATTTATTTATTTAATAATAAATTTAAACATAAAAATATTAAATCTAAATGTTTTTTGTACTCAATTGTTAAAAATTAAATTAAATTAAATTAAATTAAATTAAATTAAATTAAATTTCTATGATAAAAGAAATAATTAAAAAGAAAACATGTGTTCTGGAAATAAAAATAAAATGAAAATAATTATTTTTTAAAAAAGTAAATTAAATAATAAAAAGAAACTAAATTAGTTTTATTTTTTATAAAAATAATATAAATTACTTTAATACAAAAAACATTTTAATTAATTTAATAAATTAAATATTGGAAAACAAATTAAGTTAAATACAAGTATAAATGCTATAGTCGGTCAAGCTCGACTATATGATACCCTACACCTCATTGTTCTTATGTGTGCAATAGATTATTATGACACAAACATTTATGTGAAATTTATGCGTTTTAAAAGGATTTTTTCCGGGTGGGTTATATGGTTATTAAAAAATTTGGACCGATCCTCCTATTATCGTTTTGGAATGTTATAAAACTTATTTTCGCAAAATTTGGTAAACATTTTTTTATATTTAGGAATTTTAAGGGCAAAAATTATCATTCCGGGGATACTTGTATGGGGCCTATACGTAATAATAGACTGGTCGTAAACAATTTCTATAGTTATCGTCTTTGGGCCAAAATAATAATACGTGCCATAAAGTGAGCTTTAAACTGCGATCTGTACTTTGCGAACAAGCTTTACATGGACAGCCAGCCGTATGGACGGACATGATTAAATTGACTCAGGTCGATTCTAAGTCGAACGGTATACTTAAAAGTAGTGGTAGAATTATTTTTCACCCGTTTCAAACATCTGCACAAATGCATAATGCCAAAATCACGCACAGTGTCTAAATCTATTTTTTGTTCGAAACAATTCTGTTACTATTGAAGCGTTAGAGATATCATAATTAGAATTCACATAATCAGATCTGAGGTGTTCCCGAACTGATTTCGAAGAATACACGCCCCTATATTGTTAGGGGCGTAGTCAGTGACTCCCCAAATTTGACGGCCAAAAATCTGTTTATAAATTGGGAGAAAACATAGCCCTTGCACATGTCTATAAAAAACACGGTTACATGTTTAGGTTATCTCTTATACGAAAATATTCAAGTCTTAATACATTTTTAGACCATTTTAAGATTTTTTGAGATAGCGAACTTATATTAGATGCTATCATATTTCCGATAAAATTCTAAAAAATATTAGTACAAAATCTATATAAATATATGAATCCGTTAAAATATAAAATTAATTTTAATAGGAACTTTAAGAAAAGATAATGCATTTTTGGGGATTTTTTACGAAAAGGTGGCAACATTTATTTATATTTTATTTAACCATTTTTCTTTTCTATACTTTGTAATTTTATTATTGTTTTATTAAGAAATCCTAACGACAATGCGAGTTAATTAAATCCTGAAGAGATTGGAGCAGAGACATGCCCGCAAGCGCTATCCAAACTTGTTAAATTAAAAACTTGTTAAATTGTTAAGTTCTCAATTTTTTGGCATCATTTTTTAATTATCCTTAATATATAGCTAAATTTGTGAGTTAAACACATAAAAAGTATTTTCTGTCGAATGGCCCTTGTAATGAAAAGCCGGTCATTTGAGTGAAAAAGTCGCATTTTTAAATATGATTTATATGGATTGAGATTTTGGGCATTTCCGTATGGAAAAGTGGGAATCTTTTTAATTCCTTAATAGTCGGAACATATAGATTATGTGAAATTTCATTTAGATATCTGAAACGGTTCAAAAATTATTTAATTATTAAAAAAATGATTTGGACAGACTGTACAATGGTGGTGTAGGGTGTAAAAAGAAAATCTTAATATTAATTAAACATAATCAGTTATTTTTCTAATTGGAAAAATTAATATAAAAATTAGCTACAACTTAAAAGAAAAATAAATATATTTTCAACTGAGACTGTCTTAAAAACTTTATAACAAAAATGCTAACAAAAGTTATAAATTTGAAACAAAAGTAAATAAAATTAAAAATATTTTAAAGGAATTGGCACTTATCTAAAAACTTACAAAAAAACTTATGGGTCGATTACGTATGTTGCCATCTATAATGTAATTTTGGCAACTGATAACGAAAATGAAGTACGTTTGCCATACATAAACGATCCATTAGTTTTATAAATTAACACACATTAATTGTGAAAAAGGTCCTTTTTAAAGAAATTTATAAAAAGCAAAGAAGTTTTTTTTTAATAAAAAACATTCAATATTAAAAGAAAAAAAAACACAACTTTGCTTAAATTTCAGGACCTAAAAATTTAAATCATCAAAAAAATCATTTTATAAACTCATTTCTTATAAACGGAACTAAATTATTACGCTTAAAATAAATTCATTTTATAAATTCTTTGTTTAAAAACAAATTGAAACAATTTTTTAAAATCCCTCAATATATAATTCATTACTTTTATAATTACCCAACTACTGAAAAGTAATTAAACAATTTTTTATATCAATATTTTTTTAAACTAATTTTTTTATCTAAAATCTAAAAATTTATTTAATTAAATAAAACTAAATTTGTAACCCAAATAACCAATCAATCAACAAACACTTATATTATTAACTAATTAAAACAAGCACTGTTTTTTATATATAAAAGAATTCATAAATCTATTTAATTAGTTTCTATTGTAATTAATAATTAATAATGAAATATTTTTTTAACTTAACAAAAAAAAAAAAAAAAAAAAAAACAAATAAAATAAAACTTTTTAATACTCGATATTTCTGTGTAATTTCAGTGCAAAATTGAAATTAAAATAAGAAATAAAGTTTAGTAATAAAAAAAAAAACAAAATATTATCAATATAAAAATAATAATTGCCAATAAAAACAAAAACAAATAAAATAATTTAATAAACAAAACTAAAAAAATTAAAAGCCACAAAAAATACTAATAATTGTATCAAATTTTGTTAATAAAATCTTGATAAAAAAAATCACATATTGTTTTAATTAAATATAGTGCACAGTGGGACAGAATCGATTTTTTTGAAAATAAATCTGTAACTTCTAATCGGTTGGGTACAAAAAAAAACACCAGAAAATGTAATATTATAGTTTCAGCAGTATGGACCCAATCGGGTTCATAAACATGGCATCTAGTGGCTAAACCCTAAAAGATCCATTTAAGAGATTTTTCCAAACTTTTCTTTAACATTACCTCGGCCATCAACAACATAAAATGTTTGACCAGGAAGTCTCGAAAAATTTTGGCTTCTTAATATTAAACAGCATTTCCTTCAGGAGCTTTTGAGCCTTGTTTGTTTTTAAAACTACTTTAATTTTCATATCACATAGTCCTGAGCTACTAACCGAGCTGCTTTCCTTCCAGATATGTTGGGAGCTTTTTTAAAAGTGCGTGCTATTTTTTCGCTTTGAAACATCATGTGGACTATTTCTGCTATCAGAACCGGGTTTTCTATTAACTAACAAGTTCTTCCAGTACTGTTTAATTACATTGGAAACAGTTTGAAGGCAGACCTTTGAATGCTTGGCCAACTTTTTATAGGACCAATTCATTTGTAACTTGATTAAAAAATACTCGGGCCAAAAGTTGTAATGAAAAACGTGAGTTAACAATTTTACGATCTCACAACTTAACGCAGATACGAAAATTGTTCGTGTCATTGATAAGATTCGATTTGACACAAAATACAATGCACCTTTTAAGTATACCCGAAGTACTGAATATTAGGTTCATGTATGTCATTTTTCGGTAATTAAAAAAACAATGAACCAAAGGCTAGATGTGCTATGGAAAGCACATAACTTTTTTATAATGTCAGCTTTGCGATTTGAGAAAATAAGGCGAAAATCTGAGAGTTAATAAAAAATCTGATTTGTTCTCACAAAATTTAAGTGTTTTAAAAGTAGTTTTTGTATTTTTAAGTATCAAACTGCTGAAAATAAAATTTGGTTTTATAATTTTTCCTTCATTTTCTTTATATTTATAACATATAAATTTGTTGAAAGTTAATACATATACTAAGAAGTCCATTACAGTCCTTCAAAGAACTGTATTTATAATTTTAGCTTTTACAAGTTAAAAGACAACAAAAATGGTAAAATTTAAAATAATTTTCCATGAATTTTCTATGGTTTCATTTTCGCCTTTTTCGACGCATTTTCTTATGTAACACAGAGTCGTCATCATCACTGTCACTGGGTATATCCGATTGATTTGAGGAATTTTGATTTTGTTGTTTTGAGCTGGAACTCTGCTGTTGAGCATCCCATTCTTTGCGCAATTCACTTAACATGCCGGGCGTCAAAAGTCCCTGGGCTATAAGACGATCTGTAAGGCGTCCGCGGGAAGTGTTAGGTATGCGGGGTTCTATATAATACATTATTTGAAATAAATAATTTAATTTTTTAATACTTTACTCTTATAAGAAATACCTTTAGTTTGCACAATACGTCTCATATTGTAACTGGTATCACCATCATTTGTACCCTGATTTGCTTCAGTATTTTTAAGTAATCTAGTAATTTGAAATACCCCCTGCTGTATTATCTCATCGAGTTCTTTTTGAGCCGCCCTAACAGGGGTAGCATCGGGGAATTGATCCATAAAACGATAACTTAGCCATAGATACAAATCCATAACATCAAAAACAGATTCCAAATGTACTAAATCTATTATAGTCTTGGGTAAACTAAAAGGCCAACCACAATTTTTGGTAATGAATTCAAATGATAAAGGTTCTCCACGACTATATTGGCGGGCAATCTGTTAGAATTTAAAAAGGAATTATTAGTAAAAGATTAACTTATATAAACAACTTTTTTGTTTAAATTGACCTTTAAAAACATGGAACACACAAATGGCATTTTACGGTTAATTGGAGCACAACAGAATACATAACGTGCTCTCAAAGGTAATGGAACATGTTGTATCATTTCAGCTAAAAATTTAAAATCCTCTATATTGCACATGAAATATAATGAATCGTCCACAGTACAAAGATTCACAAAAATATCCTAAAAGGAAAAACAAAAAATAATTCACTTATTCTGGAAATAAAACAGTTTTGAGATTAATTTACCATTAAATTACTTAATGTTGAATTGGGCAAATGATAAGCATATAATTCAATTTGATCTGCAGTTGGATGTAGACCAGCTTGTTTTAAAGGTTCTGGAGTTTGGGCGAGAATTTTCTTAAGGGTCGGCAAATCTTCCGCTTTGTATGTGGTAACAAAACCCTGTTCCCATTGTGTACGAAAACGTCCTGCACGGCCGGCAATTTGTAAAGCTGATGATACAGAAATGGTATCAATTTCACGTTCACCTTTTTCATTCATCGTTGGCTTAACCAGGGAATAGAAAATTATACGTCTTATGCTCCTAGAAATCACATAAAGTGGTTAAAAGAACATATAAGTTAAAAATTAGCAAGAAACTTCATAAATACTTACAAGTTTAAGCCCATACCAATGGCATCTGTGGCTACCATTACTTTACAACTATTGCCGGGATCATTAAATTTAGCAGCCTGGGCTAATTTAGTTCCAGGTGGTAAACCACCATAAATCACAGCTACTTCTTTGCCTCTTTAAGGAATATGTTATAAAAATTTAAACCAGTATGAGTATAATAGTCGGTTTAAATGTACAAAATAATCCCCTACACCTTGAAATAGGTATAACAAACTATGTATCGACTGTTCATAACTTTTAATGCCAATCGACAGTTGGATCTTCATTCCGAAAAGATTTGTGTCACACTCGGCAAATATTATAAACACAGTGACAGATGTTTAAATCTGAAATTTTTTCCACAAAAGAGAACAACCAGATAAAGCCGAACTATAAAAACATGGACCGACCGACGTAGAATTCGTTTTTATGGTTTGATCTTGAACAAAACAAGTTTATAAAAAATATTTTTATGACACTCATCTATAAGACATTATGAACCAATACCCGCATAACTTGTAAAGATGTTATCACAATACTGAAATAATATTTTTTAATTTATGTAATTTTAAGTGATTTACGCAAAAGAAACATTATCATTTTGACCCCATCTTCTTGAAACCGGTCTAATACAGAATCAATTTGTGTTAAAAATAGTTAAACTATCTACATAGCTCTGAGTTTTATGAGTTTAAAACTACAGTTCGGGATGTCATTCGTAAGGGGGCTACCTTAAATGTTGGTCCGAACATGACCAATTTCAAAAGACTTCATCCTTGGTGCAAAGAAATAATATGCATCAAAGAAGTAATATTCATCAGCCAATGTGACAGATGGACGTATACCCTTAAATCAAAACAGATAATTCCGATTTGATCACTATACTTGACAGTGGTGTAATACCATTTTTCCTAAATACAAATATCAGCACAAACGCACACTATCCCAAAAATCTATTGCGGTGTAGGGAATTAACTTTACGAAAAATACATATATTATATATTTACCTCGCTTCGATTTCTCTAGAAACTGAATAGATATCATTTTTACTAAAACAGACAATACAATCACCAGGTTGTACATTGTCCAAAGTAACTAAAGCTGAATCTTCGATTGTCAATTCAGTGAGACGTTTATAATTACGTACTTCCACCGTTTCATTGGTAGTTTCACAGATTTTTTGCAATAATTCTAAGGAGCCGGCTTCACCACAAACATGCACTTCTTCAGCTATAAGACCTAAAAAGGCTCGAGTCCAAGCCCAACCACGTTGGGGATCACGTAGTTGTTGGATTTCGTCAATAACAGCTACTTCATCTATAAAAAATATAATAATAAATGTATTTCATTACAATCTCATTATGAATTCTGATGCCATTTAACTTACAAGGAGTATTTACAGAAGTCATCTCTACAGTACAGGCCACATGAGCTGCTGGTGTTTGTTCATTAATGCCAAATTTTCGTTCTTCACCAGTTACTAAATCACAGGGAGTTCCCTAAATCATTATCAATAACAAATTGCTAATAATTCTATATTATATAATTTATGTCCTTTATTTGTCTTACCCTTCCATTTGCTTTATTAAAAACTTCAGTAGCCAATAGTTTTAAAGGACCACAATAAACACCTGATTTTGCTTTTAAAAATCTTTCCATTGCATGATAAGTTTTGCCCGAATTTGTAGGTCCAGCATGAAAAACAATTTTACGTGTTATAGCTCTAGCACTGGGATACCAATTGGCTGGTGTTCTTAAATCTGAAATCTTCTTTAGATCATCCATACATTCTAAATGTGGAAAAATGGTTCGGGCATGACGTATAAAATATGGAAATATGTCATCTACATGCCCAGCGCCATGTATAATATCACTGAATGTTATATGAAGATCTACAGGAAGATTTTCAGATTCTATGCAATAACGTCTAAATGAGGCAAAAGCCTGTTGCTGTAAATAATCTAACAAAATGTTCTTTTATTAAAACAAAAATATTCTAATGGACAAATTTGTGAATAATACTTACTATCCAAACCATTTTCTGCACACAATGCTTTTACTTCTCTCCTTTGGGTAAATTTATTTAAAATCTTTAAAACAGCCGCCTTTTCCAATTTACCAGCCAGTTCAGAACCTACGTCAATTTCATCGGCATTATGTTGCACTTGTACCGGTTTGAAGAGCGTAGAAACATTACCCGTCTGTGGTTTACGATTGCGTGCATGTTGTATGGTTGCAACATGTAATAATCTTTGTGTTGCACTTACTACTCCTGCAACCGTTTCAAGATTTTGTAAAGCCGATTTTAATGTTAAATTTTGTGTGGCCGTACATAGTAATGTTAAACTTCTACGAGAATTTTGCATTATCGATAAAATTCTAAATAGTTTTAGCTTAATTTTACTAACAATTTCATTCACTATTTTAAATTATTTACAGTAAAAGTATTAAAAATTAGAGCATCACACCAAATTATATTGAATGTGATGCAATGAGATTGTAAAAAAACAAAAAAATGTCAAAAATTATGAAATTTAACCTCAACTTTGATAAGCAAAATGTCATATGGACGTAAATAAAACATATGACAGCAGAGTTGTATTAAAAGAGACGAGTGATGCCATACAGTTGTAGATGTTATTATAGCGTTTTTATACCAAACATTTTATACCAAACATTAGTGGTGGAATATTTTGCGTTAGAGCAGAAGTTAGTAATGTTGAGAAAATACATAGCTACCACCACTTCTAAGTATATCGTTTTATTCAGAATCACTTTCTGAGTCGATTTAACAATGTCCGCCTGTCCATGTAAACCTTGTGAACAAAATGCAGGTCGCAATTTTAGAGATATCATGATGAAATTTGGCCTGTGTCACTTATTTAAGAAGATGGTGATGATGGTTTCATTATTTTTCCTAGCTTCATACTAATGTTGCCCCTGGAATAGTATTTTAGGGTCATAAAAGTCCTAAATAAAAAAATATTTTAATGAAATTCGGCATGAATAAATTTTATATTGAAATAATGTTCCAAGTTATACGAGGGTCGGTACACTATTTCTCAAAGGTCTCATACAACCTCCTTTAAAAGGGTTAATGATCTTGTGCGGAGCTTGACTCGGATCGTACTGGAATAAAGATCTAATTGATTTGGCACGGTTTGGTATTACGATAAGAATTAATAAAGTTAAGATAAAGATGTACGAAATTTAACGAGGGTCGATCCGTAAAATCCTATATCTTCAGCAAAACAGCCCCAGAAATATCTTCTTAAATCTCACTAAACCACATAAATATTGGTACCATATGCTGTACTTCTAAACATAACTTAGAAAATAAATTTTTACGAGTGTCGTTCTTTAATTTTTCGTAGCTACCATTTCTAATCAAATGGTATTTAATAAACGGACTTTACTTTCATTAATTTGTTTTATTGGGATATGCATCAAATCAAAATAACCAGTAAAATCGATTTAGTATATTACAAGATATAGACTGATATCTAAGGTAGCCGCTAAATTCAAGAGAAGATCATCCGAAGGATTTTCAGCTATAAATTACAAATTTGATTATTAGACAAGGTAAAAAACTTGTTTCTCATATCAAGTGCAAGATATCTAAAAATCGATTTGGGACTTTGTATAGCGTAAGAATCTAGATTAAAGCCTTATCTATTACTTTTCAGCAGCATATCTGAAATATTCAACAATATTATCATTATAGGTTTATTTTTTGTTTATTTTATTTTTTATAGTGTAAATTATTTTCTAATTTACAATTTTTTGATAAAATAATTTCGTTGAATTGTTAAATTATTCATAAAGATAATCTAAACATACGTTAATAAGTTTTAAATATAAAAAATAATAACGGTTCAAAAACAAACATAAATGTTCCCACACTACTTGAAACTACGTTACATATCTGGCATCTCTATTTTTTAAGCAATTTCTAAAATCTCTCTCTTTTTCGTCTCTCACTCACCCAATTTCTTTTCAATTGAAATGTCAAAACAAACTACGTAAAACGAAAATAAATACCAATTTTTAACCACTAAATTCATCAACAAATTTGCAAATGAGTCATTTAATATTGTAAAAATCTTTAAAAAAATAAAAATTATTAATAAAAACATATAAAAAACAACAATTTCAATATGGGCTTATTTGGTCAAACAAAAACAAAAGATCCTAAAGAACAGGTAAAGTTTATATTTTTTGTTGAATAAAAAAGTTCAAGGCAAAAAACAAGTATGACGACATCATTTTCTTAAATGAAAAATCAAAACAATTGACATGAATAAAAATAATTATTACAGGTTCAAGAATGGACACATAAAATACGTAAAGAAAGTAATCAACTTGATCGTCAAATACGCAGCATCCAAAGAGAGGAGGAAAAAGTGAAAAGAGCTTTAAAGCAAGCAGCGGCTAAGAATGATCGTGATACTTGTATAATATTGGCCAAGGAGATAGTGGGAGCACGTAAGGCAATAAATCGGATTTATACATCAAAAGCTCATTTAAATTCTGTGCAATTACAAATGAAGAATCAATTGGGTGAGTTTTAAAAATTGTTGAATTTTTTGAAATTTTAAGAAAATTTGGAATTATTTGAGCACTTCAATTGAGAAGAGCATTGGATGTGACAAAATTCTCAAAAATATAGATTTACTTTACGATATTAGTTTGAGTGTTAGAATGAATCAAAACAATAATTTCGAGTACAGAGAAAGCGTTATATTAGAATATCAGATTCCAAATTGATACGAATTGTTAAGTAAAATTGGAATGTAATAAGTTGTGTAGTTGTTGTTGCTGTACCAGTTGTAAAAAACAAGCAATATTGAAGATGGAATTATTTCCTTCATACCAATAACAAAAAGGTCTGCCGTCATGTGGTGTAAAAGAGGGATATTTCTTTTACATTATATGGCAATGAAACTTTAATAGCAGTATGATTAAGATTTTAAGTTGCTCAAAAATCTATATTATATAAAGTACTCGAACAAATATTAAACGCTCTCTATTGGCTAGTTTTGTCTCAGATTTAAGTTTTGACTGTTCTAATAAAACTTTATGGATTCCCAAGGGAACTTTTCGAATACAATGAATTTAGTTAACAAAATTTTAAATAAAGTCTTAGTTGATTTATTAAAAATTTTATTTGCTCTCTAAATAGGTCCTTTTTTAATTTATTCTAATTCTTAAAAAATGTAATGTGCGTTTATAGGAATTTGCACCAAAAGATATTTTACAGTTTATTTAACAGAAAGTCTGGTTCGATATTGAAAAAATAATAGGGTAGTTTTACTCATGATATCTCTCTAGATTTACAAATCAGTTGAATCTATGAATTTCTTCATGAAAAACAAAACTTTAATTTGCTCTTTAGTGCTAAATATTGAATTTATATTGAAGTTAAAAGTCAAAATAAAAAAGTGCTCCAAAAATGATTTTATTAAAAAATTCCATAAATAGAATTAAAAAAAAAACAAAACTAAATCAATAAACAAATTACTCTATAGCAACTTTACGTGTCGCTGGTTCTCTACAAAAATCCACCGAAGTTATGCAAGCAATGCAAAATTTAATCCGCTATCCAGAATTAGCCGGCATAATGCGTGATATGTCCAAAGAAATGATGAAAGCGGGCATAATAGAAGAAATGCTAGAGGAAACAATGGAATCCCTAGAGGAAACTGAGGAAATGGAAGAGGAGGCTGCCAAGGAAGTCGATAAAGTTTTATGGGAAATTACAAATGGTAAATTGGGTGAAGCACCATTGCCACCCGATGAATTGGCTGCCGGTGAACAACAGAAAGCACCAGCTGCTGTGGCCGTAGCGGACGATGTGGGTGATGATGATGAAGAGGATGATTTACAAGAAATGCAATCACGTTTAGCTTCACTGCGTTCGTAAGTTTTTTATAGCAAAAGAGGCTTAGCAAAATCTAATTGTGTAATTTTTAATTGAGTTTTTATATTTTTAAGTCCTTTTTTTAATGGATTTTTAATATGATTTTCCTGAAACTTATACAAAATATATTTTTTAATTTTGCCTAATTTATTGTATTTTTAAGTGTCCATTTTTATTTGTTATTTTTTTCTTAATTTTTAATTGTATTAATAGTTTTAACACTGTTTAAAAAATATCCCTTTAGAGGTTAACCGATTTTTCATTTTGTATATTTAAGTATTTAATTAATATGTTTTGATAGCATAACAATTTATGAATAAAAAAGAGTATTTATTAAAAAAACTAAATACAATATTACTAGTTTTTTAAAGTGTTAAAATAAATATAATTAGCACATATTTGATCAATTCCAGTGCTAATGAAACAACGTCACTATCTTTTTATCGACTTCGACATTTTGTAAAATGGCGAATATTGTTTTTCACTTGATTTTCTATTTGTAAAGAAAATTTAACGTTTTGTTTATAATTAAAATATAATTCTATCAGTATTTGTTTTTATAGTATTATCTTCAATGCTGCCGCTGAATAAACATCTTTACTTCATGGGTTAAGATTAAATTCCACAAAGTATTATTTTATTACCGATAATTCTAATTCTAGATCGTCAACGCCCATCTACGTATAGTTCAAACACTGAAAAATATTAAATTAAGCTTTCGGAAGTCCATGTCTTGAAAAACAACATGATTCAAATTTTTAAATACTACTTGGACCTTGTTTTGATGTATCACATTTATAACCAACTTAAGAACTTTCAAAACCCTCTATCACAAAAACGTATGAAATAGTTTTGCAATACAGTTTACGTACTTACACATTCACAAACGCGAACAACATAAGATTTTACATATAACAAAGAAACCTCGATTTCTAAACGAAAATTTTACGGATAACCTTCCCTTGAATTAAGAGACTGTGTCACATATCGCTATATATCATTCAATATACTAAAGCTGTCTTAAAATAGGAAACTTCTCAGGACAATTAATTATCCTCAAGCCAATTTTCATTGGGCTCTGTCATTTATTGTGGATGTGAGAGGACATAGTGAATTCGATTTTTGATGTGATGCAAGAATATTATGGAGTCTTAGATGATTTCTTTTTAACGTTACACACGGAATGGCCCCTTTCACCACTTGTGGTGGTGGAGGTTATAAAAAATATGAAACTGGTGAAAAATTTAATGAAATGCAAAAAGGTGATACACACGTGTTTCATTAAAACTTTTAACCCGAGTATTATTTGATTTTTCTTGATGACCTTCATAATGCGTCCACTTATTTTTGGACTGACTTGGCATCCTATCACTATGGTTATCAAGCCTTAGTAGTACAAAAACAATAATGTGGTATTAGTACCAAGAGAGGTAAATCCTCCAAATTGCCCGGAGCTCAGGCCAGTAGAGATATTAGGCTATTGTTAAAGGAGAATGGAAGAGTACAGAAAAGGTGTCCGGTTATAGATTTTAAACGGACAAGGATTACCTGACAGAAAGCGCTATAAAAACGTTAATAGAAGGGTTTCCGAGAAAGGTTCAAAATTTTTATAAAAGTGATTGAAACAATAAAAATAAATATTTTTTATAAATTGTAATAATAATTTTAATCAAATAAAAAAATGGAATTTAAGTTTTGTAGATTCGTTTTTCGCTCACAATTTTTTCTAACGTTGAGTTCTTAAGAGAATTTAACTTCTGGATCATGTGGATTGGATATTCGTGATGTGTAGACTACTGATGAACTAATAGAACTATATAATGACTCTTTTGCTGAAACTTGTAAGGCAAAACTACTGGGCGATGCTTTTTTATACTGACGAGGACAATTAATTGCTGTTGTTGTAACAGCCGTAAAAACGATTTAGTTAATTATTATGATTCAGGTCACAATAATTAACTTGGCCTGGAGTTAAATCAGGACCTAAAAATCTCAGATCCTGGTTTAACTCCAGGCCAAGAATTTGTGCCAATTCTATAGCATGAGTCCATAGATCTTCTGGGCTGAAAGTGGTAGGATTGGCTTGGCAGTAGAGTAGACCTCGGCAGATCTTTTTCTGAATCTGTAACCCAAAACTCTTTGGTCCAGCTGGTGAAGAGTGTTGCCGTCGACTTCGCTAACGGAAGTTTCAAGTTTCGTGCATTGATGAAGTTGTGGATTTTGGTGAGATAACCATTTCCAAAAAAAAAAAAAAAAAAAACAAAATGAAATTGCTGTAATTTGCTGCGATTGAAGAAACTAACTATATAGTCAACAACGGAGTTACAGGCATACTCTTTGGTTCAGATTAAAAGCATTGCGAAATTAGTTTAGTGGCGGTAACACTCTCCGGAGAACAAACCTCCCCAGGATGGAGAAATCGAAGAAATGGCGATTCACAATTCTCGAGTGGGGAGAAACATATAATAAGGAAGCATAGGAAAAACATAAATAGCAGATTGCGGTCCTAAAGACCGCAGTTGCCAGGTGCAGAGCCTATTAAAACAATCTAAGTACCTAAAAGGAATTAAATATTTATAAACATTCTAAATTTTATATTGTATTGAAATCATTCAAGTTTAATGATGTTCCACTAATAATTATTACAGTCATATATTAATTAATCCACAATTTCCTTAAATATCGTTACTTTCTTCTTTTTAAGTAAAATATATAAAATTGAAATTATTAGATGGTTTAATTAAAAAATTTCTAATATTAAGTAACTGATATTTAAAACCCGCATTTTAAATTCTAAATGAAAACGTCATATTTTAAGGACATTATCATTATTGTCGTTACTGGCCAACAATAGTAGATTTTTGATTAAGGTTTCATTTAAATACGTCAAGTGCACATAATATTACTTGAAAAGACCAATTTTAAATATTAAATACAAAAATATGAAGAGAAATTATAATAATGAAAAATGAAAAGATAAAAATATCAACCACAAAATTTTAATAATTTCGGACAAAAGAATCATTAAACCATAAGAAAATGTTTAACTTAAGAACAAATATTAAAAAAAAATAGAAAATTGTTTAAATAAAAGACAGGAAAAAAGCCCAACAAGAAATTCATAGATATTAAAGATTAACGCTTAGAATGAGGAAAACAAAACAACAAAAAAAAAGGACACAAAATATTCCATAAAAGATGAAGACAAAAAAGGTCACATTAAAAAAATGTTTATTAAAAATATGTCCATGTAGTTTTTTTTGGAGAAACGAATAACGAGAGCAGGAGTCAAAGGATATTCTTTAACTTTATATAATTATCACACTTATGATAATTGAGTAAAAATTTAAAGGATCCAGAAATATCTGGAGATGTTCGGTACTCAAAGAATGGTACTATCTTAACTGGAATAAGGAGAATCGTTTATGAAAAGAGCGAGGCTCATTAAAAATGTCCTATAAAATTACGGGAATATTCTTAAAGGACAGTATCGTTGTTCCTGGAGTTTCTTCTTTTGAAAAACCTTCGAGTTCTTTCAGCTGTTACAGAGTTGACAGACGTAGGCTGGTTGTGTGACAAGTCATTCTGGAACAGAGATTCAATTATTGTGGGAACACCGTTATTACAATCGCTTCAGAGATAGTAAAGCTGATAATTGTCCGTGTGAAAAAGCATTAATACCTTGCAAAATCAATTGCGAATTAGATTTTTTTTCGTTAAGGTTATATTATGGGAAAATCTAAAGTTCTATCTGAGTTTAAGATGGTTCATAAGTTGGATTCCTAGTGATGTTAAAGGCATATATTTTAGTGTATGATCAACCCATTCAAAAAATTGATGGATTTTCTAAAACATATCAAGACTGGATATGATTAAATTTAATATGCTGTACCTTCTTATCCGTACTTCTCTCTTCCGTTGCTGGGGTGACAGCCCTTGGCCAAAGAATTTTGGCTTGGAGAAGTATTGCAAAATAGTACAGAATCAGTGCAATTGAAAGTAAACAAATATGACGCGGATGTTCGTCAATATTCAGGTGATATGATATATAGATTTCTTCGAAAAAAAAAAAAACAATACAATTCGAGAGATGCGAAATCTCACTTTTGGTAAAAATTTTCAGTTTTTTCCGTCCGTTTCTATTGAAAACTTTATTTATATGATTTTAATATTTTTGACGTTCATTCATTGGACTAATCAGGAATTCCAACATGATTGTCATTAATTGACAATATTTTTAAATGTTGGTAAATGGTTTCACGATATCGTTAGAATCCTTCGCTTTCTTTGAAGGTTTCGACTTTCTTAACAGACAAATATTTCAAATATAAGGAAAGTTAGAATGTAAAACATCAGTCACGATACATTCGATTACGTTCCTTATCTCGAAATGTTTAATGAAAAGCCTTTCCACTAGCCTTATTATTTTCTTGTTTCGAGTTAGAGACCTAGAGGAATTCTTTACTATATATGTTCTTCTCCACTTCGATAGAAGAGAATATTTTCCATTACCTCTCTTGCGAGTATATGGCTTCCACAAAGCATTTTCGTAAACCGTGTAAGAAGGTTGTTTTTGCATCTTCTCATGTAAGATTGCGTTATTATAGATCTTGGTGTAGCAAACGTCACCAGGTGTTTTATAACCGGCCAAAGCTTCCTGAAAAAAAACTATGTATGTCCAATCCATCATCATTTTCTAGGTTTTATTTGTATTATTATAGGTTCCACGTTTGTAATGTTCCAGAGATCTAAGTTATTGATGTTCGATATATTAAATCAGAATATTCTGCAAATAATTCTTAGACAGTCGTTGTTAAATTTTTTTAGTTTTTACGCGATGGAGTTCGAGATTAAATAGCTTTTTTTGTCTGGATATTTGCGAGCATCTTTATAATGAATTCAGTCGTTAAAATGCCGCTCTCGCTTCATTGAGCATGTTATTTACGTTTCCATTTGCACCATCATTTATAGTCAAATGATATCTATCTACTACCCCGATAGCTGAATCTATTCGACTTGTTGACCTTGTAGCATGATGTTGTCTGTGCTTGCGTTGTTGATTTTCATTACTTTGGTCTTCTTGATATTTATTAACATGGTGATGGTAGATATTTTTTCCGAGAGTTGATAAATGTCATCAGCTTAATACAAATCCTCTAGTTGATGTGAGATACTCCAAGTTATTTCTCCTCTTTCTGAAGAAACTTTGCTCATTATATCATGCAGCACTCCAACATTTGTTGGAAATGGTTGGGTGATATTGCCATGGTGTTGAAGTATCATCTACGAACATTTTGGACTTTGAAGTTATTTTGAAAATGCTCCATCCTCCTCGTGATGCATCGATGGAAAGAACACATTTTAATTTTTTCTTTAAAAGATCGAAGGTTCAGTTTCAGCTAAGTTCAATGATTAAATCCTATTTGAGAACTCTTAATTAAAACGAAGTTTAATTTATGGTATCGTTCGATTCTTATAGGTTTCTTTCAAAGTAACATGTTTAGTTTATCAGTCACTCTTATATAAAGTCTACGAATACTTTGATAGTTACATAACCTCAAACCCTGATTTTTTTTATTATTTTCTGCACAAAGATGGAAAACGTTGAACGTCTAATATTATAACATCATTTTCAGTTTACCCTCGTCCACTCAAACAACTGCTGATTTCACAAATATTAAATATTTTTCTTTATTTATAGAAACAAACTTGATGACAA
Organism: Cochliomyia hominivorax; assembly: GCA_004302925.2. NCBI lineage: Eukaryota > Metazoa > Arthropoda > Insecta > Diptera > Calliphoridae > Cochliomyia > Cochliomyia hominivorax. The sequence continues at coordinate 76,543,946 of PYHX02000467.1, forward strand.
GGTTTTCTTTAAAGTTAAAAGAAAACTGGTCAAAAAATTATGGAAACCAACCCAAAAAAGTACATAAATATGTAGAACATAAAGTTAATTTGTATTTTTTCTTCAGACATTAAAATTCATACTTTTGAAAATTCTTACACACAGAAAAATCTTGATGTAAAATTCAACGTTGAAAAACAGTTGATTTGATATTGAATGATTTTTTTCATTTACTTTAAATTAAACGTTTTTACGTTTGTGGTGAAATAAAATTGTACATATTAGAATCTTTAGATATAAATATATATAATTATACAACGATAATATTTTAAAACTACTTTCAAGCAGTTAAATTTCAAGAATAATCTGTAGAAACTGTATTTACAGGGAACCAATGTTGAATTAAAATTTTTTATCTATGAAGCAAAATCATAAGTGAAAAAAGTTAAGTTATTTCTATTTGAATTAATTTAATAGTGATTTTTTCTGTGTGTACAAAACCAACATCATAACAATATTCTTTTAAACATTTTCCTGTTTAGAAAACATTTTCCTAAAATTTAATGTGTTGGTTTTGAAAGCAGCTATAAAAAAAATTAAAAAGAAAAAAATTTAAATAAATAAAATAAAAAAGATGAAGGGACTAACAAGCCAAATTATGGCAATTAAGTGACAGTGTTGCATGCCACAAAATAACGGAAGTACGCATTGCTAATGTTTGTATATGATGTTTGTTATAAAGGTTTATATATATAGACACACTCATGCAAACGTATACATATTTTCACACGCATATAAATTTAAAAGCTCCTTAAAAAAACTTAAAAAAGGAAAATATTATGATAAAAAAGAACGCGTAATTTAGAGGAAAAATTAAATTAACTTGACGCAACATAATTTAAAAAGGGACCTTTTTTTCTTCTTCTTTCTTCTTGTATATCTGTACTTTCTATTATAAAATTTATAAGAAAAAATAAAAATTGGTGTGTTAAAAAAAGGTTTTGAAGGTAAATTTGGGCCTGATTTAAAAAAAATGAACTCTTATTTTAATTAGAAAGACAATTCGTAGTCTCAATTGGAAAGAAACAATTAAAACTTTCAACTTTCTTTCAGGTAAGTCCCAATTCTGAAACAATCTCTTCTCTTGAATAGGAGAGCATCTACTATTCATCTTCTTTTAAAGATTTGAATGTTTTTGTTACAGTTCAGCTGTAGAGTGTGACATGGGTCGTTCCAGAAAAGGATCCAATTTTCGTGAGAATGGAAGAATTAGATTTTTTCGTTTAATGTTATTTTCAAAAGCAGAATTTATTAAGGATATGAACTGATCCTCTTAAAATTTGGTACAATATTTTCAATTTTCGAAAGTGGGTCAATATGGGAGTTATTGAAGTTTGCAGACCAATTTTCTAAAATTCTAACTTTTTTTTACCAAATTTAGTAAATTTTTTTTTTTAATCTTTGAGTTTAATGAACTCCATCAGATCTTAAAACTATATGAACATTATTTGAATAGACAACCAGACAGACAAGAAGTTAAATTAATTAAAATTTTTTGTAAAAAAATTTAGAAACTTTGTTTAAAGTTTAAATAAAATTGGAGGATATAGGTAAATATATAGGTAGAAGGGAGATGGTCTCATTTGTATAGAACATATATAACAGCTTGCTGTTCTCCCACAGTTCCAAACCAAAAATACCCAGAGGAATTCCCAATCTTTTCATAATCCACATCTCTAAGAAACATGAACAGAATATTTTAGATCTTGAGATTATACATGAAATGAATGACTCCTCTTTATATTCTTTATTTATTCTCATCGGTAAAGAGCGTACTTTCATCCAATTCAGTGAACATTTTCTCAACTGTAAAAAAGTTGTCCTTTTCTCTCTATAACAAGTGATTCAATATTACACTCTGCTTCTTGTAATTTGAATATATTTGTAATTTAATAAATGGTCGACACATCTATAAATATGACCGAGTACCCAGATATTTCTAAATATAATGGTTCGAATGTTGCAAAATCAGAATTACTGAAACTGAACAAAACTTTCACAGAGAAACGCTTATATTCCGTTGAAACAGAAACGAGAAACGCTTATATTCCGGGAAACAATACGATAAATACGAAAAATTGATTATAAGATAATCCTAACCTTAACTCCGAAAAATTATGACCTCTCTTAGGACAAAAATTTAATTATTATCTTAAACGTTGCAGAGCTTTTTAAACATCGAAATATGTTTTAAACAAAATATATCCGAACATACCTACGTCTTTTAGAACAAATAATATTTCCTTTAGATTTTCGATTTTCCTGAGATTCACAAAAGGACCACATAATAGTCCTTCTTTGGTTATTCTTTGTGGGACCAATTCGGATGTCACGAACTGTTAAAGCATTTAATTATTGATAATGATATATCGTTCCTTATAAACGATACTTGTTGCAACAAGAAATGTACGTACTGAATTCTTTGAAAATTCCTGGAATAAAATTGTATTTTGTTAAGACACTGAAGAGACAGCAGAATTTACCCACATTTTTGGCATAATGCCATTATTGCAAAAGTGAGACCGAAACAAAAAGCCAATTCTAAGACCAGCGGAATGATACTGATCTTGACAAATGAGAATAAGAAGATTGTAAAGGCGGCATCCAAAGAGAATGTCAACAAAAATGACTCGAAGTCTTTGAAACTAAATTTCTAATTTTCTCGAAGTTAAAGCTGATTGATATTTTTAATACAAATTACAAAAACAATAAATTATTCTTGGTTTAATCAATAGTGATGAAATATTGAACCTTTTACGGAAACCCTTTATTTACATTTATATAGTGCTTTCTGTCCCTTTGCTCGAACAGTAAGTTTATCACCGTTTTAAATCTAACACACTTTTCTTTTTTAACGAGAGTCCAATATCTCTCCATTGGCGTTAGTTTCGTCAGTTTGGAGGATTTGTCTATCTTGGTACAAATACCAAATTATTGTTCTTGTACCTCTTCAGCAATATACAATTTTTTGACCAGAAAGTTACGAAAAATATCCTAGATCGAACAAATAGTAAAATGCTAAAGCCATCGATATGTTATTGGGCTTGACAAACCAGAAAAGTATAAAAATTTGTACCCAATTTCGATTTCTGTTTTGTCCAACAAAAAAGAAACCCAAGTATTTAAAAATATACTTATATTAAAATTTGTTTATCTCCATTTCCTGTACACATCCTAAAGTATGTATAGAATATCCTTATATGGTTTATATTAAAAGTTTTGGACAAAAATATTTATGTTGTAATAAAAAAATCTAATTTACGTATTATAAAGATGTAATAAGGGCCCTACGATTGCTTGCCTTAAGGCCCGTAACATTGAGCGGTACCTCAACTAATTGTCATTATAAAAAAGCGTAAAAACAACGGTCAATAATAATAAATAATACCTTGTATACATTTATTAAACTCAGTAAACAATTTGTTTAAAAAAAGTGCTGAATCTTTTATTTCGTTTATTATTTCATTGTTTATATAAAAAAAGAAACGATTAAAAATGTGCCAACCTCTCCGCCATTTCAAGAATTCTTGAAGCAGAAAACAAGAAAAGAATAATATTCAGTTTTGTAGTCATTTATTCGAATTAAAAAAAATACACAAATGGTTTCCCTAATTTTAATAAATTTAAAAATACTGAAATAGTGATAACCTAAATGATCATTTTCTCCAACATCTTTTCCAGAACTACACACACACACAAATGTTGATTAAATTAATTTTACTATAATGTTGTTTTTTTGGGAAATAATTTAAGTTGAATATAAATAATATTTACTGCATTTTAAATTTACTTTATTTTTACGCTAAAAATATATAAAAAGGAATTTATTTAACAATAATCATTACAGTCAGTGAAATAACAAAATTTAATGATAGTATTTCGTTTTTAACGTTTATTGTTCATTTTATTTTCTTCTTAGGAAAAATACAGGCAGCAGAGAGGGAGAGTGGGGTTTAATTTGTACAACAATAATAAATTGTAATACAATTTGAAAATAAAGAGAAAAATAAGAAAAAAATCAAATCTATTTTTAAGAAAATTATTGTTTTTGTGTCTGTTATTCTAAATACCCTACAACAACATAAGTGGAAAAAGAAGGTATAAAAAATTTGCCATTTTTGGTGTAGCTTCAATAAGATTTATTTAGAGCTTTATAAATCGAACAAAACTGAACTAGAAATGTACTTTAAACGAATTAGATGATCCAAATTAGAATCTGATCAAAAATCTTAAGTGAAATATGAATAAAAATTTGAACTAGAACTGAACTAGAATGTAAACTCGAATTTGAACGAGAATCTTAATCAGAATCTGAATTATAATCTGATCTCGAATTTGAACTGGAATTTAAATTTGAATTCGAAGTATTTAAACTAGAATCTGAACCAAAATTTGAACTAGATTTTGTATAAAATCTCAACTAGAATATGTACTAAAATCTGAACAAGAATCTGAACTAGAATCTGATTTACAATTCGAATTGTCTAAACTAGAATCGCAACTAGAATCTGACCTGGAATTTGAACTATAATTTGAATTAGAATTACTTCTCTACTGGTTTTAGCTCCAGCATTTGCCTCTCTTGGTAAAAATACTACATTATTGTTCTTATGTCACTCAAGGGCTTGTTTACCATAATGACAGGATGCCAAGACAGGTCAAAAATAAGTGTACACATTATGAAGTCTTATGAATGGAAATAGCTTTTTTTAAATATTCCTTAATGAACATTTTGATATTTGTGCAGCCCGTTGTAACAAATGATTGGATTCTTTTGCCGAACATTCATATCGCTTATTATACCAAGAGCTTTTTGGGAGATTTTAACTACTTTTGAATTCTAAATTGTTCTTTAAGATTCCCTCCAGCATGAACAATATGAACTTTTTGATCAGGAAGGTACGAAAAATCAGCTAGAACATACGTTTCGTCATTTATTATGCAGCACGAATATCTTTAAGAAAATTTGACTTCAATTCCATGTTTTGATGCAAAATCTGAAATAGAATTTGAATAAATTTTGAACTAGAAAATGAACTGTAGTCTGAATAGAATTATACAAGAATTTATCAGTATCATAACTAAAATCTGAACTCGAAGCTGAATTAGTTCTAGTTCATGAACTTTTTTTCCTGCTTAATCGATTAAACCTTCTGTAGCGTGTTACTTAAATATAATTTTTCTTTTAGCTGCTAAAAGCTTTCAAAACGTTATAAATTTTCCATTACATTTGTCAATGTGATTTTATTTGGTTTTTCTTATTTTTGTAGTTATTGCCGATTTCTAACATTTTCTTATATTATTTTTTTTGTTTTTTTATTAAAAGTTTTATAATCGTAACTGTGATTTATATATATTTTTTGCTCTTCGTCGCTGGTTTATTCTTCTGTTACGTATGTGTGTACATGTATTGGTCATTTTATTGTAGGATTTTTAATGGATTTTATTGTTTTGCGTTGATTTCTTAGGATGACAATAAAAATATTTTGTTTTTATTACCAATAGCCGTTAATACGAATAAATGGGACTGACTTTAAATTGATATGGTTCATAAAAAATCGAATAATTTTCGCTTTGCAATGAGAATTAATATAAAATAGAATAAATTTAAGATTAAATTTGTAAAATAAAAGTATTGGGTTTGATAAATTAAGACAATTAACATCAGTGTTTAGTGGGAAAAGAAGTAAACACATTTTTATTTACATTGGAACGTATAAGTAATATTGTGAGTATTGCAAATATTAATCATACGCCTATTTATTAATGATTGTATAAAATATTTGGTGTATTGCATATTTTTAGGTGCCGATTTTATGCAGATTCTGGTTCCAAAATAAATTTACTTTTTGAACTGTTGGTGATATCTTATTAAAATTTTATACAGCTATTGCTGAGTTGCTTTCAAGTTGATTTGGGTTATATAATTTATTCCATAATAAGGGTTTGTCAAGTAAGTCACTTTGAAGTAGACTTACTTGACGTATGAGTAATAATATTAATATTAAAAATGTTAGTCATACGCCCAGTCTTAAATATTTGAATAAAAAGTTAACACGTTGCATACTTTTAGGTGTCAAAAAGAAACATATTTTTTAAACTTTTTAAGTCATTGATGTAAATTTTGGTATCTGTGTATAAATCTGAAATATAATCTGAACTGAAATCTACACTAGATTCTGGAAAAGAATTTAAACTGGACCCTGTACTGAGCCCTGTACTTTATTGTGAATTGGAATCTGAAGAAGAATCTTAACTAGAACTGAAATAGAACTCAACTAGAACTGAACTAGAACTGAGCTAGAACTAAACTAGAACTGAAGTAGAACTGAACTGGAACTGAACTAGAACGAACTACAACTGAACTGGAACTGAACTAGAACTGAACTAGAATTGAACTAGAACTGAAATAGATCTGAACTGGAACTGAACTGGAACTAAACTAGAATAGAACTAGATCTGTTCTAATTCAGTTCTAGGAATTAGAACAGATCTGGTTTATCTCAGTTTTTGTTATAAAATTTATTCAACTTTAATTAAAAATTTTTGTATGTGTATTGAATAACTCATTATTTTCTTATATCTCAAAAAAAATTATCTTTTATATAAAATCATTTCTATAATAACTCCAACAAATTTAATTTCATTAAAAAATTCTTCACAACAAAGTACCAATTAAGGAAAAAAAACTTAAAAAGAATAAAATGTTCAAACATTCTAAAAATCATATATATAATTGAATGAAACATTTGATTTGTTCTTGAGATTGAAAAAAGCAAAAAACAAAAAAAAAAAAAAAAAAAAAAATTAACACAAAAGAATTGACAAAAATTAAATAAGAAAATTTTATTTCTTGTTTCAGCTTTTTTTTCATATATTTTTTTTTTCTAAAATCCACAAAATTGGAAACACAGAAAAATTGTTTAAAATAACAAATCTAATAAATTTCGAAATTGTAACTAAAACGAAATAACGTTATTACTTGGAAAATAGGAAAAATTGTTTAATAGAGATAACATGTATCATCAAATCATAGAAACGCTCAAAAGTGGTGAAATGTGACAGTTAAAAGAGCTATAATTTATATTTTTTTGGGAATAGATTTTATAAGACTCGTTAGAATAGATGTTGGCATGGCTTTCTATTTTGATTTTAGACAGTTCATCAGGTCCTGTTTAATTTTGAAGCATTTTGTTTTAACTCTGTATTTAAATTATAAAGACATACCATACAGGATTCAAGTCCGAAAACTGCGGTAGCAAATCTAAGACTTGAATCCCATAAACTGAAAATTAATTTTTGAACAACAGAAGTGTTGTTTACTGCTTTACATATTATAACAAATGGAAGCCCAAAAATATTTTTGAAAATAAAGCGGTCAAAAGACCACTCTCGTACCTTTTATGTACCGTAGACCCAGCTGCCGCTCCTTTCAGATTTAATCGTTCAGAAGTCTTTTGAGTGTAAATGCGAGTTTATATGCCTGAAAAGTGGGATATTTTGAAGATTAAATTTAGCTAATTTGTAGTTTTGTATTAAAAAGCAAAAATTTTTTAATCTCTTCTCGTTTTCAAGTTATTTGTATTTGAATTTTACATTTTATAAAATTTTCAGTATATTGAATATGATTTTTAGATGTATATATCCAAAAAAATTGTCCTTAGTCAGTTAAAAAGCAACTTTAATTTCAAATAGAAAAAAATTAAGGACAATATCTCTACTTAAATTAAAAATAATTTTTTTTTACAAAATGTATTTTTTTTTACAAAATCTTGACTAAAATCTATATGTCTTAAAACCTTAAAGCTTAAATCTTAATATTTAATACAGTTTAAAAAAGTAACGTATGGAGACGTCTGTTTTAATTCAGAGGTATTCTCTGTCTTTTAATTTATTAATTGTCAATTGTAGGGTATTTATAACAAAAAAACATTACTTGTATATTATTTCTCAACTTTCTGACTTTCGGTCATTCATCTATATCTATACTTGTGGGTTTTTGTATGAATCCTAGACATTGACATATACCTTCCTACATTCAAACATATACATATGTATTTCAACAATTAAATCAAATATACATAAATACACAAATTCTTAGCAAATGTCATTGTTACCAAAAAATAACATATTTTAATACCCTACACCATGGCTGTCCATGTGAAGCTAGTTTACAAAATACAGGTCGCTGTTTTGAAAATATCTTAATGAAATTTGTCATGTACTTTTATTTTGACCAAAGGACGATGCCTATTGATATTGATTATGATCGGTTGATAAATTCATATAGGACCCATACAAATGTCCCTACGGAATGGGGTTTTTAGTAATATAAAACGATTTGAACCAAATTTTGCAAAAATAAGTTTTATTATGTTTTAAAACGATGTATCAAATTATACGAGGATCGATTCATTATTTCTCATAGGTCCTATACAACCACCCCTCCATATATCACTTTGAAACTTATAAATCACACATATATAGAAACATTTAGTCAAAACCGCTGTTCGAAATTATACGATCAATAATTTTTACTAACTCACATGTAACTCTCCAGAAAAAAATCCTTTTAAAACGCATAAATTTTACATATACGCATAAACATTCATAAGGTTTTTATAGCAATCATTTTTAACCAACAATGTGGTGTAGTGTATAACATAGTCGGGCTTGATCGACTACATTATTTTTACTTTTTGTTTCGAACAAAATATTAGAAACTTTATTATGTATACATTCATACTTATATGTATAAATCTATGAACTTTATCTATATTTCTGTTTGTATATGTGTCTGTGTTTATGATTTTTTGGCAATGAACCAAAAACTAAAAAATATACAGGTATTTTATACTCTTTTTTAGTCGGAATTCTTTGGATAATATTTTTCTTTTCAAAAACATAACATTTTCTCTTTATGTTACTAAAAATAAATTTCGGAAAATTTGATTTAATTATGTTTTTGAAATTATTTTTAAAAACAAAACTAAAAAGAATAAAATTATTTAGACTTTATTAAAATTGAATATAGGAATCTTTAAAAGTTAATGTATTGAAGACATATAGATATCGGTACATATGTACAGTACAGTTTCCAATATTATTAAACAGTACCGAGAGAACTTGTTCTTTGATGGAACGGAAGAAATGGTCCACATGATGCCTCTAAAGTCAAAAAATAACATTTTCGAAAAGCTCCTAATACATCCGGTAGGAAAGCAACTTGCTAAGCCAGTGCTCAGACTGTTTGATACGAAAAATTAAAGCTAATGCAGGTTTAAAACTATATAGGTTTTAAAAAGTTCTCGACAGGAGCGTTGCTAAAAATTTAGAGGCCAAAAGCAAATCATGGAAAATGAAGTCAAGTTTTCCAAAAAAAATCTTACTTCATAATGGACGATTAACATGTGTTTTAACATATTTTTCGCAACTTCATGTGAAAAAAAATTATGTTGTCATTGCTCGAGAGAATTTTTAGGACGACTTTTAGCTGAGGACCTTAAAGAAGTCAACATTCACTAAAAAATTCTTACTTTTGTTATTGAGTCAAAAGTAGCCTATTACTTGTTACAACAGGTTCTCCAAAAGCTAAGGACAGTAAAGAGCTTTTGGGGTCTTGTTAAAATATAATAGAAAATACAAAAAAAGGGTTTGGTAAATGTTAATGGAAGGGCTTTCGAAAGAGCTTCAAAATTTCATCACTACTGATTTTTAGTTTGTGCTCTGCTGTATTTTAGGGCATGACAAATAAATTACTTTTGTATTTCTGAACACATTGTAAGGGGTAATTCACACAATATTTTTTTCGACTCAAACCTAATAAACAGACAGCCAGACGTACATGCTTAAATTGAATGAAAAAGTGATTCTGATTCGAGCGTTATACTTATGATGGTGGGGGATGTAAAAAGATTGTAAAAAACATTCAATTTATTTTTCTAAAAACGAAGGAAATATTTTACAAAACATTTTGTTTCCCATGTACGTATACGTAATAATGAATATAAAATTTATTAATCATACGTCTAGTTCTTATGTATGAAACATAATTGTTTATTTGTTGCATACTTATAGGCTGCAACAAAGTTTTAGTTTATTAAATTTACATTTTTTATTAAAAAAATAAATAATCAAATCAATAAATATTTCGTTTCACTGAACTATTTTAAAATCGATATATAAAATAGTATGTTATATGTATATATGTATGTAAATTATGATTATCGAATTTCCAAAGAACTTAACAGCGATAGTTTTCAAATTTGGTCCCAAGCATTTTGTCTAAGAACTGTTTAACTGGACAAAACGTAGGCAAGGCTGAAATGTATCCCCCGACATAGCAAACCTTGATTATCGAATATCAAGAAAACAACTTCAGTGAGAATTTTAACACATGGACCCTATTAATTTTTCCAAAAACTGTTTAAGTGGACAAAATGTAGGATGGATATACCGATTTTCTGATATCTAAGGAACTATATGAGGGTATTAAGATTTTAAGATTTTACCCCCCCATTACTTTTCCAACAAACAGTTTTATTGGCCAAAGTATAGAATCAGGAGACTGAGTAAAATATTTGTGCAGCAAAATGTACCGGGTAGAAGCTGATCTATTTTAAAGATTTAAAATTTTTGTTCACTAAAACTTTTCTTCAAGATTTCGATTATTTGTATAAATTTAATTTTATTTGTTTTCTAATTTACATCTTCTAATATAGTTTTTTCGTCTTTTGTTTGCGAACACTTAATAATAACATTTTGTATACAGATTAAGTCGGAATTTTACAAAATTTACTTTATTTTGCTCCAATTTCATTTATACAACTAAAATACTATCAAACGACAACAACAACAAAGAAAACAAAGTGACATATACAAATAAAATTTTGTAAATTTTACACACGTTTCAACCTAAAAATCACTTGATTGCAGTTATTTTTTTCTATGATGTTTGTGAGTTTTGTGTGAGCATGTATGTGAGTAGTGCGTGTGTTAGTTATGGCTAAAAGGAAACGGAAATAATTGTAAAACAAATTGTTAAGTTTGAAAATTGTATATTTGCCTTGAGTTTCTCTCTCTCTTTCTCTTTTTCCATTTCTATTACTATGAAAAAGGATGTAGCAACACAGTTACCAAAAAAATAATAATAATAGTTAAGGACTTTTTAAACATTGAAAGGAAAGTTAAAATTTTCAGAAAAGATTTTTCATTGTTCAGATTCTTAAAACATAAATTTTGTAAGTTTTCATATTTGTTTTGTATGATTTTCATGGTATGCATGAATGTGTGTGAATATGGGTTAGTATTTGTATTATTTTCTACGTTTTACAAAATATTTTATTCAGTATTTTTCATACCCTACACCACCATAAGTGGGTGGGGCATAATGCGTTTGTGTTTGAGTTTGTTACATATAAAAAAATGGTGTAATACCCGTTCGACTCAATCACCTTCGGTTTGACAATGTCGGTCCATCCGTCTGTCTGTCTATCTATCCGGCGGACTGTTCATATTAACCTTGTGAACACTCTACTGGTCGCAATTTTTTAGATATTTGGACGAAATTAGGTACATATTATTTTGATTTCCAAAAATTTCCAAAAAATGTCTTCCCGGAATGGTATTTTAAGGTCATGAAAGTTCAAAATAAGTCCTATACTATTATATACTAAGTCCTATACTATTCTAAATCGGGTCGGACCACTACGTCTTATAGATCCTATACAAGTTCCCTTTGAAGGACATAAATCTAACATATACGTTGGTATTGTAGCAAAAACAAGTCAAATTAAAGTAGATATAATCTAAAATCGATGTTTGAACATATACAATGGATCCACTATAATTTATTCTAGCTCCGATATAACTTAATGTTCTTCCTACTTAATTATAAATTAGAAAAATACATTCTATGAAAGTCTGTCATTAATATTTCGTAGCTATGATTTACCACCAACATTGTGGTGTAGGGTATTACATAGTCGGCCTAGACCGACTAAAAAATTTTTACTTACTTTTTTTTTTAATAGAAAAAAATCTTTTTGAAAAAATTTTGTTTTTGTTATGCAAGTCAGGTTTCATGTTTGTGCATGATTATTTTCTTTATGTGTGCATAGAGTTTTTCCTTTATAGATGAAGGTGGAAACAAAAAATCAAAAAACAAAAAAAGGAAAATACTACAAATTTCATTTCTCTCTCATTGGCAGTTTAGTTGTCAAATAAAAGTGCTTTTGATTCTTTAAATTTCTTTCTTTTTTTCTGGTAACAAAATTATTGTTCTCCTGAGGTTTCCATGGTTATTATTAAGCTTATGTATATATATATATTTTACATTTTTGGTAATAAAATTTTATGTGAGTTTCTTTTTTTTTTTGGAAGTGAATAGGAACATTTTTCGAAGATTTTACAATCATTTTAAATTGAAATTTACTTTTAGAAATTTCATAAAATTTCTAGATTTTATATTCCGTTTCGCTATGGGAGGAATAAAACTTTTTAAGTAAATATAATTTATTAGCCATAAAGTCATTAGCAATAATTTGTTCGATAAGAGTTAATATTAATGAATTTATATGGAAGAAGGGAATATATTTATAATGATATTTTAAAAGCAAAAAACAATTATCCTTAAAATAAAAGAAATATTCTGAAATTAAATTGAAAGTCAAATTTTAAATGTTTCCATACAAAATGTAAAAGAAAGTGTTATTACACAATAAAGAATGCTGTATATGGCTGTGTAACGAATCTATAATACCCTCCATCACATGCATATTTATGAAGTTTCAAGAACATTAAGATAGACACATACACTAAAACACCTTATGTACACCAATAACAAGAAGCTCTTTTATTCTAAAATGCATTTAAATATTTTTTCTATGTTTATACCCTACACCACAATAGATGATAAGGATATTATGCGTTTGTGCAGATGTTTGTTACGAACAAAAAATAGTCCTACTACTATTAAGTATATCGTTCGACACAGAATCACTACAGATCGATCGATAAATATTATCGATATTATTTCATAAAGGTACCATACAAATGTCTCCTCGGAATGGGGATTTATGTCCATAAAACTTCTAAATATTAAATGATTTTAATTTTAACAAAATTTTATAAAAATAAGTCTTATTATATTCTAAAACCATAAGTCTAAATTTTACGAGGATCGTGCAATTGTTTTTAATAGGCCTTCTTACTTCCTCTACTCTTCCAAATATTACTTTCAAACTCCTGCTGGAAGATGCTCTTTCTTTTTATATGAACACAAAATCGATCAAGATTGCATATTCCAGCAAGATAATACTGCGCTACATGTTTTAAAATAGTAAAATCATAGCTTAACGAACACTTTAATGGACTGACTGGCGTTCCAAAAAAACTCAAGAGAGAACTTGTGGGTTTATGTCCAAAACAAAAGCATATCATATTGTTTAAATGATTTAATAAAAATATTATTTGCCCACAATTATTTTCTTGTTAAACTTATTTTAATTCTTAAAAGAAAAGATATTTGCATTTATAGCAATATGCACCGTGTATATAAGAAAAAATTCACATCTCATTTAATAATTCTTAGACCAATTATGACGTGTATTTTGTTATAATTTATAATTAGATTTTATTTTGATGGATAGATTTTGAGAAAAGTAAGAATGCTATATTCGACTATGCCGAATATTTAATACTCTCCACCACAAATGCGTGTAAAGTAAATACGTTAGGTTTCATACATGCACCCATAGAAGTATACAATATTAAAAAGTTTTTGCTGAAATAAAACATGGAACATTTAATGAGTCAAAATTTTCTGTATATTTTTGGATATATTTTTTCCACTAAATTGAGACAAATTTTATTGCAATCTGCCAATTATTGTAGATGTGAGCGCTCCAACAACAGACGGACATGGCTTAATTGACTCAGATTTTAATTTGATGTAAGAATATATGGTGTCTGAGATGATTCCTACTTAGCGCTACACACGTTATGATAAAGTTAATATACCACCTTATGGTGGTGGAGGGTATTAAAATCGACAACATTTTTTTACTGAATTTCCTTATTGATATTACACATGGAATGATAAACTTAATATACCCATTTTCACCATAAAGTATAGAAAAATTTAAAACTATTATTATTATTTTTAGAAATAATAACTGAACCTCAGTTGCTCAAGGGAGTGTAATTATAAATCTACGAATCCGTAAAAAGTTATATAAATTTCATTTTTGAAATTAAAAAATTAAAGAAGTCATCATTTATTAGCTGATAAAATTGTCCTTTTATGCCTTTTTATCTAAGTATATCAATCGACAAAGAATCACTTTCTGAGTTAACATTGTTCGTCATTCTGTCCAGATGGCTGAATCCTAAACATACTGCAATTTCGCAGAAATAATAATACTTTGGGGTCAAGATGAATCAATATTTCAGGTAGTAAAATTTGCCTCCCGAACTAGAATTTTAAGCATATAAAACTCACAGATAAGAAAATATTTTAATTAAATTTATCATAAATGAAAATCGTATTGATTAAAATCCATATGAAAATTTCTAAAAGATCGGTTCCATTTCTATATAAATTGTGGAAGAAGGTATAAAAGCTTGGAAATGGTCGTATAAAGCACTCTTATTTGTTTTAAAAATCAATTCAATCTGAGAATAGTGAACACATCTACATACAGAAAAAAGGTAAAATCAACGTTGAACATAGTTGTTTTTGACAATGTTAATTTTTTTCTTTGAGGTTAGGGTGAAATTATATTGTATATGTTGAATTAACATCTTTTTTTTTACAAAGGTTAATTTAACATTAATGCAATTATGATTTTACTTAATAGATAAAGAATGTTAATTGATCACTGTTTCACGGTAAATGCAGTTTATTTTCTGTTTTGAAATTTTACCACTCTAAATATTGTTGTATAATTAATATAAATTAATATCGAAAAATTCTAATATGTACAACATTAATCATCCCAAACTACAAAACTTTTAATCTTAGTCAATGTAAAATCAACTATGTTTTCAACAATGATTTTATTTTAAGTTTTTTCTGTGTGTGGAGATGAAAAACTCGTGTTCAAAATTCAATTTTTTTAATAGATCATGTTCAAGATTATTTTATTTTATCTTATCTTATCTTATCTTATCTTCTTTTATCTTTCTTCTTTTAGTCAATGTAAAATCAACTATGTTTTCAATGATGATTTTGCTTCAATCTATTTTTTAATAAAAATTCTTATAATGGGATTATTCTGTCCATTGACTGAATGGATGTAAAGATCTGTCAAATAGATCAATTTCAAAATTATTTTATTTTATTTATTTTTTCCAAAAATTTGTTATTCAAACTGCTTCTAAAGGTAAAACAACAGGTAATTAAATCTTATAGTAGCAATTGAAACCTTTTTTCTATCATTTTGGTCTGATATCCATTTTTAACTTGTATAACTTTTTAACTTGTCTTTATTGTTCTTTACAACGATTAAAAGTAAAAAAAATGAAATTTTCTTAACAATAAACTAAAACTATAAAATTGTATTACAATGTATAGTTTATGTTGTCGTAGTTAATAACTGACCATAAAACTCCATTCAAGAAAAGACAATTTGAAGTTGGAATTAAATTTTTAGGTTATAAAATTGACAAGTAGTAGATTATGTAAGAAAAGGGCAAGAGAAATGGAACAATAGTGAAGAATATGAAATATCCTCTACAGGAATAATTTGTTTGACTTTAAGGACTGAGATTGAAAAATTCTTAACATACATATATGCTAATTATAATGAAACCACTAAATTTGAAGTTTTGATATATTTATTCGAATAAAATTATTGTCTCTATAGTGAATTTTGGAATTTGCCACTCTAAGTGAAAATACCATATTATTGTCCTTGAATCACTCAACGGTTGTGACCATAAGTGGACTCATTATAGGTCTTATGAATAGAAACATTCTTTTTTGTGAACATTCCTTATGTAAATTTTGGTATTAAAACATCCCATTGTAACAATCGATTGACTTCTTTTGCTGCAACTGAATATTGCTTGACATGCTAAGAACTTTGTGAAAAATTTTGACTGCTCTCTAAACACGTCTTTAACATGTTTTAATTGAATAAACGAAATATCTGCAAGAATAATATTTATGCAATATCTCTTAGTCCTTAGCATCCAGTGAAATATATTTTCGTATAGTTCGATCCTAACTTATAAATATTCCAGAACTAATGATAGAATGAATTCTAATAACGTAATAATTTTACGGACAGAGAATCCTCTAAAATTATTCATCATTACGTAACTTGACTTCATGATGTTTTAATGAAAAACGCCAATAATATTACAATCTCAGTCCTTAGATCCATGAAATATATTTTCGTATTTATCCTCTTATAAATATTCCAAACTAATGATAGTGAATCTAATTAATAATTTTACGGCAGAGAATCCTCATAAAATTATTCATCTTACGAAGAACTTATATGTTATCGCATCCCACAGTTACTCAGATGTAGTTTGGTACTAACGTCCGGTTGTATGTTTTAGTTAAGAACGTAAATCTTCCATTAGAGCTTTAATAGTTGTTAGTTCATCCATTAACTTTTAAAATCTTTTGAAATTTTGTTTTAGGCCATTTTATTTGAAGAACTGGTAACTTTAAGTACGAAAACTCATTAGTTGTATGTTTCTTCTAAGTTAAATCTTCAAGTCGGTATTATCAATAATTTTAACATTCAGTCCCACTGTTTCATATAAGAATAATCTAAGAAAAATAAAATTGAAACATCCCTAAGACGATGGGGTTACAATAAATTGATAGCGGTTACAGAAAAACCTCCCATTACCACACATACACCCATCCAACCATACATCGATGAATATAAAGTTTAATTTAAAAGTGTTTTTCATTTTTCAAACTTCGGAAAAAACAAAAAACCGAAAAACAAGAACCCAAAAAAAAAAAAAATAAAAAATAAATAAAGAAGGAAGTTCAATATAAACGGACATTGGTTACCAAGATGAACTTCAATACACAAAACATGTTAAAACTTGCTTGTGGTTTCTTAACGATAAAAACAAAGTTTACTATTTTTCTTTTTATTGCACTTTTGCTACACTTCATTATTTTCCTTTGTCATGTCTTAAAAAAAATGAAGATTTTGTTTCTTTTTCGTAGAAATTGGGAAAGGCAAAAGTTCAGGATAATGAAGGAACAACAAAATGAAACAAAAGGATGTGCTACATTTCGTTGGTTTAAAGTTAAGGTATAGAGCATCATTGATTCTTCAGAAAACTGAATTAAAACTGAAATGCAAATGCAGCAAAATCTGAATTAATAGTGAACTTGAGTCTGAATTGGAACTCAACCTGAGTATGAACTAAAACTAAAGTAGAAATGAAAAAGAACTAAAGTAGAACTAGAACTGAACTAAAACTGAACTACAACGAGAACTAAACTGAAACTGGAACTGTTTTTGAAATGAACTAGAACTGAACAAAAACTGAACTAAGACTGAACTAGAATTGAACAAGAACTAAACCAGAACTGAACTAGAAGTGAACTAGGAATGAATTAGAACTTTACTAAAACTAAACTAGAACTGAACAATAATCTAAACTAGAATCTGAAGTAGAATTTGAAATAGAATCTGAACTAGAATCTAGAAACTGAACTAGAAGTGAACAGGAATCTGAACTAAAGTCTTAACTAGAACTGAATTAAAATCTGAACTACAACTAAACTATAATGTGAACAGGAAGCTGGACTAGAATTTGAACTAGAAACTGAAAAAGAATTTGAATTAGTAGCTGAACTAGAATAACTGTAAGTTGGAGCTGTACTAGAATCTGAGCTGGAATCTGAACCAAGACTGAATTTTGATTTGAACTAGTACTGAACTAGAGATGAACTTGGACTAGTTAAATCATATAAATTATGAAATATCAACAGTATTTAATTAATTTAAAGTTATTTTATCCTTAGCATTACACATAAAATGCAAAAACTTAATATACTCTCTAGTTGTTGTAATGAAAAATATAAAAAATGAACTTTTCCTATTAAACTTCAAAGAAGATACAAAAGAAAATATTTTAAGCAATATCATCATCATCATCAAAGGAATGAACAGAAAAGCATGACCAGTCAATTGTAGAGGAAAAACAAAAGGTATCCTCGTATTTGTTTAATAAGTAGTAAAAGGAAGTAGCATTAGTAGCAGCAGCAGCAGCAACATCAGTTTTATAGAACTACTAAACGACCAAAAAAGTCTAAGTATTTAAATCGCTGGGGAAAACTTAAACATGCATTTAACTTGAATTTCTCTAGAGGCCAAAACTACAACAAGAACAACAAAAACGTCAATGACAATAGCTGCAAAAGGGAAGCAAAATACGAAAACAACTCCTTCACAAATAGTGCGCCAGTTAAAAAAAGCAATAAAATAATGAACGGAAATAAGTTTCATCTCAAAAACTTTTACTTACTCAGCAAAGCGTTAACATTCTTAATGTTGGTAGTGCCACCATCATTCTCATCCTCTCCTTCATCTCTTTACTTATCATCTAAGGAATTTTACTATTTTTTTATTTCAGTTGATTTCATGTTCTCTTCCCTCAATTTCTTTTTGTTTTTATGTTGTCAGTTTATTTAACGTTGAAAAGGGTGTGTGTATTTGATTCATATAAATATAAAATATATTAAATGCGTTTACATACAAACGCACTTTGTTTTTAGTGTATGTGTAAGTAAATTGCGTGGAATAAGAAAGGGATTAAGAGGAGACAAACGGAAGAAAACAAAGAAAAAATTATAAAAATGAGGAAAATTATGTGAAATTAATTCTGAAGAATTGTCAGTTTTACTAATTAATTGCAATGTACATATTAAAAGCATACAAAACCATTACAGTGGGACGGTAGAGTGAGGAAATGGGAAAAATCAATTGTTGATTGATGTTTTGTTTTTTAAATTTTATTTAAGATTTTAATATAAACGAAACATCTTTAATTGGAATTTAACTAAAACTGAACTGGAACTGAATTGAATTAGAACCAAATTGAATTAGAACTGAATTGAATTAGAACTAAATTGAATTAGAACTGAATTGAATTAGAACTGAATTGAATCAGAACTGAACTAGAAATGAGTTAGAACAAAACTAGAACTGAACTAAAACTGAACTAGAACTGAACTAGAACTGAACTAGAACTGAACTAGAATTGAATTAGAACAAAACTAGAACTGAACTAAAACTGAATTAAAACTAAACTAGAACTGAACAAGAACTGAAATAGAACTGAATTAGAACTGAACTAGAACTGAATTAGAATAGAATTATGTTTAATTCCCACTGTTCCCATAAATCTTATTCAAACAATATCCCAAATCTCCCCCACTCGAGTTCTATCAATTTCTTTTGGCATTCTTAGCATCTTTCATTCTCACTTACTGGCAACTAAAATTAATTGATAAAACTTATTTCACTTGTCTTAGTTTTAGATGGATGTGAGGTGAATGTCTGAAAAATTCACATTTCAATGTTGGTATTCATATTGTATATGAGTGTGTGTGTTGTTATCTTACATGGAATTGATTGTTGATTCTTTATTTTCCATTTCTAGACTTTTGTCATACGATATTCTTTATCCTGCATTAGATTCTTTAATTTCTATAAATGATATTTCATTTTCTTCCTTATGTCTACAAAACTATTTTATTTTCCTGATTTTCCCATTTTCTTGTATTGATTTTAATAGTTGTTGGAAATTTTCTTGACATAGAAATAAGTGGTGGAAATGAACGAGTCAGCATATGTAAAAATTGAAGTACAAAAGAGTATTAAGTGTTTGCCTATATTAGTAATTATATTAAATTAGTAGAGGTATTATAGATCTATTAAGGGTTTTGTGGGGATAAACATTAAAGAGGAAAAATTTGAAAAGAAAAAAAATATACATATTGCATGGAAAAGGATTTAATATTTAAAATTTAAAATATTTAAATTTTAAAATATCAATACTTATAAAAATATAGGCAAAAGATCGAAAAATTTTATAGATATTAATTTATAAATAAGAATAGAAATGATATAGTTTTCACTAAAGTTAGAATGACTGTATATCATAAGAAAGGCCTCAACACTACGCTAGCGCTATAACTATATAGCTATAACTAACTGTATTTTTCGCTTAAAAAAAGATATCCCTCTTATATGGGATCACTTGATCTGTAATTGATTAGATTTTATTTAAAAGAAGAACCCATATTTCTGGTGACTCTACAAGAAAGGGCATAAGAACGTTGTAACTAATATATGCAAAATGTTACAAATATTGCTTCCCTCTCCCAGATAATTGAAAAAATAAAGAGCGATAGGACTTCAAGAAAAGATGTAATTTCGACAGACATTTTGCTGGTACAGCACTGAACCAGAAAAGTTAGTAAATATAACGAAAAAGCTTAAAAGTAGGTTAAATACAAGCCAACAAAACCTTTATTCATCATAACGAAAATTTTCCTTAATTATTCGTAAATTCGTTAAATTGACGCAAAATCGTCAATATGACTATTTTAATTCATTAATAAAAATGCGGTTAATTTGAATTTATAATATTCAATTTTAGTAATAAAATTTAAATAAACTTCTTCAAATTGAAGAAAAAATATGTTAAAATAAAAATTTGTTTATTCAACACCTATATTTTGTTAAAGTTCTACGAAAATTTTTCGTTAAAAGCTCAATACATTTCTACGACTATTGGATATTCATTCCAGAACGACCCGAGTCATATTCGGCTAAAGATTGTCAATCGAGGGACTGCTGTATTAGTCGGAAGTTTTTTTCCCCAAGAAAGAATAACCAGATAAAGCCGAAATGTTACAACTACAAACTCAATTGAGAGCAGCGTCGGAATTAAAATATCCAGACGAACAAAGTTCTGATTATATCAATAGGAGTCACAAATGAAGTCATTTTCGTACGTTAAAAAAATGGGGATCAATTTAAATGCAAGCAAATATATTCTCATTTTGTTACGCACCTCATATGATACGTTACAAAAAGTATTAAATTAGGAATTATTTTATTGATGGCGTTGAAAAAAAAAAAAATACATTGAAATAAACCGAACTCAAAAAGTCATATGAGGAAATAATTGGAGAATTTAGGTTGATACATTTTTCACACGAATTAAAGCCAAGATTTTATTCTTTTTATTTACAATTTATTTTTATCGCAACGTCCTTACCGAAAGAGCGTTCACATCAAAACAAGCTATCAGACATTGACTTAATTTATTCTTACTTCAAATCCAAGTGATAAGAGAAGTAAACGGCTAACAATGGCCGATTTTTTAAATAATGTATCATAATGTACGATATTTTTTTTCATCATACACTGAACAAAAAACGGAAGTAAAAACAACGAAAATTTAAGTAAAGTAGGCAAACAAAACCTTTATTCATCATTATGAAAATTTTCCTTAATTTTTCATAAATTCTTTACATTGAAGATAAATTGTCAATATGACTATTTTAATTCGTTGACAATAATGCGGTTAATTTTAACAAATATTATTTAAATTGAATAATATTTTATTCAAATTGGAAAAAAGAAATTATTTATATTGATTAATTTTATTCAATTTAAATATCAAATTTAAGTTAAATTAACGAGATTTTAGTTAAATTGAGTAAAGAATTACTTTGAATTGTTGTAAAAAGTTAATATATAAACTATTAAGGATCAAAAGAAGCAATACTCTCTTTATAAAGCAAATATTGATTATGGAATATCTAAAGAACTGTAACAGCGAGAATTTTTAAATTTGGTCATAATAAATTTCTCAAGAAACTGTTTTACTAGACAAATGTAAGATGGATAGGATCAGGGGGGAAAGTAGCCCCCAAATAAAGCAAATATTAATTATAGAATATCTAAAGGTCCACTATAGCGAGAATTTACTCCAAATTACTTTTTTTTAATACACGTGAAATTTCTTTCGAGATCTAGGAATGAGGAACATTTTTGTGCAGCAAAGCGCACCGGGTAAACGCTAGTTTTAGATAATTAAGTAGTGTAAAAACGTAATAGACAAATTAAAAGAGTGCAATGTCAAAAGGACGGTGGTGAGCCGACTGGCTTGTATTTCTGATGAAAAGTTACTTATATGTGTGTTGATCCTCTGATCTTCCGTTTGAATTAGAATGTTCTACAACATATTTTCCTCCTGTCTGTATATCTAAATTCAGTTTAAATTTTCTTTATCATATTTCATTTAATATGACAAAGAAAATATACAAAAATAGTTGACGAAAAAAATAGTTAAATAAACGAAAATTTTATTCAATTAACTTCTTTGTATGTAGAATTGAATAAATTTGTTCGTTACTGCCATTTTTACTAAATAACTATTGATAATTTTATGCAATTTAACATATTTTACCATAAAATTGTTTTGATTAATTTTTTAGTATATTTGAAGAAAATTCTTCATTTTGAAGAAAAATTCTGTTAATAATAATGAAAATCTGTTTACTTAAAACCATTTTTCCGTTAAAGTTCTACAAAAATTTTTCGTTAATATTACATACGACATTTGGTTCAGTGTAGGTGAATATTGCATTTTCGAAGTTTTGTTAATTTAAAGAAGAATGTTGTTATTTTTATGAAACATATTTGTTGATCTCTTCTTTGAATATTCTTCTTATTTTTATTAAGAATATTTTCTTCTTCTTGGAAAGGTCTATAAATATTCGAAATATAATTTATGTCCTTTTTTAATGATTCTACTATTATTGATGACTTTGCTTAAACCATTCAACTGTTATATATGCATACTGTACACACACATATATATATATATTTACTACATATACTCAATATGAGAGTGTATGTGTACTTTGAAGAAAATAATGTCTACACAGAAAACATGCACTCATACTTTTTATAGTTGAAGTTGTAGTTGTATTGTAGTTGTGTTCATATTGTTGTAACTAATGTGTTGTATTGCCTGTTATAGACATACAACTTGATTGAGTTTCTAGTCAATTGGCTAGAAAAAAATAAATAAATTGCGGAAACATTCGATTCACACTTGAGCACATCAAGTTTTATAGACATAACCGAGTACAATAACTTAGAAGAAAATAAACTCCCAATTAAACCACCCACAACAACCGCTAACAGAAAAAATAGAATACTCATACTCTCATATTGTTTATTTGTATTTTGTGTGTCTGTATGTGTTTCTTTTTCTTAATGTTGAACAAACTTAAAAAACAAACTAACTAACAAACGAGTATACAAATAAGGGTTGAGATCGAAAAATTCTTAACTTACATATATATTAATAAAAATGAAATTATTCGATTTATGTTTTTTTTCTGTTAATATTTTAATAGTGTTTTCTGTTACTTTAATCGAACAGGTAGTCCATTTTCGTTTAAAATCTATCACAGTTTTGGACTCCTTTTTTGTGCTCCACAATTGTTTTTAAACAAGTTTTATGAAGTCTTATGAATGAAAGCAGTCTTCTTTGTTAACACTTCTTGATTAAAATGTCTGTATTTGTGGAGCCTGTTATTACAAATTATTGACTACTTTTGTTGAAACTAAATATTGCTTGTCATACCAAGAATCTTTTGGGAAATGTTGACTGCTTTTGGGTTTTAAACTTTTTTTCAATATTCCATTGAATATCAGCAGCTGCCAAAAATCAGCAGTTGTGAAAAATCTGACATAAAATGCGTTATATGGTCATTCATTATGAAGCAAAAATATTTTTTATAAAACTTGACTGTAATTCCCATGCCCTTATTTGCATCTTTATTCGTACCAAATAGTTTGAACACTGTGCTGCTTTCTTACCGCATATATTGGGAGTTCTTTTGAAAGTGTTTTCTTTTTCCAAGACCATTTCATCTTCCTGAATAAGGATTTCTATCAACGGGCAAGTTCCTCCACTAGTGTTTAGTAACATTGGAAACAGTTAGACATCAGACCTTTAAATCTATGGCCAATTTTTTGTAGGACGAAATTGGTTTTCATTGAAAATATTTATTAATACTTATTTTTTCCGGTGACCCATTAAAATCGGATGAATGATATATTCATTTGTTTGACATTAACGGACATGTTTTTAAAAGTAACTTGCTAAAAAAGTCAACAACTTTTTCATTAAAAGTTAAAAGTTTTAATGAAAAAATTGTGTTAAGAATTCTTCGATCTCACTCCTTAGTACAAATGTATGTTTAAGTTTAAAGTTATTTAGCTGTTCTTGTTGTTATTATTGCCACTGAATTATTAAGTTAAGTACATGTTTTAATATTAAATAACTGATTTTATTTCAACTTCACTTGAACACTACAACAACTACTATAATATTTTTTTATTGGAAGACAGAAAAGGAGAAATAGGCTAGAACCTTGTAGAAAAAAACCTATGAAGTATGATGTTGGTGAGGATGATGGGAACTGGAAAGGGGCGAAAGTAAAATGAAGAGTATTGAACAGCAAGCAAAGAAGCCACAATTTATTTTTCCTCTTGGTTTAATTTTAACTTGGCTTATTTGCCAGTCGAAGCATTAATTTAACATGACATTTTATTGCTGATTTTATTTAAAAATCATTTTCAAGAACATTTATTTTGAATTTGTTATAAATTGAAAAATAAAAATATACAGAAAGCAAATGGTTTTTATTAGATAAAATAATGAATAACGATTTTTTTTGATTTGTTAAATAAATTAAATTTAAATTATAATTCAATTATTTTTATTATTAAATAAAGCAAAAAAATGAAAGTCATATTTAATTAAGGCCGAAGCAAATATTGACCGTGATAGGTTTTGGTTATGAAGACTGTCCACTTCTCAATGGTTGAGTATTATTATTATTAATCAAACAAAAATCTGTAAGTTTTTAGGTTTTGAAAATTATTTCATTTATTTCCAAATTTCTTTTCACATCTTAAATATTTAGTATGGAAATGTTTTTTTTTGTTCCCTTTCATCACAAGTTATTAAAAAAGAACCTTGACATCTCTAGTCTAATGTCATTATAAAATCATTTAAGATGATTAACTCAGAAGGAATTTATCTTACGGGCTGCGAGGGCATAATATGCATTGATCCATACAGGTTACTTAATGCACCAGTAATCAACTCAACGAAGGAATATTCTGTCCCTTACACTCACTTTAGATAGGATCCGCTTCTATACCAAGACGCATTGTATTCACCCTGTTAAAGAACACCAAGAGGTTGGATCTACCATGACTGGTGTTCATTGCATACGTTTTCTGCCTAAATCTCAGATGTAAGACAATTCCATTAAAATAACTTCTGAGGCAAATAACAATCCTTTTTTGGTGAACTGTAAAGAAAGTTTCATTCACCCATGTGCTCATTCTGAATACAAGTTTTCATGTTCCCAAGTTATCACACTCCTCCATTTCTTGGATATATGAATTTATCTTCGGGTTATACAAAAAAATATTCATCAATATTACTTTACTCCTGCCAAAAATCTTAGTCCTCTGGCTGGTTCAGTAAAAGTTCTAAAGCCCTCCTCAGTTGTGTTACCATTCATCGAACCAATGCAAACTGATCTCAAGCATTATGATAATTAATACTGGAGAAGCATGCATAATGGTCCGTTCAATTAAGCGATTTACAATTCTATAGAGAGATACTGGGGTTCACGTTGAATACATTGATGACATTCTATGTAGAACTTGAAGGATTGAAAAGAGAAGCAATTGAAGGGTGACACAGATCTGCGAAATGATTTTGTCAAATCTAACATCAGATTTATTGAACAAAGATTTGTTTTGCGATGTGACTCTTACATTTGATGGATGAATTTTTGAATGATTTGGCAAAGTCGTTGATGCGGTTGTCCTCTTGAACTCTCACAAATTCGTGCCAAACTTAGTTCAGATATTTTGAATCGAGATCGGTTCAGTTTTGTAATGAGACTATCGATGTTGAATAGATACGATTGGACGAGGATGTTGATGAAAGCAACCTACATTAACCTTCATTAAGCTTCCGTTGCATTACTACTTCGTGTCATAAATTAGGTGCAGTTACATATTAGGAAAAAGGTAATGAAAACATATTTGGGGACGGATTATTATAAGATGATTAGCGATTTGCTTTAGTTAGGACATTGTAAACATCTGCATCTTATCAATAAAAAAGCACCATCTATCATAGAGCTCAGGAATACTCGGATATAATAATTTGAAAAGAGTTGATCAATGCTAACATTGATTTAGAATCAATCTTTGAAATTATTAACAAAAAGGAACGCTCATTCCTTGATTACTTACACATATATTTTTCTACGAAACACTCGGCTTTTTCTCAATAAATAAAAATACACTGGATTACAAACTGCAACGTCTTGTCTTAATCGCTATGAAAACTACCGATCATTATAGATTGCTGTGACATTGAATCATTTGTTAACAAAAGCGTTAAGCAGGATGAATGCTGGGCAAAGGTCTGCCAAGGTACGATAAACCAAGATGAACACTCGCTAAGAATGTCGCAAACTTTTCAATGAATCAAAATGGTCCATGGCAATTGGTCCAAATTAATAGTATAGAATCCTAGTTCTGAATGACCTGTAGCATGAAAATTCATATTACAAAGTTAAATACTTGAGTATTGGCACTAATACCATTGAACATGATCCAAGAATAAATATATACTTTTATGAGTTACACATACTTAATTAAACCATTATTCATCACAAAATAACCTTTAAATAATTCATAATTCAATTATTTTTTCATTATTAAAAAACATTTTCAAATTTCTATTTCTTATTTTTCAAACTTTTTTGTTTGTTTGTTTTTTCGGAAACAATAAATTTCTAATTAACTTTTGGCAATTTTTTATTATCAACTTTTATCATCTTGTTTTTATTTTACTTTTACATGCATCAAACTTTACTTTACATTGAGTTCAGTTTATTCTTATTTACACCAGAAGTTGAATTTACTTACATATTTACATACATATGTAACGTTGATGATGGAAGCCTACAAGAAGAAAAAGTTTGAACATTAATAAAGTTGATTTTATATTTTTAGGTTGTTAATGTAAAACTTATGTTCGTTCAACAAATAAAGTATCAAATAACTTTTAAGATCTATAAAAAAATAATAACTTTAATTACTGAAAAGAATTAAAATTTTATTAACAATTTAAAATTTGGATATTTAATTACAATTAATAAGTAGAAAATTTTAAATTGGCAAATGATATTAATTGGTAGTAATTTCATGAATTCGAGGCAAGAAAGTTATTATGACATAAATAGAAAATAGTTTTTGGGCCAACTTTTGTCTTCAAAAATTACCGTTTGATCAATTTTCAATAGTTAAGAATTGTAAGAATTAAGGTTGATTTTTGATTTATTAATTTAAAGTATTTTTGCGATATCAAATCGCTAATGGTTTCAAGATGGAATCATTTTTTAATTGTCCTAAATATAAAGCTAAATACAATGATAAGGCGATCATTTAAGAAAAAAGTAAAATTTTTAATATGATAATTCTCTGAGTTATGAATGTGATAATGTAAATCGTTTCAAATAAATATAGTTATTCGTATGATTTTGAAATAGGGAATTTTAGAGAAAAAAAATGGTTAAAAGATTTGGATCATTTGAAAGTATTATCTTCAGAAATTGTCTTGATTCATTATTTACCTCAAAACCACTTTAGTTATTGTAAGTTGAACGGTATTTTTATTTTTCCTTTACAAACATTAGCACAAATCTCAATCTCCAATGGTGCTGTAGGGTATTAACATAATCAGAATGTGTCCTTGTGATATATTTAACAAAAACTTGTATATATTGTATGTGTTTGTAAGTGCATATGTATATACAAAACATAATATATGTACTTCGCTGGAGGGAAGGGTATTGAAGGCTCGTCAAAGTCGAATATAATATTATTACTTGTTTTAGTTCTTTAACTTTGTGAGTTCAATATGGACCACACAATTTTCTTTAAAATTAAAAAAAATTTAAATTTAAAAAAAACCTCATTTAAAGCACCTGATAAATATATGAATTCGTTAAAAAATTAATATTTAGGCGAAGTTAGAACTTAAAAAATGCTTTTCAGTAAGAATTTTCTTATAAAATTTTTATAGTAAAAATAAATATTGAGTATACGCTCAGTATTCTGTGCTTCTAAAATTTATTTATTTTTGTTAAATAATTCTCAAAGTTTTGAATCATAATAGATATCTTAATAAAAATAAACATGGTTATAGATAAGTTGATTTTGTATTGACCTGTAAATTTTAAAAACTTTTTGTAAGAAAATAATTCTGAAATCAAAATCAGCTTTGAATTATCTTTATTATACAGCTAATTGGTTAAAAACATCCAAGAAGTATAATTTAACATATATATTTTAATTCAAATGAAATTGCGAGCGTATGATTAATGTTTAATTATTAAAATTAAAAAAATATTAAGTATACGCTCAGTACTGTAAATAAATTACAGTGGCATCAAAACATTTTTTTTTAGAAATTTTTCTGAATTTTTTGAATCGTAAAATGTAGTGTCTATAGCATTATTAAAAATGGTTAGAGGATCCTATGTTGTGCATTTGCCCAAAAATATAGTCTGGTATTGATTCCTCTAATTGTTTATGAAGATTTTAATTAATTTCCCTCTAGCTTGTTTTATTTTTTAATTTTAGCTCTTTTCAAGTCGTTATGTTTTCGTTTTGATAACTATTTAAATAAATGTTAAGAATCATGTATTCCCAAAAGTTCTCCATTGGTTTTATGTACAAGGCTGTCAGTCTAACAGAGCTATGGTGTGCTCGTTAACTATGAAACGTGTACTGCTGGAATATGTGATATTTATTTGTTTTTTTACAGAAAAGAGAGAAGAGCATCTTGCAACAATTCGTTATAAATTTTGTAAATAATTTTGGTTGGAACTGAACAAATTTAGGATTTGTCAATTGCAGAAAATGCCGACCAAACCATAACACTGTCATCGTATAGTGGTCCTAAAACGTTTATTTTCGTAATAATTTTATAACTTTGAAACTATTGAGTACTGAAGGACAAGGTATTAGTGAGTCCTGGGGTCGGACAAGATATCTCTTAAAAAATCGTTAAAATTTTTTTTATGCTTCGACTTAAAAAATATTTTACACCCGTGTAATCCTTATAATTCTCTTTAAGAAGTATACATAAATGTCTTTTAGTTTAAGAGATATTAAAACTAAAATTAAATGTTGATCGATTTTTGAGCAGTTTTTTTTCATTTTTTGAACTTAGTGGGTTCTGATTGGGTCCAAAAGATTTCTAAAATATTGTCGGGATTCCGTTCAAAATCCTAAATAATTTTAGTTCAGGAATCATATATGTGAATTTAATAAAAAGTTATGTTCTTTTTGAACAGAAATTAAAAGAATATCTAACATTAATGTATATAAAGTCAATCCGAGCACATTTGAGAAAATTGTATTTTCAAAGTTACATAATTGCTGCAAAAAAGACGATTTGGAACCACAGTGTACCGCCGAAATTACGTTTTGACATCCGAACATCATTTTATCTTAAATCATACCAATAAATATTTTAAATATTTTTTCCTTTAGAAAAATATCCTTTTTCCACTCCTTTGCCCATTTGATGTATTTTCTTGCGAATTTTAGACGATTTTCTTCATTTTTGTTTTGAAAATTGGCATCACTTTGCCTTTGGAAGTATCAGAAAGTTTTAATTTGTTTCTTATTTGTGTAGAATTTAAATTATTAGGGTTGCTCTTATTGTACAATATTTATCTATTTTTTTTTGTTAATTTTTTATTACTCTCAATAGGCTTCCGAGCACCATAATTATATTCTTTAGTAAAGACATTACGCAGCACTCTTTCGGAATGCTTAATTATATAACAATTTTCTCTTCGCAACAGTTTTTGGTCTTGGAAAAAATTTGTACAGATCTTTTCTTGATCGTATAGAAAAAGTTTCCTTTGACATCTTCAAATATAATGAATTTTATACGTTTATAAAAATATGCATCAGTGTAAATTACTTTCGAATTATATTAAGAAAAGGAACGTATATTACGTGTTTTACCATCTAACTCTTTTCCTCAATTCATTCTTGAATTCTAAATTTTTACTTTTTTCTTTTTGATTGGTTGCATCGTTTATTTTAATTAAAAAATTTAAAGAATTAAAAAAATTACTTAAATTTCCTACAAAAAAAAAAAAAAATACTACTTTTTCATTCAGTCAGCAGAAAAACGCACATTAAATTTAATTTCACAAATTGTTGGTCGAAAATAAAAAAGAAAAGAATTGAGAAACTTGTTAAATAAGAAAATTTTTAGCTGCTGAAAAAAAGAAACGGAAACTGTTGTTGAACATTAAATTGTGATTCGACAAAAAAATTTAAAAAGAGCAAAATAAATAATAATACAAAATCACTTAAAAAACGTCAATAGGTTTGCATATTTAAAGAAAAAAATCCAAAAAAGCGTTAGAGAAGGAGGAAAAAATGCACCAAGATGTTATTGAAAGTTCTTGATTTGTAGTTTCAGATTTTAATGCTTTTTTCAGGGAAGGAAGATTGATTTTTTTAGATTTTGCTTCGAGTTGAATCTTGTAAAGCGTTTAATACGAATAATTTAAGAGATTTTTATTATCCAGATTTGTAGTTTCAGCTTTTATTGCTTTACTCGGACTGGGAATATGAGATATGTTTTCGTTCGATTTTGAACAGAGTTTAATTTTAATTCTTAAAATAGAATTATTTTGTTTATTGTTTTATTTAATTTAATTTTATTTATTTATTTTATTTTAAATCCCTTATCGTTACATACAATGATGAATATTCCTTTAAAGGCATTAAAGTTTTTCTCTAAATTTTCTTTAGAAATATAGTCCGGTCGGCTCATCACCGTTCTTTAGCATTGCACTATTTAAAGTTGTCTATTACGTTTCCGGAGCACTTTACTGCACAAAAATTCTCCTCAGTCCTAGATCTTGAAAAAAAAAAATCACAAATCGACGTGTATTAAAGCCAAATTCTCGCTGTAGTAGATCTTTAGATATTCGATAAGCAATATTTGCTATGTTTGGGGGCTACTTTTCTCCTGATCCAATCCATCTAACGTTTTGTCCAGTAAAACAGCTTCTTGAAAAAGTTATTGCGAACAAATTTAAAAAGTCTCGCTGTTCAGTTCTTTAGATATTCTGTAATCGATATTTGCTTTGTGAAGGGAGTACTCCTTCCTTTGGTCCTGAATTGTTTATGTATTAACTTATTACAACAATTTAAAGTAATTTTTTCCTCAATTTAACTAAAATTTCGTAAATTTAACCTAAATGTGGTATTTTAATTGAATAATATTCTTCAATATAAAATTTATTTTTGTTAATTTGAATAAAGTTTTTGTCAAATTGAATCATATTTATTAAAATTAACAGCATTTTTATTAACGGATTCAAATAGTCATATTGACAATTTTTCATCAACTTGAAGAATTTACGAAAAATGAACAAAAAATTTACATTATGAGAAATAAATATTTCGTTAGCGTTTTCGTTATATTTAATACCTTTTTTAGTTTAGTTTATATAAATTTTACTTCAGAATTATCTTATTTTATCCATAATTTTCATAATGTTTAAAGATGCCTAGGGAAACCTTTTCATCTGATGAAAAAAGAAAAAATTATGGTGTTCGTAAATTTACCAAGGGAAAAAAGCGCAAATTAATCTTCTAAAAATCAGAATTAATAAATTCGTCTAAAATTCGCACAAAACTTTATGAAATGGGCAGAGCGATGGAAAAAAATGATTTTCTCCGTCAAAAAATTCAATTAAGGAGACCCTGACTCTTTCTTATGTTACTGACGCGATTAAAGTTCAAATGATGTTTCTCATCGATTTAGCCGCATTCTTTGCAGCTGCAAATCTAAAATTTGCTTTATTGCAACAAAATGAATAACATAATTTATAGCGATTCTTTGGAAGATACACTTCTTTATATTACAGATGGAAAAATGGATGTTGATTGCATATTCCAGCAAGTTAATGCTGCGGTACATGCACTCTAAATCGTGATTAAACGAATACAGCATACCTCTGAAGATCTTGCGGGGATAAAAAACCCGAAAAGTTTATGATGACTTTCTAAGAGCTAAAACTACAAGTATAGCAGGTGTAGGAGGAAATTGAATTCAATCTTATTAAAAAGGTCATCTCCAATGCTATGGCGAGTGATAAATTAATACTATTAAAAATGGTAATTTAACTTCAAAATTAATTTAAAACAAGTAAGAATGCTAAATCCGACTATGCCGGATCTTCAATACTCTAAACCACAAATATAAATGACGTGAATGCCTTTTGTTTTGCACATATATACGTTACGTATAAATACTCACATATACACTGCCAAACGCATACAGTATATGAAAACTTTTCTTATATATAATGTAGAAATCATAATTTTTCATAAAATAAGTTAGATTTTTGATTATAAATATTTTTGTACTGATCCCATTGGGATTATTTTTATAATAGTTATGAGGTACGTAAATCTTAATGTTATGGAAATATTTTGAAAGAACATCCATATAATTAGAGGTTGTCTCCGATATCGCTCTTTATTCTTTTATATGATGAACCGATTTTGCAGGTCTTAAATGTAAAACTTCTCATAACAACCACAAATACTAAGGCCAACAACAGATAGACAGGCAGACAAACAGAATATATAGTTAACAATATTTTAAATTAACTCTTAATTAATTTAATTAAAATATTATTTAGCAACGTTATATTTTCTTGTTTAAATTTTTAAATTAAAAAATTGCTTTGTGCGTTTGTAGAAATATGCACAAAAGTAGTTAACTTTCTGGCTGAATTATTTAAATTCCACGAAATTGAAAACTAAAATAAACATTATTAATAAAAAAACTATTTTTATTTCTACGATCGTAAAAAATTGAAGACAGACCTAAAATAAAGATTTTCCTCTGATTTTTTCCGTAATTTTCTTTTTCTCAGCAAATAACTGCAAATGTATTATGAAATGTATGTACGATTTTTGTACAAGACGAAAGGAAATGCAAAGCTAAATGTAATGAAAAAAAAAAAGAAAATTATAAAAAAATAAACTATTGGAAAAGAAAATGAAAATGGGGGTTGAGTGCAGACTGCTGATGACACTTGGTGCATTTTTTACATTAAACTAATGCTGTCACTAAATAGAATCAAATAAAAAAAGGAAAAATAAGAAGAGGCAAATTTGAAGCAGTCCTTATGAAATAAAAAAGACAGATATACGAAAAGGAAATACAAAATGAAGCAAAAAGTAAAAACAAAATTTTAATCAAATGCATTGAAAGATTTAATAAGATTTGTAAATAATTGAATATTTTCTTTTCTTTCTTGTTTTGTTTAGTTTAGCAGCAGATTAATTTGCATTAAAAAAATTATTTCTTTAAATATAAAATTTTCAAATTAAATTGCTTACGTATGATTAATATTAATTAATAAAATAAAATATCAAGTATACGCTCAGCGGGCTTACAGAAAAATCAATTTGCTTCAAAAACGATTTTTTAGAAATTCTTCTGTAACGTTGGAATAAAATAATAAATAAAATCATGTAATAACATTTAACATAATTATGGATGAGGTGATTTCGTATTTATCTCAAAGATCACAGACCTCTAATTCTTCAGATATTTTGTAATTTCGCCAAAAATTCATTTAGGATTTGAACAAAAAGAAATTTTAAAATATATGTAGGCATTGAAGAAATATTTTATTTAAAATGAAATTGCTAACGTATGATTAATAATAAATATTAGACAATTAAAATATTAAGTATACGCTTAGCATTATATAAGAATCACAGCGCATTCGTTTTTAAGATCTTTTTTTTTGTTTTTAATTTTTGAGCCATAGAAGATGATGTAAGTGATTTTGTATTGATCTGGAGGAATACAGACCTTCAGATGGTAAGGTGGTAGTGAGTAATGTTTCAAATTTTGTCATGTTAGTATGTTGATTTCTTGAAAATTGGCCAAAAATTCAGTTATAAAATTGAGATATCCTAATGAAATTTTCTATGATTTGAGCTTAGGTGCTTTTGAGTTGAGAAAAAAGATATATGGTCAATGGTGTATATGAAAAATGAGTTGATTTGTAGGATTACATGCCCCCAGGGAATCAGAAAAGTGAAGGGTGGATTTTTTCTGAAAATTGGCCTAAAAATGTATATGCGAGATCAAGATATCATAAAAAATGTTTATTCAGTTTGAGCTGAGGTGCTTTCGAGTTCATTTGAAATAGAACAAGCTTAATTTAACTAACTCGAATATGTTGATTTTTAAAAATTCGTTGGAAATTATATATAATTTTAGATAAAAAATATCTCGCATTATTTTTCAGTTTAAACTTTGTTGAAATCGTTATGTCTTCATTTTGGGCATCATTATAAAAAACTTTACGGACCATGTTTTTTCAAGTTCTCAATTGGGTTTAAGGCCGGACTGCAAACTGGGCAGTCCAACAGAGGTATGTTGTGTTCATTGTTATCCATTTTTATCCATCAAAGAGAGAAGAGTATTTCCCAGGAATTCATTATAAATTGTCTGCCTATTTTTCACAGATATTTTTTTATTTTTCCATAATATTCGCTTTTTGTAACGGTAAGGTGATTGAAAAAAGTCCAGTTCTTGAAATCTTTTTGGTCAAATTGAGAACTAAAAGCCTAAATTATGGATATGTTTTTAAGAATGTAACCGTAATTTCAAGTTAATATTGTTATTTGTTTATAAATTTTATTTTTCAGCAAAAAAGCGTAAACTTTTAAGTTCCCCATTAAATTTTGTCATCACCTTAATGTTCAAGCGGTTTCATAGATGTCAAATACGTGTACAAGAAATGTATCAGTTTGCCTAAAGTCTTACATATATCTGTCTTCCTCTAGCCAAATATAGCAATTTTTCATGCATTGAAATTTGCTGGTTTAAGTTGGACTCAAATGCCCAGCTCTAGCTCTGTTAATTTTTATAAAAATATTTGCAACGATTCAAAAGTTTCAACTTTATTAAAAAAAAGTTTTTAAACCACAATGTATACTTACATACTACATGTATTACAACGTATGAGTAATATTTATTAATATCATTAATTATACTCTCCCAGTAAAAAGCTTTTAAAAATTTATTAAACCCAAAAGCAAAAATTTAAATTAATAAATTTTCATCAGCTCTTTTATATTAAATTAATTTATTGTTCTTAAAAATATATACCGATTTTTCTCCCTTTTGTCTGTTCATTTGTTAGTTTAATGTTGCTGTTGTTGTTATTACAATAATATATGTGTGTTATGTGAGTGTTTGTTACACTTAACAAAATTTTTTTCCTGATAGATATAATTAATTGCCCATCATTCAAATGTCATTGAACAATTCTCCAGAAACAACAGCATCAATATCATATCATATCGAATATTCAAACGCAGGCACACACACACACTTATGTTCAAAAATACTTACACATATGATAGACCGACAGATAAATCTAGAAACATGAAAAATTCTTATTATTAATAAAACAAAAGATCCTCTTCAGAATGAACACACATACAGACACGTTCGTAATGTATTCTCGAAGTTTGTTATTCATGTATTGTATTAATGTATGTGTTTCAAGTTGGAGAAAATTTTAAAGTATTTCTAATATTGTTAATTTAATGTATATTTTGAATTTAAATTAAATATTCGGTGATAGTCGAATTTAAAATGCACTTCAAATGAACTTCTTTAATATAAAATTTTATATATCGAATAAAATCATCATTTTTTCACTCAGAAAATTGAGGATTAGTTTCGGATAAATAGGACATTTTTTTTTATCGTTGTGTTGATTTAGGATTAAGAGAATAATTTAATTCCAATTTTTGAATTTACGTAATTTTTCAATTTAGAGATAATATCATTATTTGTCATTTATGGCAGATAATTTAATTACTCAAAGAAAATTTGAGATTAGTTGTCGATTCAGACAATATTTACGATTGATTTGAGGGTCTAACATTTAAAATTTCTAAATTTGATATGTATTCGATTTAGAAAATGTTTAAATTCAATTGTAGATAAACAAAAATACGATCGTTTTTTTGTAAAAAAAACATTTATAATAATGACTGGGCCCTCAACAGGTTTGCGATGAACCGGCGCGACGCTAATATCATTTTTCTGAGAGAAATAAGGAAAAACATAAAAAGGGTAGAATTATGTTATTTCTTTAGGGAAGGGAATAAGCTGACTTCAGCTTTTTTCATTCCTATATAAACATCATTAATTAAAGGGAAAGTTATCTTGACGAACAATTTAAGGAAAATTTAAAATCATAATTCCACTTATGAAATATTATTATTGCTTCCAGAGTTAATAATAAGTTTTGAATTACGGTAGATAAATTTTCTATTAAGACAAAATCTTCGATGAATTTTCTTTTAGGAAAAAATTTTCGATGAATTTTCTTTTAAGAGAAAAATTTCGATAAATTTTTTGTTTAGAGAAAAATTTCGATGAATTTTTTGTTTAGAGAAAATGTTCGATTAATTTTCTATATGGAGTAAATCTGCGATGAATTTTCTATTTAGAGAATATCTGCAATGAGTTCTCCATTTAAAAAAAAAAATTCGGTGGACTTTTTATTCAGAGAAAATTCTCAATGCATTTTACATTTAGAGAACATTTTCGATGAATTTTCTATTTAGAGAAAATTTTCTATGAATTTTCTATTGGGGAAATATTTTCTATTTGGAGATAATTTTCGATGAATTTTATATTTAGAGAAAATTTTCGATGAAATTCCTATTTAGAAAAAATTTTCGATAAATTTTCTATTTAAAGAAATTTTTCGATAAATTTTCTATTTAAAGAAATATTTCGATAAATTTTCTATTTAGATAAATTTTCAATGAATTTTCTATTTAGACAAATTTTTAATGAATTTTCTATTTAGATAAAATTTCGATAGACTTCCTATTAAGAGAAAATTCTTGATGCATTTTTATTCAGAGAAAATTCTCGATGTATTTTCTATTTAGAAAAAATCTGCGATTAATTTTTTATTTAGAGAAAATCTGCTATGAATTTTCTATTTAGAGAAACTTTTCGTAATTTCCTTTTTGTAGAAAAATTTCGACTAATTTATTTTTAGAAAAATTTCGATACCTTCATTTTGAAAAATTTTCCATTTGGATTATCAATAATTTTGTTTTAATTGATAATAACAATTTCGATTATTTTCCTAATGATATGTATGTATTATGGTTTTAAAATAAACAAAATTATTTTAAAATAAATTAATTCACTCTACGCCTGTCATATATTTAATGAAGAATATTTTAAGCTGAAATTTAGAATAAAAAAGGTTTAATAATTTTAAAATATTTTACTTGTATCCCCAGTTATTCATCATAAATTAATTATAAAATTCATTTACACATGGGCTTTTTGTATGTTTTGGTGTGAATATATGTGATACTTACAGTTTGGTTTAAAAATGCAGTCCCTTGAGTAACGCTAAAAAAGAAACATCTCAGACCCTATAACGTATATGTATCTTGCATCAAATCTAAATCTTAATTGATTTAACTGTGTCCGTCTATCCGTTTGTCTGTTTGTTATTGGCACACTCACATGCACAAAAATTGATAGAAAAAAAATTTAATTTGGACTAAGTATTTGCTATAGATTTAGAAGTTTCCTATTTAAAAGTAACCAAATCGGTTCTACATATTTTTTAGAATGGAATTTGAGAAGGATAAAAAAGTAATTTTAGTCGAAATATTGCCAACCGCTTCTAAAGATTGCCTACTTTCAGTCTCTAGAACTAATAATTATGAAGAAAGATTTGACTATGAACAGTGTTGGTTATAAATCAAATATTGATAAATTTTTCAGTTGGTTTTGATTGTGAAATGGTTACTGTAAAGTCGTTTCTGAATATTATAGAAAATTTATGATCGTCATCAGTTTCAAACAAGTTAAGGACAGAGTCCAAAATAATAGGAGGAAAATAGTAAGGTAAAATTTTAAAGATGACACCGATAAATAAACTTCTTTTGCGTCATCCATTATGATTCTTTAATTTATATCCTCTTATCCTCATTGCCACGCAGTTATCTATACTGTCTGATCAGCTGCATTTATGAAGAACCATTGATTACAATCTCTGATATCAGCGATTGTCTGCAAAGATAAGATCCAAATATTTAAAATCTTCTAAAAGATAGGGCGGGGCATTCACACAAAAAATGAAAATTATCCTCAATAGCCTTCCCACATCATCAACATATTTCGTTTTCAACAATACATAACCCTACCATAGTTTACCAAGGGTATTGTGAACAGTAATAACGTTGATGACCTTCCTTAGTTGATCCCTTCTCATCCCAGAAAGGGAATCATTTAACGTTTTTTCTTTCCAGAGATACTTGGTTTGTAAATACTCATCTGCTTCGTTTCATCTGCTCCACCACTTGAATCTTGATTTTTGCTTAATCTAAGAGATAAGGGTGAAAATATACCCAATTCTGATAAGTCCTCAGAGAGAGGTGCTCCTTTCTTTACCAGTTCATCCACTTTATCGTTTCCTTAAATAATCTTATGTCCAGGCACCCAGTAAATACTGATGTTATGCTACTCCCGAATAGTATAAAGGTCTTTGTGACAGCTGATGACCAGGTTAGACTGTAAATTAGTAGAGACTTTATAAAGGAACTCATATCACTGTTGTATATTTATAACGACACGGAAGTCTTTTTTCCATCTAAGTTAACATTTATTTTCGAATGTTTAACCCAGTCGTTAAACTAAGTAGCGCTATCTTTTTAAGTTAATTTAATACCTCGACAGTAACCTTCTTTTTAACAATTGCCCACCATATGGAACAAGCATAACTGATCTTATCACGGCCGTGTAGGGTTAATAAAATAATTTACGCTTTTCGTTTTCTTTCCTGTTAACCAGCTTCTGACAGGAAATAAGGCAGCGTACGATTTTTTTGTTTTGATTCGTTCGGTTAGATTATCCTTCCCACTTCAATCTGCTATCGAAGCGTTTATTAGACAAATATCACAATATTTTTAAATTAAAGTTAATTAAATTTAAAAGCATAAAATCATTGCCGCACTTTTGCACCAAACTGTATATAATATTAACATAAACTTAGACTTGAAAGCTTCCATGTATCATAAGTATATGAAAAATATTATAATAAATTGTTGTTGTTGTACTTATTGTTGTTGTGAGGTTTTTTTTGATGAATTTGAAGAGAAATACAATTTTCTAATTGAAATTTGTAATCAATCAAAATGTAACTTTTTGTTGCCCAGTTTTCTATGAAAAAATGATTCATAATAGAAATTTGTGTGTGATACACACTTACATATATGAGGAAAATTTATATGAGTGTATGTTTGTAAAATTCTTTTAAATACACGCAGAGAAAAAGTATGTATGCGTTAACCACAAACTTAAAATAAAAAATATTGATTTTCTTATAAATAGTTTTTTATTCGAATTATGATTTTGCATTTTTTAAACAAGTAAGAATATATAATCGGTCAAGCCCTACACCATTTTTTTGATTAAAAATGGTATTTACGAAAAATTAATTAACTTCCCCCGTTCAATTTGATTTTCTGATTTATTCTTAAATGTGCAATATATTATTGTGACACTAATAAATATGTTAAATTTATGAGTTTTGAAAATATTTTTTTCTGGGGGTTTATATGGGAGCTATAAGAAACTATGAACCGACCCTTGTATAATTGTGCACATCTATTTTTGCTTA
The DNA here is from genome assembly GCA_004302925.2 of Cochliomyia hominivorax. NCBI lineage: Eukaryota > Metazoa > Arthropoda > Insecta > Diptera > Calliphoridae > Cochliomyia > Cochliomyia hominivorax. Next base: position 76,583,907 of record PYHX02000467.1, read on the forward strand.
TATGAATCTTACTCTGACCTGCAACTATTATTATACTAACGTATATGTGAGATTTATGGCCTTAAAAGTGATATCTGGAAGAGATTTTATATGGCAACTATGAGAAATAATGGACCGACGCTCGCATATTTTTGCGTATTATTTTGAAATATTATAAGATTCACTTGTGCCAACTTTTGTTCTAACTGGTTTATATTTTGGACTTTTATGAACTTAAAATCCCCTTCCGGTAGAAACATTTGTATGGGAGATACCTGAAATATTGGTCCGAATATGGTAAATTTTAATAGACATCGTCCTTAGACTAAAATAATAATATATATAAAATTTATTTAATTTCAAATTGCGACTTGTAGACTGTTCACAATGTTTAAATGAACTGTCAGCCGGACAGACAGACAAACGGACATCATAAAATCGATTCAGAAAGTGATTCCGCGTCAAACGGTGTACTTAACGTCTGATTTAAAACCATTTTTCTGCAGGTTACAAACATTTGCAAAAACGTATAAAACCACACAATATTGTTTTTTTAATAACAAGTTTGGTTATTCGTTAGTGTATTTAAAGCCGAAACCGAAAATTGGTTTGCATTTCAGGAAACCAACCGGTTTTAAGTATTTTATATTTTCAAATTATTCGACATTGTAGTGGTTTTTTCGTCGGTTAACCGGTTTTTAATGTTGGTAGTTTTTAAGTTTTTCATTAAAATTGTCAGGATTTTCCATTTAAAAACTATATTGTATTTAATTATATATTCTGAGCGCTTCATTTTTTACACTCTGCCATGAACGAGAATTAAAAAATGTAATATTTAGAATGCACTATTTAAGATATCAGTATATCTATATGTTTTTAAACTTAATGTTCTGAGAAGATTTAGTTACGCTCATTATAATAAAAATAATTTAATAAAATTCTATCAAGTTTTTATCTCCGGCAAAGGTTTGCTATAGAAAAGAGTTATAGATCTATATCTGAAACAAATATGGTACAAAACACCAACATCTTAAGATCAGCAGATAAAAATTACAGTCAAAATATAAAAAAGGTTTATCACTCATATCTTCAGGGCATAAAATCGTTTAATGATAATTGATTAAAATTTTTCACAACTGATTATTTTGATATAAAAATAAACTATGCAAATTTTGATTAATATGGAACCATTATTTCATCTATGAAGAATTTTGGTATAGTTTTTTTATAAATAAAGAATTTTAAATAATTTTTTTTCCTATAAATTTTTAAAAATCATAGAAAGTCCTATTAACCAAGTTTTTGCCATAAAATCATATTCGATTTTTTTTTTTGAAAAGTTCATTTTTCAAATACATCGAAATCTAGTTTTCTAAAAATATCGAATATGAAAATATAACAATAATTATTTATATCGTAACTAAATATATTGTTATTCTAATAAATAATATTGTTTCTTCTCATTATTTTTCCATAACTCAAACATATTTCCAAACATATTCCGACCACAATATTATTTTTGTTTTAATAAAAATAATTTTATTACAGCAACGAAATTATTTTCAAAATGAAAATAAATCAATAATTAACATATTTGCGATAACTATAAATGTTTTTCGCGTACATATTAGTGTTGTAAGAAACATATTTTGAAATGATATTTCTCTCCGTATATCCTGATATTTCATATGTATATTTAAATATATATTTTAAACATATAAATTAAGTATCTGTAGATAAAAGTTTATATAAATAAACTAATAAACTTAAAAATATGTAAATTTATTTATTTTTTTTATACAAATTACAAAAGTATTTTATCTTCATTTTGATAATTTTCTATCTAATAAAAGTATATGCGTATGTATTTGTATATTATTTGCATTTAATCTGTTTGAATATTTAAAAAGTAATAAAATTATAGATTTTATTTGTAAAAATCATTAAGAAATTAGTTTTTCCAAAAAAAAAAAAAAAAAAAAAAAAACATAAGATCAATTTAAAGAAACAATTTATTAAATAAATAATAAAAAATATATATGAAATATTACTAATAAAAATCCAATTTAGAGAAATTTAATAAGGCTGTGCCGAATCCTAAATACCCATCACCACTAACATTATAAAAAAAATAGGTAAGAATGTTATAATCGGTGAAGCTTGACTAAATAATACCCTATTCCAAAATTTTGGTTGTAAATAGTAGTTACGTAAAATTTTAATTTCTGATTTATTCTTAACTGTGCAGTACATTATTGTGACACTAAAAATAATGTCATATCTTAAAATTTGCGACCTGAAAACTATTCATAAAATTTATATAGACAGGCAGCCAGACAGACGGATGGAGATCGTTTAATTAACTCAGAAAATTATTCTGAGTCGAAAGGTATACTTAAGGTGGGGGGTAACACCATTTATTATATAACTTATCTCTTAGATGGCATTTTTTTACCACCGTGGATGATTGGGTATTTTGTGTTTGTGCAGATGTTTGTAACATGCAGAAAAAATGGTGTTATATCCCACACTTAAATATACCATTCGACTCGGATTGATTTTCTGAGTTAATTAAGCGATGACCGTCCGTCTGTTTGTCTGTCTGGCTGCCTGTCTATGTAAACTTTGTGAATAGACTTCAGGTCGCAGTTTTTGATAAATATCGATGATATTTGTTAAAAGTTATTACTTGGTCTAAAGACGAAGCCTATTAAAATAGATCATATTCGATTCAATATTTCAGGTATCTCCCATAGACATGTTTCTTCTGGAATGGGGTTTTAAGGTCATAAAGGTCCTATGTATTAAGCAAAATTACAAGTTCTGTGACATTTTAAATAAAATTGAGATAAATATATGTATAAATCGATGTGAAAAATTTTAAAAGAGTCAGTTCATAATTTCTTCTAGCTCCGATATAACCTCTAGAAAAAATAATAATTTTAAAACTTGAAAATTTAACATGGATGTTACTATCAGAATAATGTACTGCAAACTTAAGGATAAATCAGAAAATCACATTAACGAGGGTAGTTTACTATTATTCGCCACTACCATTTGTAGTCGACGATATGGTGTTTCCAGTTTTTTTTTTTTTTTTTTTTTGTTTTTTGTAAATTATACTTCAATCTAATAAAAAAAAATTAAAATTTCATATTTAATGGTTTCGTTTTTATTAACATATATTTATGTATGTAAACAAATTTTCGATCTCATTCCTTACACTTATTTTCTTCATTAATTTGGTTACTTTATATATTTAAGAAAAAGGTTCAAATTTAAATTATCCTATAATGAAATGTCTTCATTTTCGATTTGAGGCACTTGAGAAACTTTACTTTTGCACTACATATATGAACCTGAATAAAATTATATATATGAGAATTTTCTATTCTTAATCCTAATGAAGTAGAAAATGTTCATAATGATGATATATCGATGTTAACTAACACATTAATAATGGAATTTAAGTTAGAAATTTGCTTTTGGCAAAGATTTATTGTATTTTATGACAATGTATGTGTAACCTTCTTAAGTGTTTACACACGCAACTTTTATACATTTGCACATACACACACATACATATGCTTAAATTTTATAAGTTAAAGTATTTTAATTTCAAAACAAGGGTTTCTCTTTTTCTGTGATTTTATTGTTCCCAAGAATTTAAGAATAAAATTTGTCATTCCCGGAAATACATTTCATTCCATTTAACTAATGTTTTTGTAATATTCAACTTAAAAAGTGCTTAAATTAAAGTAAAAATAAGTCGGAATCCTATATTTGATTCGGCATTCCTCCAGTCAAATATGATTTGATATTTATGAAATTCTGTGTAAAAGATATTATTTCCAAATTTTATTAAAATGCTTTGATTTTAAGGAGTTTTGGAATAAAGAACTCTATTGCAGGTAATAGCTCTGCTGATCCGGATTTATTTTATCATATGGGATAATATGGGGTATATGAATTGATATTCTTATAATAAATACTTAATTTTTTTGGGGAAAATAGAGAATTATATATCAGCTATAGTCTGATAGGGATCGATATTCATAATTTTTAAATATTTAAAAGAACTGAAAAAATATGTTGAATTTTTTTATAGAATTATTGCATACTTATGATTGTTGTAAGCTTAACCCTCTGATATTTTATTAATCCGATTTCGATAAGTTTTGGTATGATGATGTAGGATGGTTGAACTTTATATAGAAATCATAATACAATAATTTTGCTTTTGGAGCGATATAGTGGGTTTCAAATAGGAAACTTCTTTATATGATAAACAATCTGATTAAAGTAGCTACAACTGTTTTTGTTAATGCTGGTAATGGTGCTGCATCGGCGGGAGGTAGCAAACTAAGGTGAGGCTGTCATAAGGCTTTTGTATTATCACCAGCCAGGAGTAAGGCTCGTTCGCCTCTATCCTTATTAGAGGAGCCAGTTTTGGAAATAATCAGTCTTCTACATCGCGGCATGCTTGCATTACAACAGAAGTGGGAGGAAGTCTACCCAAGAGTATCTCTCGCTCTGTCTCTACTTAAGGATCTTAAAAGGAATTGGTGTAGAGAGCCAGATCAGGAAATGTCTTCTACATTGAAGGAGATAAAAAATAGTCACTAAGTCTGAATTTAATGGGTTATAATCCTGTACAAAAAAATATATATTTCACACTGATATTCTTTTATTCCGATTTAGATGAGTTCTGATATCATGATGTAGAATGGTTGAACTATGTCTTAGATAACATTATATATAACTACTTTGCTATTGGGGCGATGTAGTGAGCTTTTAAATAGGAAACTGCTTAAAGCGATTACTAACAATCTGATTAAATTAATTTGCATTTCTAAATGATTTCTTTTGGGGTTACACACAATATGTGTGTAACCCTTCCTTCATTCTTCACTTAAACTACTTCCCGAAATAAATTTCCCCGGATATACAAAAATGAATTTCTCGGGAAAAACCCAGGAAGGTTTTCTCTTGGAGAAACATTATTCAAAACAAAAAAACACAAAGAACTAGAAAAAGTAAAACAAATACATACACACACATGTTTTTAATATAAAAGGGTCCTTTTTTAATATACTTTTTACATGCGTGTAAAAAATAATCAAATTTTTTGATGTATTTTATAGATTAAAAATGAAAATAATAAATTAAAATGACGTGTAGGAAGTGTTAAATCTAAGTTTTAATAATACATGAAATGAAGAAAGCCAAAGCTACAAAAGGGGTATTTCTTACTGGGATTAGTTATTGTTTTGTGGACAAAAAGGGTTGGGTGGAGGGTTTTGTTTTAAGAAAATGTAAATAAATTGTGAAATTAAGTCATGAAATATGTTTTGTAATGAATAATTATGTATAAATTAGAATAAATGTAAATTATGTGGTTTTTTAAAAAGGATGATGGAAAGTTATCTTAATTAAGTAAATTAAATGTTGTTTACATTCTTTGAAATTCAATAAATTAAACACAATGTAAAATAGATATTTGATAAAAGTGGAAGATTACTTGTATTGGGGCCCTATACTGAAATCATACTTTTTTGTCATTCATAATCATGAGTGCTGATCTCTGAAGCTATCGTTAAAGCTCTTAAAAATATATAAAACTAGCTTTTACCTGATGCGCTTTATTCCTAGATTCAGCTTAACCCCTTTATTCCGGGATATGTTTTAAAATATTGCATACAATGGAAATATGACCAAACTGGATTTTTGATTTTCATCCAAATAATTCTTCAGATTTTCTACTACTAATATTTGCTTTGCATATACATCCTGTCCATCGTAAAATTTTCCAGTAAAATCGTTTCATAGGAAAGTGACAAGATTTGGAAATTCCAGATGAAATTTTTGTTTATATTTCCGATAATTATTATTTGGCCTAAATGTGGGACTTTTTTCCTGACGCAATCTTTTGGTACTTTTCTTTAAAATTCTTGTTTGCGATTGGGATCATACTTTTAAGTGTCACTGTAATAACTCTACAAATAATCAATACTTAATACTTGCATTGTATGGGACCTTGCTCTCTTCTTGATTCATCCATCATATAAGTTCTTTCTGTTTCCCTAAGTCTACCGATTTTTTAAATTTCTAGTGTAGCAAGATGGTGAAAAAAGTGTTTTAGAGTTTTCTCGGAATGATTAGATACTTCTGATTAGGAAACAGTGGAGCTAAATATATAGCTAAATTCGAAAGAATTTTGAAACCTGCCAATGCTTAACTTGGAAGAGGTATTCTTGATAGGTCCGTAATATTTCACGACTCCGCTATGAAAGATGTCAAAAACGTAATCGCAAAATCGCCAAGCAGTAAGGCACCTATTCGGAAACTGGTATAGGTGACACTGGCAAACCAACGCAGGTCAAAGTAGCTACAACTGTTTTGGTTAATGCTGGTAATGGTAATGCATCGGTGGAGGGTAGCAAACTAAAATAAAGCTCCCTTAAGGCTGCTGTATTATAACCAACCAGGAGAAGGGCTGGCTCAGCTCTATCCTTATTAGGGAAACCAGTTTTAGAGATGATCAGCCTTCTACATCGCGGCATGCTGGCATTATTTCAGAAGTGGGAGAAAATCTGCCCCTGAGTATATCCTATGTTAGATAAAAAGAATGTTGATCCCTCTACTTCTGACCCTTCTTTAGGATCACAAAAGAGTTTGGTAAAGAGAACGAGATCAGAATCAATCGTATATGTTTAAGAAGACAAAAGAATAATTTAGTCTGAAGGAGGAACGGTATAATTCCGATCAAAATGTTGAAGGTAAGTTGACCTTTGATCTTTTCGATAGACACTTCTGCTAGAGATATTTATGGTTAAGTTGAATTCAACATCAAAGAGTAATCACAAGGCATCAAAGTCATTAATTATTAAACTTGAAGTCATGCCATAAGATTAGATATCTCTGACTTTTGGAGATGCATACTGCGGAGCTGTGGAAGATTAGAAATTTCTAGTTTAATTTAGAAAATTTGCGATAAATTTTTGACTAAAAAAATACAATAAATCAGTTTTCGAACTATGGGCAATTTACTCTTTTTTCCGATTTTTAAATCGACCCGATCATCTTTTAATAAAAAATATTACTTTTCGATTTAGAAAAATTTTATAATAATTTTTCAATTTTAAATAAATGATTTTTCTCTGAATAACTAAAAATGTTCAATTTTGAGAAAACTTATATAGAAACAAACTACGAAAAATTCTAGTTCTATAAAAAATTTGCACTTAATTTCTTTGCAAATTAACTTATTTAATCACTTTAATTTTTTCTTCTCCAAAAATAAAAACCAACACATAAGAGAATATTAAGGTTTCTTCACGGGATTGCGTTTTTGAGATTTTCTCGGGAAATAGATTTTTTAAATCCTGAGAATTTTCTATCGTGAATTTTCGGGAAGTAATTTAAGCAAAAAGGCATATTGCCTACGTGTGTAACTCGAGAAGGAATTATCTAAGAATCCAATTAAATTTGGCCAGATTGTTTATTATTGTTCTCAGCATTTTCGAAATTAAAAACCTACAACATCGCTCCAATAGAAAAATAGTTGTAGATGGATTTCTGAGACTGAATTATTAATTTTCCCAAATAGACTTATTTTAGTAAAAGCATATAATCTCAAAAATTTGTTCCAATACAAGGATCTTTTTCGGAAAAGATTATAAGAATATAAAATTCTGTATATGTGTGCAATAGTTCTATTTAAATTCGGCAAAATTATAATTCTATCTGTCTTTAATATATGTGATCAATTTTAATATTTGGGTATAGGTCCAATTTTGAGTCCGAGTTAAACCCAAATTCTTAAAATTTTACTACATAACAGAAATTTAAAAAAAAATTAGTGCTGCATAATTTTATAAATAAATAAATAAATAAATAAATAAATAAATAAATAAATAAATAAATAAATAAATAAATCGAAAGTTTCTTATGAAAATGCTAAATTTGAACTGAATTAAAAAAATTAACATTGTCTAAAATCAACGATGTTCAACTAGGTTCGACGTTGATTTTACTTTTTTGTTGTGTGAGAGAACGAAAAAAAAAACGGGAATAGAGAAACCCTAAAAAATATACATAAGAAAGAGTGAGAGTAAATGAAATTTGAACCATTTTAATAAATAACATGGAAATACTTTTATCCTTTTAAAATAGAACTAGAACAACCCCGTTATACTTACATTTCCTTTTTCCTTGTAGCTATTTTCTTATTTCATTTTTCTATTTTAATTATATTTAGAATATGTTAACATCACTGTAGAGAAAAGCGTTTTTTTTCATCTGCAAAGTGTTGAAATGTCACTCGATATCAAATCAATTGTAGAAATCAACAAAACAACATAAAAAAGTTTTTTAATTAAAAAATAAATAGAACAAAAAATAAATTTATGCAGAAATAATAAAAATAAAAAACAACAACAACAAAATACGTATAAAACTTTTGCTTTTGTGTTAAATTACAAAAAAAAAAAAAAAAAAAAAACAAAAAACAAAAAATACGAGTAATAAAAAAACGAAAAAAATGGAGCATAAATTATATAACACGAAAGCAGCAATAACAACAACAAAGTTAAGTTAAAATAAATTTTCTACAAGATAAATTATACCCTACATCACCGTAGGTAATTGGGGTATTGTGCGTTTTTGCAGAAAAAATGGTGAAACTAACAGAAAAAATGGTGTCACACTCATCTTTTGTTGGTCTCAGAATCACATTCTGGGTCTGTCTGTTCGGATGGCTGTCCATGTAAACGTTGTGAGCAGCCTATGTGCCAAAATATGCGAGAGTCGGTTTATTATTTTTTATAGGTTCCAAATAAATCCCCTTCCAAATATCACTTTAGAAACCATAAATCTCACATATTATTTGTTTTTGTTGGTTCATAATTTCTAATAACCTCCCAGAAAAAGATTAAAAACCCATAAATTTAATACAGATAATCATAGATAATCAGATAATCAAATTGTAAGTTTACATTTTTAACCAACAACGTATTGTATGGTATTAAATAGTCGCGCTTAACCGACTATACATTTTTACTTGTTTTTTGTTGCTTTTGGTTTTTGAAGGTATCGATCGAATTATAATGAAAATAAAACTTTTATTTCATGTTTTTTTTTGTTTCAAACGCTATTCAAGCCACTTGAATTCTAAGCAGGAAAAAGGAAATGTATATTTTACTGATTTCGCCATTAAAATAAATGTCATGTTATGTAATGAAATAAATATGTTAAATAAATAACGAAAATAATTAAAAATAACAAAGTCCACTTTAATGGAGAAGACTGTATAAGAGATTAGTATTTAAAGCAGCAATAGCAACAGCATCATAGATCAAAGGCTGTTAGTTTATCGGTTTAAGAATATTTGTTCCATAGCATTTGATGCGTTTGGTATCAATTTCATGTCATTTGAACATTTTAACAACAGTACAAAATCAATTCCTTAATGTTGTAGTTGTCATTGTTGTTGCCACAATTGAATTGAACTTTTTTATTTTAGCTCCACTAACAAAGTGTAGTTAAGCAAGTGTGAATACTTTATTGGGTTTAGTCGAATTTTCAGTACTCTTCAGAAAGTTTAATTTCTAGTATTGCTATTTTGGTGAAAAAGTGTTCTAGAGTTTTCTCGGAACGATTAGATACTTTTGATTAGGAAACAGTGGAGGACTATAGCTAAATTCGAAAGAATTTTCAGAGCTACCAATGCTTAACTAGTAAGAGGTATTCTTGACATGTCCGTAATATTTTACGACTCCGGTATGAAAGATATCAAAAACGTAATCGCAATATCGCCAAGCAGTAAGGCACCTATTCGGGAACCTGGTATAGGTGACACTGGCAAACCAGCACAGCTTTAAGCAGTTACAACAATTTGGCTGGTGGTGGCAAAATGGTGATGATGCATGAGCGGAGGAGTATAAAAATTCAAAAGAATTTTCGGACCTATTCCGACAGTCTTAGCTCCTGGCTGTTTGTCTGTTTTGGTACAAATACCATATTTTTGATCTTATACTACACAAGCCAGGTTAAAAATAAGTAAACACATTATGAAGTCCTATGAATGGAAGCAAAACATTAATTGACGTAAATTTCGGTATTTATGGAGTCTGTTATTAAAAATGATTGGCTTATTTTGCCGCGACTTAATATTACTTGCCATACCAAGGAGTTTAGGAAATGTTGACCATTTCAAGGTATTAAATTTTATTTTAACATTCTCCGAGTATCAGCAACATAAAATTGTAGACCAAGTTGTCGTGAAAAATCTGCCAGAACATACGTTTCGTCATCTATTATGCATCAAAAGTATATATATTTTTTAGACTTTCCAATTTCAATTTAATTTTCGTCCATATTGAACCTAAGTTCTTTACATGGCCTGCAAGTAGTTGCTTCGCATTTATGGTCTTTACCTTCTTTTGGATCATCTGAAATAATTTTATTAAATTTACTTGTTGTTTCGTTTTTTTCAATCCTGTAGCTTTCTGGTTCGTTGACCAGAATATGCGCATCTTTATAACCAATAGTATTGTGAAACAATATATAACCTTCAAATGTGGTAAAGACGTCAATAGATTATTTGCGCTTTAGAATTAAAATGAACATCTCGTACAGGTGTTTATGCAAAAGGTCTAAAGGGACCATTATCGATTGTACCACTCTGTGAAAAGTCTTTTTTCTCATTTAAGTCTCAGAGATGAATTGATTAATTGAGCAAAATATAAACGATTAATCAATTAATCAGCTGTCGAATGGATTGTGAATTCCAAAGTAGTGTTTGACAGGAGACCAGAGAGAGAAAGAGAATGAATCCAAAACAAACAAATAATACTTTTTATTTCAGGGTTTATTTAATGCTACTGAATATCTTTTCTGATCAACGGTCAAGTATGTATTATAAAAAAAGGACCAATAGTTTAGCGATTCCAAGACAATAACACCCATAACCACAATATAACCGATCGACTACAATGAAATGTTTTAAAGTGGTTTGGTTATATAATTTAATTTTTTGTGTTTCATTATAGAGAAATTAAATTTGCATGGAATATTCTATTATGAAAATGGAAAGGAGATTCTATATATCTATTTTATATATACAATTTTGTAATAAAATGGAAAGGTAAATTGCTTCAACATGAAATTTCAATATGGATTCATGAATTCGAGAACTAAGAATATTCTAAAGTTTTAATATAAATCATGTAGAAAATTTTGTTTCTTCACTCAAAGGTATTACCCTGTCATTATAAGGGCCGTCCGGCCGAAAATACTGCTTGGGTGTTAACTTTAAACATGTGATCATAATCGAAAATATCTCACCTTTAATCATGTGAAATTTCATTAAAATATCTCTAACGGTTCAAAAGTTGCAGTTTCATTTCTGAAAAAATAGATTTAGATTCATGGCCGTATGATAACGTGAAAATGCGTATGCTTAATAAGCATTTCTTACAATTTACATGAAATATTACGTATACGTTTCCATAATTTGCAAAAGTGTTGCATACATTTTTGCATTCTATAAAGAAACAGGAAATGATATACGTATGAATAATATGAAGCTGTATAATTTTAATTGATAAAAAGTGTTGCATATATTTTTGCGTGTTTAATTATTATTACCGGTGCGTATGAGTGATTTAATATTTAACTTAAATTTTGATATGAAAAATTAAAAACAAAAAAAATAAATAAAATAAAAAAAATAAAAATAAAATAAAAAATAAAATTAAAATAAAAAATAATAAAATAAAAAAAATCAGATAAGATAAAAATAATTAATAAAAATTATTTAAACGATAAATATTAAGACAATTGATTATTTCAGAGCACTTTTCTATGGAAATAATTCTATAACTTTTGAACCGTAAGACCAATCTTAATAAAATTTCACATGATGAAATACGATGTATCTTTAATTCCATTTGGATGATTAATATCATGACCAAGGCAAATTTAGCCATGGAGAGGTATATATATATATAAAACAGATTAATTTTGTGAACAATAACAACATAATCATAAACAAAATTATAGGATCTGGGGATTGTTTTTTTTTTAATAAGAAAACATACAAGATTCTGGGTTGGTCAAATTTTTAATATTAAAACAGGATTAACAGTAAATATAGTGCATTGTGTCCGGTCTGTTCGCAAACGCACAATGGCCACTAGTTTAGGAGCTGTTATCTTCGTAGTTTCTTAAGTCTGTTCTAAATAACAATATTTAATTAAAATTTCTTGTATAAAGTAGGGAAGGGGAAATGATAAATCAACAGGAAAATAGAATGCCCATTGCATTTATAAAAAAGGCAGATATTGAATGAAGTAACTAATAGTGATAAGAAGCAGTCATAAACAAAAAATCTGTTAAGATATTAAAGTCTTTAACAATTTAATTGGTCCTCTAAAATCCTTGTATTAATAATAACAAATGATAGAAAAATTTAATTCACATATTCCGGAGTCAGACCAGAAAATGAATACAAGTAGTTGAATTAATTTCGAATTTCCCATTGAAATGAACGATCAAATTTCTCTTGCCGTTACTTACGACTTGCCAAATACAATATATCCGTATTCGCTATTTTTAGTGGAATGAATAAAAATACTTTTAATTTCCAACATTTTTTCTCTTATTTTTATTGCTATGTTATTATTGTTGTTGCCGTTGTTATTTTGTTTTTTATTCTTCATTTACATTTTAACGAAAATTTTATACCCATTTACAGGGGTGGTAAATGTCATTACAGTCATTAAATTGAACCTGCATAAATATTCGTATTATGGACAGTTGGTTGGCTAACAAAACTGACTGACTTGGATCAGTTGCTTGATGCGGTATTAAGCGTATTAATTATATACAGGTTAATTTGTGTGTTTTGTTTGTGGAATACATTTTTTAAGTGAAATTGAAAAAGTGTTTTCTTATTGTTGTTGTGAGGACAAAATGTGGCACCATTAATTCTCGTTCGTTGGAGTTATTTTTTTTTCGTGAAAATAAAAAAATAGTGGGCAAATAGGAATGAAATTAAGAATTTTGTTGTTATATGTAGTAGATGGTACAGAAAAGTAGAGACTGTGAATTTGTATACCACAACTCTTTCTGTATCCATTCTACGAAACCATGCCTTCTATTTGAACCTGGATTCTAACAATTGACACTTTTTATAAAGCTAATGTACTTGTAATAATAACATTTTCTTCGGTAAAAATTTGTAATGAAAAACGTGTGTTAAAAATTTTTCCACCAAAATTATGCACGTTTACAGAGAGTCAGAGGTACTCTATATCCACCGATCTGCTCGAATTTAGTCTCATCGGTTTTAAGCCCAAAAATTCCATAATACGTTTGACATATGCTCTATTTCTCAGAAAATTTACTAAAAATTTTCTTTAATTCTTTCAAATGGTGACATCCGCATATTTGCCTTTATTTAAAATTTATCCTCTCTAAGCTGTGGAAGTTTTAAAAGGCAATGTCTCTATGGGTTCCATGGTAATTTTTAATTAAATAATAAATTTTATAAAAAAATAAATGTCTTTAAAAATGAATACCTCCCTCCACATTTACGTGAATGTATTCTTGTTTTCAACATTCTTTTCTCTTCCTTCTTTTCTTTTAAAAAGCAGAAAGAAAAATATATTTTTTCTAAATTTGATTATCCATTTAGTTGCTCTCATTCGATTTGTTATTCGTGTTGTTGTTGTTGCTGTTGTTCATTTGTTTATTTCTTTGTATATTTTCTGTCATCAGCATTATTATCATTTACTTTAAGTGTAAATTACATTATACTACTGTATCTGTATGTGTGTGTGTGTGTGTGTGTGTGTGTTTGTGCGTGTATTGTTATTTAAAGTATGTCTGAATGAAGTTTAAGTACCCATCATATAACATCTAATCATTTATAGAGCATTTTCATTCGGGTAAAAGCATAAATAGAGAATAACTTTAGTAATACCAATATTATCATCATTACCAATACTATTGCTATTATTAGAATATAAAGTATTTCAAGTATTTATTGTCTATATATATATAGAAAGCTTATATTATTTAAACATACATAAAAGCGTGGATTATCTATGTATGGAACTGTGTGTTTTACTAAGACGTATATTAATAATGTCATAACTTTATCTCGGTATTTGTGTTAGAGGACTAAAAATTCATTTTATTCTCTGCATGTATGCGTGTGAATTTTGTCTTTGTTTAATAGTTGATGAAAGTTACAGTTGAGTTTAAAAATACCAGAGTTTGACATTAAAATAAATCTTTATTTTGCTCGATTTTACGTAAAGACTTTTCAGGACCTGATACAATCACATGCAGAGAAATGTCATTTCGCAATATGTTCGTCGCAAACACTGATAATATTCACGGCAAACATTTATTGTTTTCACCAACATATTAATTGTTTATTTTATTTTATTTTATTTTATTTATTTTATTTTATTTATTTTGATAAAAATTTCGTTGCTGTTCGTTGTTGTAATATTTCTGGAAATATTTTTGACTGATAACAATTTTGTTGTTATTAAACCACAAAATATTTTTGAAGGGATTTTAATAAAATTGAAGAAAGACGGACTTAAAATTAGTTCAAACATCTCAAACAACTAAAATTTAAAAATTAATTTTTTTTAACCTTGTTTTAAAATATTATTGATACTTGTGGAATTAAAGTCGAAATAGGTTAAATCTATCTGTGGACTCATTTAAACTCTTTACTTAAAATTAATCAACAGGAACAGGCGACATTATTAAAATTCCTAAATCATTTATTCTTTGGAAGTGTTGCTAAATTTATGTCAAAGAACGTTATCTTATCAGTAAAGATTCTACTTCATTAACTCTATAAAATGATCTGCATAAACACCGAAGTATATTATGATAAAAAATTTTTAAGAATTTTCACCAATTTTTCAAATAAATCAAATCTTTTCAACTTGATCTTATTAATCCAAACCTGAGTTAATTTCCGTCTGCCTATCTGACAACATATAACTAGTTTTTTTTTTGTCTTGGAAAGTTTCCTATCCAAAACCTCCTTAAGTAGACAAACTTCGTATTAAATCTCCCACACTTTTGGACACCTTTTTATGCTTTCCAATGTTTTTTTTTTTACAAGAACAAAATATATCTCTACTGGCCTTAGATCCAGGCAGTTTGAAGTAAAAACATCACATTATTGTTCTTATCAAAAATAAATGGACACAGTTTAAAGTCTTATGAATGGAAGCAGCCTTTTTTGTAAACATACCTTGATGTAAATTTCGGTGTTTATTGATCTTTGTAACATCCATCGAAGTGGTATTTCTCATTCTACATAGCATAATATATCGGAGCCCAAAATGTTTGTGAGCATAAAGCGATCCACTTTTGTTTGGATTTCTATAAAAGAACCGACTTCATTGTTTGAAAAACGGTACAGTATATATCAAGTAAGAAGAACATAATAAATGCGAGTACATCCGAGGCCTACCAACGTCAACGGGGAAGAGTATTTTGGTTTTAACCTTTTTTCGGACAGCGTAGTTGGTACTTTTATAGAAATCTAAACAAAAGAGGACCGTTTCTTTATCAGAGATATTTTAGTCCTTCAAATGTTAAGCCATGTTGAGTATGAAATATCACTCAACGTTGGTCAAAGATTATTTATCAGTTTTTGGGATCCAAGTTTTGATACCACAGTCCGCGGATATATGTCCCATAGCGAACCTCTTTGGCTTTTTTAAAGGGTGAGATTGCGTATGATGCTTCAGGAGTAATCTCAAGCCGATAAATTACTTAATGTCAGAGTCCGGAGGGATAACTACAAGTATTCTAATGAATCTAATATAATTTATGCTCTAAAAAACACGATGCGTTCAAAATAAACAGAAGATATTATATAAACTATTCAAAGTTGCTTAAGTTTCGAACAGCTAATTTTTAAGTCTGTATTGTTTAGAAGTAAAAAAATATAGTATAACTCCAAAACTATAAGAAATAAATAGATTAAAAATTTTAGTTATGGAATTTTGGATGTGAAATAAATAAAACCGGTAACCTTTTTGTTACACTTTGTTACACTTCCATTTGAAACTTGAGTTTTATACGAGGTTAAAAGATGATACCGATGTAGTGAAAAAATTGTTCATAAAGAAACTTTATTAGTTACATATAAAACAAAAGGTCGGTCAGTGATACTTCAAGGATGTTACAATTGGAGTCTGCATGTAAGGTAAGGGTATTTGAATATACGAATAGAGCATACATAGATATTCCTAGGATGCTCTCTATCGAAATTCGTACCCAAGATTACATTATGTATTAAATAGCCAGTTCAATTCTTTCTCTCTCAGTTTTATGAACTCATCTAATTGATGTTCTTGTCCTGGAGTTGAATTAAAACATACATCAGCATAACTAAAAATTTGTTTATTTTGAGGTGCTACAACAACTGCCATTCATTTATATGTCAGTTGCATTTCCATATAGAAAATCACATTTGGATGCTTTAGAAAAACATTAAAAAAAAGATGTTTGATGTAAAAAGTTTTCTTCTCTGATAATTTAAATGAGATTTTGATGAAAAAAGAATTTTAATTTAACTTTTTGACTAATTTTGTGGAAGTTTTTATCCTTTAATAGTCCCAAATTGCGAATCCAGTGACTTTGTGGTATTTTATGAAATACCTAAAGATATTTTTATATTTTCTAATTTCATTGTGTATATATTTAAACTCAACTGTATTTATATGTGTATATAATATATATTATACACAAATACATATGTATATTAGTATATGCAACAATCCATATCCATTTCCGCAAATTCCCGGCCACAATTTTGTTGTACAACAATATAACTCCATGATTATGACTATGATTGTGGTTGTTTCGTAACGATCTACTCGTTACCACTTAATATATATGACTCTCCTCTCTTCTCCTCTCCGTCTCTCCACCAATAAACTTACATGCTAAAAATATACACTGCAGTTCGTGGTAAAATTAATTATTTCCATTGAAAAAGAAATTTTTCTCATTTCAAACCTCTTGACCTTAAAATATTGATTGTTTTGATAATGTATTTCTAGAATTGAATTCATTACGATTTTTTATATTAAACTGAAAACTGCAGGGTTAAAATAATTCATATTCATAAGAATATTTGTTTGTTTATTTATATTTGTTTGTTTGTGTGCATAAATGTGAATGTGTATATTTGTGTAT
Source organism: Cochliomyia hominivorax (assembly GCA_004302925.2). Lineage (NCBI taxonomy): Eukaryota > Metazoa > Arthropoda > Insecta > Diptera > Calliphoridae > Cochliomyia > Cochliomyia hominivorax. The sequence goes on from PYHX02000467.1 coordinate 76,601,133, forward strand.
GAGTTTGTATGAATGTTAACGTCGATTATTCAATTTACTGCATTTGGTATTGGCAGCATTAATTCTTGGTATTTTTGTTACCGGAATGTATGCCATTCGGAAATTTCATAAAATATTGGTATTGAGTTCTATCATTATCAACCACGACTACTACCGTTTGTATTGCTACAAATACTACAACAATAATACCAATATAGCAATAGCAACAACAACTACCACCTTAACCACTGAATGCTTTTAATATCACATAAACTCCCTATCGGTTGGTAGGATGAAGTATATTACGACCTTTTGCCATTTGTTTTATTATTATTTTTTTTCCGTTAAGTTCCAACAGAAAAAAATAACTGAATAAAAATTCCATTGGATGATCCCTTTTTTTCGTAGAGAGATTGTATGTGTGTGTTTGTTTGTTTGTGGTGGTTATAGGCAAAGAAACAGCAGGAACGGGAGTAGCAGCAATAATCATTGCTATGGAATATTTCATGTTAGGCAGTTTTTATGTTTAAATGTGATAACGAAATATTTTTATTATTTTATTGCTTTTTGTTGTTGTTTTGAATATATTTTTTATATTTATTGTTTTTGTAAAACAGAATATGGAAATTCTTTTTGTTAAATGTGTGTATGAGTGCGAATATTTTTATATATTGAATATTGTAATCTTTTTATATGCAAAAAATAACTAAAGGTATTTCAATATTTATTTTTTTATAAATTTAATTTAAATTTTTTAAGGATTACAAAATTTATGCAAAAATTTTAATAATTTAAAAAGTTTATTTTAATTGTTTAAAAAATTATTACAAATAATTTTTTCAAATCAATATTGAATTAATAAGGACCGACAGAATAATAAAGTAATTACTTTTTTTGAACACATATCTTTGGAAATAAATCAGCAACTGAGAGTAGAGGAGTGCGGCATCACAACATTGGGATATTGGATTCTATAATAGCTCCATGGGAAGCATTATAGGAGTTCGAAATGTGCTAAATCAGATATTTACTTATTAGTCACGTAAAAATTTTTTGTTTCTTATTCAATTAAAAAATTTTATAAGAATTTTAAAAACCTATTTTCATGTAATATTTATCTCTTATAGTTTTCAAGTTATTTACATTTGAATTTTCAACTTTCGAAATTTTGTAAAATCTTCAGTCAGTTTTTTTTAATATCAAATTTATTGCCATGATCTTCATAATTTTTTCCATTTAGTTAAAAAACTTAATTATTCATCATATTAAAAATATTATGGTTAATATCCGTATCCAGTCTATTGAAAGTAATATTACATTTTCTATATTCATTCTAAGGTAATTTTTTTTTTCAGAATATATTTGAAATAATATTTGTCTTGAAGGCCTTTAAATACAAATTTGTAGTTCAAATTCAAATTCAAAATTCAAAATATCTCATTTAGGAATCTAATTCAGTTGAGCAGACCAAAACTTATGGATTCATCAATGAATCTAATTTGCTCCACTATGACGTGAAAATTAATTCACATGAGGTATATCCAAAATATAATTTTAAATAGGTTAAATCTATCAATTCGCAACAAAAGATTACACTTGATCCTTACTGTCACTAATTGCATTGAAGATTCAAATGAGTCCTAATAAATTATTTAGATCGTTAGGTAGCAAGTAGCGTATTTAAAGTAATCGTCCTTTAGTTGGAAAATACAGCTTACTATCACGTTTGCCTAATATCCAGAGACCAGGGATTTCAGATATCACTTTCGATATTTCAATACGAAACTACAAAACTTACAGTTTTATTTTTTCATAGAAATCATTAACACAATTTTTAATTGTTACAGTTTTAAACTGTAATGATGGCATTTTAAAACTTTTTCGTAAACTTTTCCATGAACGTGCCACTTTACTGGAACAGGTAGACTATCTCTGTTTAAAATTTACTACACTTTTAGATACCTCTATTGTGCTCTTCAATTTTACTTTAACAAGAGCCCAATATCTCTTTACTGGCCTAAGCTTCGGGCAGTTTTGAGGATTTGTCTTTCTTGGTACAAATAGCACATTATTCTTTTAGTGACAAGATGCCAAGTCAGCCCAAAAATAAGTAGTCTTTTTTTGTTTATAGAGCCCGTAGTAACAAATGGTTGGCCTCTCTTGATGCAAGTGCATATTGCTTGTTATACCAAGAACTTTTCGAGAAATTTTAAACTTAACTCGAGCATAAAATTTTTGACTAGTGCATTGCGAATAATCTGTCAGACTATACGTTTCGTCATGCAGCAAGAATATTTTTTTTAAGAATACTTGACTTCAATTGCCGTGCTGAGTTTTTGTCAGGAACTTTTTTTAGACTTGTGTGCTTTTAAACATGCTTTAGCTTTAACTAAGCTGATAACCTTTTTGAAAATGCTTCCTATTTTTTATTTATTATTATTTATTTATTTATTTATTTATTTTTAGAGTTTGAAACATTAAGTGTAACATTACATGTTTTAAAAAAGTTACTTGATAAAAAATCAAATAAAAAAATCTAAAAATACAGACAAGTATTAAGAGTTTTTCGATCTCACTCCTTACTATTAGCTATTTATCTATAGTTTTCTTGACGTTGGATATATATAAGTTTTATATAGCTTCAAAATTCTTACAGATTTATATGTACAGTTTTTTTAATTTTTATGTATTTGTAATAATGACTTTTATCAGGGCTCTATTAATTATAAACTTTTAAGCTAAAATTAAAACATGAACATGGATATATTAAGAATCCATTTTTACAAATTGATTTTTCCTCTTAGAATTGTAAATACCATTTATTCTGGGTCAAATATTAGAAATGCAGACGGACGCAAGTTATTTCCAATATCGGTTCAACATTAATGTGGAATGTAAGAAAGAGTCTTTGTACTTATCGAAATTTTATAACATTTCTTTTTATAAATTTGGTATAATTTTATTTGATAGATCCTTCAGATTCCTATATTCATTTTATGCTGAAATTAATGAAAATAATATTCATCATACGTCATGTTGTCCAGTTTGTTATATTACTTGTGCTTATTTGTACATAAAATTTACAATCGAATACATATTTTAATTAAAATAAACAATTTATTTATTACAAATATACTAACAACAAATGACATAAATAATATATGAATTGTCATTATTTCAATAAAATACAAAACAAATCTACGACAAAAAAATATATTTTCTAAACTTAAAAAAAGAAATGCTAATAGAAAACATTTAAGAATACTACATTCGGCTATCACAAGTGTGTGAAGTAAATACTTACACATACGCTCATAGACGTATGCATTATATAAAAGATTTTCTTAAATATGACGCAGAGCACTTAATGGGTCGTAAAATGAGTTATACCTTTGGCTATAACTTTTTTCCTTCTAAACCGATTTTGATACTTTTTGGAGTGATTTTTTAGATTTTAAATAAGAAACTTTAAAGTACAATATTAAATACTCAGCCCAAATTTCATTGAGCTCTGTCAATTATTGTGGATGTGAGCGTGCCAACAACGGACAGAGAGACGGACATAGCTTAATTCCTTCTTGGTGTTACACACGGAATGAAAAAGTTAATAATTCCTCTTCACCACTTGTGGTGGTGGAGGGTATCAAAAAAAAAATATATTGAAAATATTGTCAAGTGAACAATTGATAAATGCGTGCACCACCAACAACAACTCAAATAAATTAATGGAAAAATGAAATAATCAAGCAAATTTGAAAAAAAGAAGGAACAAAAACAAGGACCACAAATTTAAAGCCGAACAAACACCAGTCAGTTTTATTTGAATAATAGATGTGTATGTATATGTGTGTGTATATGAAACAAGCAAACAAACGAATGAACGAATGAATAAATGTTTTATTTGATGATAATGTTTAGTTGCACAAAGGAGGAAAGGAGCTAGTGGAGTGTTGAAAAAACGATGACAATATGACAAAGTATATTGTGGAACTGTGAGAATGAAAAAAACCCCATTGCAATTATAGATAATTGTTAAAAACAGCTGCTACATAAATGCTGCCACTGTTGAAGAAGATGATGGTTATTTAAATAACAAAATAAAATAAGTTTGATTTGAATTATTAAAATGAATAAAGCTCTAAATATAACAGATGAGACCAAAAAAAATATACATATTAAATCAAATAAATGAATATTTGCTATTAAAATGAAATGCAATTTTACCATAAAAAATAAAAAAGAGATTTTTAAAAAATGAAATAAGTAAGAATATTTTAGAGAGCAATAATGGTTTTCAAATACCCTACACGAGTTAATGAACCATAACTAACAATATGGTTTTTGTCTACATAAATTGGAGTATTTGGGAGGGGATAATATCTATTTATGTTGGTTGCCAGCGGTCAATATACATCAAATCAAAAAAGATTTAGATTATTTACAGGTTGTACAAATCGATTATTTTGGAAGTACTCGTCTAACATTTTATATATATTTATTGAAGCTTCAAATGGTTAATACCTATTTTCAGTTAATTTGGCAAAAAAAAAAAAAACAAGCCCATATTGATTAGAGGCGCTGTCGCAACTTACCTAAATGTATAAATATAATTTAAGTATTTATGTCAAAATAAAATTTGAGCCATTTTTGGGATTTTTTTCTTTAGAATTTTATTATTAAATATTACCAGGAGAACTTGTCCATTTATAGAAACCTGATTAAAATAGTAGGAATAATTGTACATAATATTTCGTAAGCCAAAAAAATTTTAAGTATTTTTAAATGAGCTCCCAACACATACTGCCCGGTTAATGATCAGACTTTTTGGTAGGAAAAGTTAAGGCTAATACAAAAGGTTCCTGAGAGTAGCGCTAAAAATTTTGATGCCGAAAGCAGAGCACGGAAATTGAAGACAAGTTTTTTTAATATTTTTGTGCATAATTTAAGACGAAACGAATGTTTTGGCAGATTATATACTGGTCAAAATTGCTCTTTAAATACCGAAATTTATTCTAGAGGAATAACCTCTAGTAAACCCCTTAAATGTTCTTCCTACAGATGGCCCTTATGATGACGGGGTGATAATTTCAGTTGGTTATGTCCGCATTGAAAAGTGGCTTACTAGAAGGTTTTCTGCTATCAATTATTGACAAAGACAAAGATAAAGATAAAGATGAAAATTGTTAATAGACGCAAAAACATTTTAAATCACATTAAAAATCATTTTTCTAAGGGTTAAGGCATTGGAATATTTTTGATAGTAAGAAAATTTAATCCCAAATTAATTCTCAAGAACATAATTTTGGGTTATATTACTACCGATGATGTAAAATATAACGCAAAGAACGGAAATTGACCAAACAGTAAAAGCAGAGCAGAATCTGAATACTCACGAGGCTAAGGTAATTTTATGTATTTGTTGAGTGCTTTTTGATTGTAAACTTTTAAAAACGGCATTCAGGTAATCACAGAAGATGTCCAATAATTTGAGCTCAAAAAATGAGTCACATCCTCAAACCTTGCTTCTGTCATGCTAAAATGCGATTCACTTCAAATATCTATCAAAGACATTTGAACGAAAAACGATCAAAATATTTCCCATACATACGAAGCCTTTATTTTCAATAGTGTTTTAACTTTCAGCAAGTTAAAAGGACCGAACAAAAACTATTTCGAAAATAGTGGATCATACCTAATAGCTTAGACTTTTCGTATTCAGAATAGTGTATACTAATTTGCTTGATGAATTATCTATCTCAAAACTGTAGCAGTTTTATCCATGAAGACTCTATATGCTACCACAACTATACGATAAAAATAATGTTGTTATCACAATTATTGCCCTTTTCAAACAAAACCATTGTCCATGCATGAACAATTATGGAGCGGACCTTCTAGAATATTATTAAATTATTGTTGCTTGCATAATTTCTGATTGTGCCTGGTTCTATTAATCATAAAAAATCATACCTTTTAAACTAATATTATCACAATACTTAAATGAGACCTATGGCAGTTATTTTTTCGACCGATATTCTTGAATTTAGACATTGAGACTTAGATTTGAAAACTTCCTTCCAGATATACCAAATAACATCGAAATAATTCTAAAATTTCAAGTGTTCATAACATAGAGGCAGCCAGTCGGCTTGAAATCGTTAAATCAATTCAGGGAGTGATTCTGACACGATCGGTATATCGGTTACATCACTTAAAGTGCTTAACGATATACAATTTAAAAATATTAAGTGGTATATTGATTGTGATTTGATTCTATATTGAGATTATATTTAGCTTATTAAGGAACTTAATATACTCGCATCTACATCCTACAGAAGTGAAGAGCACACAAATAAAATAAATAAAAAAGAGATAAAAATAAAATGTCTGCCACAAACAACTGCTAACTGTTTAAGTGAGAGAGAAAACAACATAAACTAATTTTTGTTAACCATAACAATTTAAAATTTATTTAAATAAACATTCTATTTCATAATTTTTTTCATTTAAACTTTGAAAATAATTTAAGAAAAAAAAATATTATTTAATTCTCGGTTAAATTTCATTTTTCCAGCTGAAGTAATGATTACTAAAGTGATAAAATTATAAGTCTTTTTTAAGAATTTAAACTTAAATAAATACAAAACTTTTCCTTATATTTGTATATCTGTATTAGGGTGATCGGCTCGGTTTTTAATAACCGGTTTTAACTGGTAATTTCGATTAAGTCGGGGTTAGTTTTGCTGTAAAGCTCATATTTCGAACATGGAGGAAAGAGAGGGTTTCTCCTCGAATTGTCTGTTTCCCCGAATAGTGTGTTTTTATGAGTTTTAGTGTATAGAAAGTTTTAAAAAATATTTTCTTTCAAGATTTTTAACTTAAGTACTGAAAATTTTTCTCTGGGTGATGCATTCATTAACTATTCCACCAAATCTGACTGAATCCAAAGATTCAAACAGTGACGATTCTATATATAATTTGTAACATTAATGAAATAATTATAATAAAAATCCAAAAGTTTTGTTTAAAACAAATTCTATATTAGAATCAGTCCGAAAAGTTTCAAATCTTACCCAGTGTTTTGTTAACTATATGTCCTCAGTGTAAATGCAGATTTTTTTATGTTAATTAAAAAAAAACAAAGAAAAATAAGTAAGAGGGCTATTCGGCTATACCAAATCCACAATATCCTTCGTACATGTATATATAAAGTTTTAACAACATTAAGAAAGGCACATTTGGTGTTACCGTTGATGCGAATTTAGTCGCACATTGCGGCCTTTTCAATTGCTTGTAACTTTTGTTTACTTTGTCAAATAACCCCTTTTTGTCCCCTTTTTTGTAATTTGGATTTTCGGCATAAAACTTTACGAAATTTCATTAATTTGGCTTAAAAAGGTCGTATTAATAAATTATGGATGCAAAAAAACAATATTAAGAACAATAAAATCATAAAATTTAATAAACGAAACTTCTGCGAAATCATAATGGAAATCGAAATAGTGACAAATTTAAAAAAAATCTAATTGTTTATTGATATTCTAGATTATTTCAACATTAAACAGGAAAGAGTGCAAATTCATAATTTAAAACTGTTCAGAAATTGATAATTTTTGGTGAATTAAACTTGTGGCGAATTTATTTTCCAAAATCTCCTTTTTGTGCGACTTTTTGAAAAATCTCAACGTTAACGCTGGGCACATACACTCGAACATACCTTAAACATTAGTAATATTATAACAAAATTTTTTTTTACATCTGATGTACCCTAAAACGGGTTCTAAAAATGTACAAATTTTTGACTATAACTTTTTTCTACTCATCCGATTTATATGATTCTAAGAATAGTTTTTGGATGCATTTAGCTTTATTTTAATCTGGTAAATAGTTTTTGCCAAATTAACAAAAAATTGAAGTTGTTTTAGATATCTTTGTTAAAGACCGATTTTCTGGTTTTGATAATAAAATGCTTAAGACAATAACAAAAAATCTGGCTATTTTTTTTTTTGAATTAGGATTAGTATTATGCCTTGAGTATGTTTTCAACAAACAAACGTCCATGGCTAAATCGAATCAGATTATAATATGACGCATGAGTATATACTTTTTGAATTTTTAGATGGTCTATGTTAATATACCCTATTTCACATATTGTGGTTATATATTCCAAAACATTTAAACTGCGTTTTATTTCCAAATGACTAAGAAAATAAAAAAGTATTTAAGCGTTTTCAAAAGACATATTTGTTGTATCTAATAAATCATACTTATTTCCTATTATTTCTAGTTGTTTAAATATTTTGCTAAAAACCGGTTATTATAATATAAACGAAACTGAAACCGGTTTAATTCAAATAGAATTTTTTCGAATAAACCGAAAACCAATTTCAAAAAATCTCGAAGAGTCGATCACCCTAATGTTTGTCTGTATGAAGTAAGAAAAAGTAAGAAAACTGTGATGATCATCCTTAAATATGAATTCTTTGACATTTTATTACCACAAAACACAATGGGAGGTTAAACTTTAAATACGATTTTCTGTTGCCAAATGGATTTAAAGTGTGGTAAGTATTTGTTGAATTATTGTTTAAATATTTAAACTGGTTTAAAAAGAATTTTTATATATTTTACATTTTGTCATATTTTTGCTAACTCTAAAGACATAAATATTATCTACCTTAATAATTCAAATGAATCGAAATATTGAAAGTCTATATGGAAATAAAAATAAGGTATTTAAAGAGACATATTCAACACATAATCACTTAATATAAAGTGAGGTTATGTTTAATTTGATCAAAAGTAAATTATAAATACAACAAAATGCCAATTTACAGGTATATTGCAAATCGACCCTTTTCAAATAATTCCGGTGGCGGAGTAGTGAAGAATTATAAGTTTAGTAGTGAATTCTCAAAGGATAAAAAATCTTTTTCTCTTTTTCAAAGATTCAAAAGTTTTCTGCCAAAAGACAAAATTGTATATGGAAAAAGAAAACGCGACATTGTTTCCATTAGAAAAAATTATGAAACAAATTTTATTAAAAAGATAAACATAACTCAATAGAAATCGTATACTTCGAAAAATTTGTGTATAAAAAGTTTTATTCCGAGTGTAGACGTTTTAGTCAAATGTGAAATTTCTCTAATAATTGAAATTTTGCAATTGTTTTTGAAATATGTTACTGAAAATTGCTTTCAATGAATAATTTATTTAGCAAAACAACTCAAATGAGTAAAAAATATTTAAAGAAAAATCAGTCACGATCACGTGAATTTTTTAGATTCATAATTTTTATTTATAATTAAATATTTATCGCAGACGTATGATTAATTTTACATTTCAGTTAAACTTAAGTACTATTTACTTCTTAAAAATATAACAACTTCTTTAAAAACAGGTACTTATAAGTAAAAAATAAATTTATTAATGTACTCAGTGGCGTATGATTAATATTATGTAATAATGTTAATATCACTTATACGACATATGGTAATTTTATACTAGTTATTTTTAATGTTTTTTTAATGCAATGAATTATTTTCTAAAAATCACATACTGAAAGCTATATACTAGTCTGGAATCATTAGTGTTAAACCTAGTGTTATGGTCACCGATAAGGTTACTCCCATTTCCTGCAATTCTGGAGGACATTTTTAAACTTTCCTGCTTTGAGCCTCACTGCGCTGCTTGCAAATACGGTTATTTTATACAGATAAGATGCAGTGCAGTATTTAGAGCCTTCGAATGTCTGGTTCGATGTATCTAAGTGATTCCGGTAAAAAGTTCACATTTGTTTCTAATATAAACAGTTGCCTTGCAGAATGGTATTATTCATTAGTAAGAATGAAAATTACTAAAGCAGCGTACAAATATTTCACGCTCCTCAAAAGAGAGATTTCGCAGCTATCTAAACACGGAAATCGAATGTTTGAAATCTTGGATTTTTTCGTATTAACCCCAAGGCCACATTTCAGCTAGTCTTTACACTTCAATGAGTCTTGTAGGCTTGAATCTATCTCATCACTACTTTTGCTAATTTTCAGAATTAAAAAGACTTTAACATTCCCCCACTTCACCGGAACGTACATGTGAAAGAGCAAAGCATAAAGATCTTCAGAAACCAATGGATGATAGATACTTTGGCACTTACCAACATCCGCAATAAAGTGAGCTTCAAGTCCTGATGACTTATATGGAGAGAATCTATTATTTGTCCATGAAATTCTTTTAAAGGAAACTATTTTTTCATCAATAACCGATCGTGTTCCATCGAATACCGATTACCCTCTGCAACATCTTTGAAGTCAGCAATGTGATTTTCTGTAAGAATATTCAGGATTAAGTCCGGGAGCCATCCAACATCAAAACAATTATTGGATTTGTTTATCCATTAGTAAGATTTCTACGCAGTTTTACTGAGATTTTAGTGTTATTTTTGGATTCGCAAAATATTTTCTATGAGCTTCTTTTCGCGATGTTATAGCTTTTTTGTGGGTTCTCTGTTTATTGCTGTATGGCTGCCATGCTGGGCTTTTTATTAAAAAGTGTGGACTCAAAGTTTTACCATAGAGGGAAGCTTTTTCTAACCTTTGTCAAAGGCTAAGAAATTCGAAATGCTTTAGCCATTGCATTACTGAAAGTCTCCACTTAATGATTCCAGCATTTGAGTCTTCGTTAGCTGAAAGTTTTCTTAATTTATGTTTTAAAATATCACTGAACTTAAAGAAGTTAGTTCTTCTTGGTTTTCTGAAATTTTTTGTTGTCTGAAGTCTAATATGGAAGAAAATCTAATTCAAGTCAGAATACTCTCCACCCATCAAATAACATCCCAGATTGAATATGTATGAGTGTAATATCAAGTAATTTCTCGAATTCATTATAGCTTTCCGTACTAAGGAGCATTAATATTGGTGTGGTTGGAGATGAATTTTGTAAAGATTTCATTTTTTTTTATTAAAATTATCCAACTGACTTGAAATTGCTGGTTTAAGAAAGAAAACTGAAGGCCATAATAATTTATGAAAGTTTAGATGATTTTGTTAATATCAATGGCAATGTATGCATACTTATTAGTCATTTGTTGTAGTTGTTGTCTTAAGAATTACTAAAATTATATAACTCTATACTTTTTTTTAATCTAAATGTAAATTGTAATAAAAACTGATCACAAAGTTCTCTCAAGGTCATAGGATTTTTTAAAATTACAAATAATCCCACATCACATATTGTTCTTTAGGATGCGTAACATCCTAAGTTAAATACAATACCTATTCTCTCAAGTCCATTTATATTTATTTCTGAATATAGCTTCTAGCAAGATTATATATAAAATAACTTCCTTAAATGGGTCACACTAACACAAAAAACGAAAAGTAATTTTATTCCATTTAAAGTTTTAGATTTTCCCTGTTGTATAATAAATTGTAGGTCATATTACTTACAATACAAAATAGAGTTTTAGTATATGAAAATGCAATAATAAATGTTATTTTAACAAAAAAATAACAACAACAAAAGAAAAAGATATATTTTTATGATAATTTGATTATCTTTTGCCTTCAGGCAACATATCATACGCATTTCATTCATTCATTCATACTTTCTTTTTCTTTAGAAGAATAAAAAACAGCCATAACAGATTATGAAAAGAAAAACAAAAACGCTGGAAAAAAACAACAAAAAAAGAAAAGAAAATATAACACAATAAAATGAAAACCTTCACACAAAAACCAAAACACTAATAACACTAACGCGCTTTTTCTTCTTGTCTCTTAACAGCAACAGCAGCTGCAACCCCTTTCCTCTTACCGCTGGCAACTCTTATTATTAGGTAAGAGGCAGTAATCTCATGCCAACACCTTAAGTTTCAGCTTCATCACCACCAACAACAGCTGCCACCCATATTTATATACACACATATATACATAACCAGTAACATCATAATCATCATCATTATTATTACTGTCAGCATAGAATTTTTTAAAGTTCAGAATTGGACAAACTTTATAATTTTGTTTGAAATTTATATTTTCTTGAGTTTTTGTTTTTGTATATTTCTAAACATATTGTTGTTGGTTTATTTCTTTTTTTTTGTGAAAATATAGAAAGAAATGCTACAAATATTTACAGCCCTTAAGTGTTTTCTTTTAAAAGTATTTTATTTTCCTTTCGGCTAGAAATTAAAAAGAAATTTCTTATGTCTTAAAATTTTGAGGGTTTTCTTTTAGATTAAGATTTCACTTTTTTCTTATAAATTTAGGAAGGAATTAAATTTGTAATCGAAAAATTTCCAATTCTGCTAATTATCTTATTTATAAGAGACATACAGTATTTTTGCTTAAAAGGGCGAATGTTAAGAATTTTTACACCCTTTTCACCAGAAACCTCACACTCTCATAAATTCGTAAAAAGCCCTTAATGTGGAAAACGGCTTTAATTCCAAATCATTTATAATTTTGAACAAAAAAGTATCGATCGAAGTATCCGAATATGTAATTCACTTGTATTTTTAACTACAAAAACTGATTTTTGATAGAAATAATTAAAAAACTTAAAATCCTCTTAACATCCTAAAAGAGCTTTTAATCAAGAAAAGGGTCTCGTTTTATATTTTTTTACCAAAATATAGATTTTGCTTAGAAATAAATAAAATATATAAAACCGTCATAATTTCGTTTTTACAAAAATATCGATTTTTCGTAGAAATCATTAAAAAAAAATAAAAACCATTATAACTTCCCAAACAGGCCTTTTATCAAGAAAAGGACCTCGATTTGTAATCACTTGAATTTTTGATAAAATATAGATTTTTCATAGATATTCTAGATTCTTCATGGAAATTAGTAAAAACAACTTAAATAAGTAAATTAGAATCAAATTAAGAAAAGCGACTCCATTTTTAATAATTTTTAATCACTTCAAACTATCGATTTTTCATAGAAATCATTAGACATTTTAAGACCCTCACTACTTCGTAAATTAGACCTAAATCGAGAAAAAGGCCTTAATTTGTAATCTCTTGTATTCGAACTTAAATATAGATTTTTCACAGAAATCAATAAAAAATTAAAAACACTTATAACTTCGTAAATAAGACTTAAATGAAGGAAAGGGCCTTGATTTGTAATCGCTTATAGTTTTGACCAAAATGCTTAATTTTCATAGAAACCACTAAAAAAATAAAAACCCTCATAACTTCGTAAGTAAGTCTTAATTCAAGAAAAGGGCCTCCATTGTTAATCACTTATATTTTTGACCAAAAAATCGATTTTTTCATAAAAATTTAGAACCCTCATAACTTCGTAGATTAACCTTAAATCAAGAAAGTGACTCGTGACTTCTTTAATAAATAATAAAAGACGCTTTAAAATCATTTATATTTAAAACTTAAAACCCACATGAGTTTCGAGTTTTGGTCATCATTTTCTGGACTTGTTGTTGGAAGGGATTCGCTTATTTGGTATTTTAATATCATTTTGATTACACCTAAGATTAAAAGGAAATAAATTCGAGATTGCAGAATAGTTTCTGTAAAAATCTAAAATGATAAACAATTTCTCAGTATAATTTTTAATCCAAAACATCTTTTCCTGGAGCCTCAGGTTTTACATTTTGTCAACGTTGCGACAGTTATTATTTTAACCCAGCCTCCTTTAGTTTTATCCATAATATTTTTTATCTTTTTTATTTGTTTTTGTATCTCTTTTATTCTTTTCTTTCATTTGAAAATTATAACAATAACAAAGTTAACAAAGTCAAAATGAGGCTAAAGCTACAGCATTATGTTGCTTTTGTTGATGTTGTTGTTATTGTTGGTTGAAGAGTAGCGTAGGAATAACTAAACGAATAAATGTGAGTTAATTGTATGTGTGTGAGTATTTGTGTGGAGTATAGGCCACGGAAGTGCACTGTTAACAACGGAAGTAAGAGCACAAATGGGTTTTGAAAATAAAAAAGTTGAGCTTGATAATTTAGTAACTTTAGCTTTAATGTTGCGTTTGTTTTGAAAGTATACGATTTTTATTTTTTTCATTGTTTAGGAATTTAATTTCTTTATAAATTTAATGTTTGAAGAAAGAAAAAATACTAACAAAATGTTCTAAGTTTAAGCAAAGTGAAGAGTTTAAACTAACAAAAAAATGTTTTAATGGAAAAACACAGATGAACACAATAAAGAGAATATAAAAAGTGTTTTAATATCCTTCTTTCTTTATCTCGAGCCTTTAGGCGACCGTGAAAGAAAGGAATGCTTTGTATCTTTTTCGCTTTACTTTTGCTTTTTAGTAAAAACGACCTAAATATTTGTTTAAAAAGAAATCTGAATAAAGAAATAAAGAACGTTAGAAAAAACAAATGATAATGTTACATTCGGCTATGTCGAATCTTCAGTACCCTCCATCACATATGTATGTAAGTAAATACGTTATGTTTCGTTTTTCTTAAATACAACAGAGAAACACTTAATGAGTCATAAAATTAGTCTTTTTGGCTATAACTTTTATTTTACTGAACCGATTTTCATAATTTTTGAAATGGTAATGAAGTACATATTATTTTATATTATTATGCCAATAACTTATTCTAATGTTTCGATTTCTAATTGGAACTTAGAGGTTGCCTGAGATAAATGTCCATATATTTTAATATATTAACCGATTTTGCTATCAACAACGGACTAATGGATGGACAAACCGACAAACGGGCATAGATAAATTAGATTTTGATTTGATGCAAAAATGTATAAATCTTATAAGGTCTGATATGATTTCTTCTAATAGTTACACACGGAATGATAAAGTTAATATGCCCTCTCTACCATTTGTGGTGGAGAGTTTTTTCGCTTTTTTTTTTTGGAAAGAATTTCAAATATACTTCAGTGACATAAAGATGTAAAAAACTCAGTCGGTATTACTTTTTTAAGTTAAAAGGTTAAACTTTTTTTAATTGAAAATATTTTTGATTCTTTTTGTTGCATTTCCCATGTTTCTTTATAACTGCTGCAAGTCTTTTTACTTACGCGTTTAGAAACTTTTCCATGTTCTTTTACGCAAATTTAGAGGTAAAAAGCAGAAAATAACTTTTGAGAATATTTGAGATTTTGTGTTTTGTAGCATGTTTATTAAAATTACTTACAGTGGAGCTAAACAAGCGCCTTTCAAAAGGAAATATACTTAGATCCCCGTATTTCATATAATGACTCCTGCATAAATATTTCATACAATTTATTGGATTTTTAATCAGTAATTTTAATAAGCAATCTCCCTCTTTCTCTCTTTAGTTTATTGTCAGGTCAAACTGTTGTTATAGTTGCCTTGACACGTATAAACATAATGGTTTTTCTCTTTCAAAATCATTCAATTCTGCCCCACTGTGTATAGATATTTTATTCTGGCAAAATTTATAGAAAGAGTTGAAAATATAAAAATTTCATTTACATTGTTAAAATTTTGAAAATCTGTTAAATAAATCTTATGCAACAACCCACATGGGTTTTTTCAGTTAAACAAATTGTTGTTGAATGTGTAAGTTAATGTTTATGGAAATATTTTAACATTGTTTTAATTAATTTTTTGCCAAGTAATGTTTGATATAGAAAATTTTATTAAAATTAATTTATTTAATGCAAATAATTTGAATACTTGTTTTTATTTATTACTAAAATTCCCTAAGGTTAATTTGTATATTAATTTTAGTAAATATTTCACAATTTTTATTTAATGATTTAATTAAATTTAAATAGAAAAATTGCATCAAGATCAATTTTCTATAAGAAAACTGTATCTAGATACAATTTTCTATAAGAAAACTGTATCTAGATACAATTTTCTATAAGAAAACTGTATCTAGATACAATTTTCTATAAGAAAACTGTATCTAGATACAATTTTCTATAAGAAAACTGTATCTAGATACAATTTTCTATAAGAAAACTGTATCTAGATACAATTTTCTATAAGAAAACTGTATCTAGATACAATTTTCTATAAGAAAACTGCATCTAGATACAATTTTCTATAAGAAAACTGTATCTAGATACAATTTTCTATAAGAAAACTGTATCTAGATACAATTTTCTATAAGAAAGCTGTATCTAGATACAATTTTCTATAAGAAAACTGTATCTAGATACAATTTTCTATAAGAAAACTGTATCTAGATACAATTTTCTATAAGAAAACTGTATCTAGATACAATTTTCTATAAGAAAACTGTATCTAGATACAATTTTCTATAAGAAAACTGTATCTAGATACAATTTTCTATAAGAAAACTGTATCTAGATACAATTTTCTATAAGAAAACTGTATCTAGATACAATTTTCTATAAGAAAACTGTATCTAGATACAATTTTCTATAAGAAAACTGTATCTAGATACAATTTTCTATAAAAAAACTGTATCTGGATACAATTTTCTATAAAAAAACTGTATCTGGATACAATTTTCTATAAGAAAACTGTATCTAGATACAATTTTCTATAAGAAAAATGTAGCTAGATATAATTTTATACGAGAAAACTACCTTTTTCGTATAGATATAAGAAAACTGTATCTTTTTAAAATTTTCCATGAGAAAACTTTATCTAGATACAATTTTAAAAGTAAGATAAAAAGTGTTTAACAGTTATTATGTTAAATGTCAAACAAATGCGTTTATTGTTAATCTGATTAAAATGAGTGACAAGAATAAAGTGTATAATAAAATCATTAAATATGTTTAATAGAATCCAACTTGATCCTTAACTTGACAAAAGTTTGGCTTAGCATTCAAAGATGGCATGAAAAGCATAAATTTGTTGCCGCAAAAGAAGCCAATCGTTTGTTACGACGGGTTCGGTAAATACCGAAATTCACATCAAGGAATGTTTTTCTACCTTTTAAAAGATATCATAATATCTTCAAACTAGAAGGGTATGCGAATAAAGTTCCTTTGTGCGGAAGTATCTGAAATGTTGGACTAACATAATTTTAATAGGATTCGTCCTTGGGCCAAAATAATAATAAGTATCAAATTTTATCAAAATATCTCAAAAATTGCAACATATAGAGTGTTCACAACGTCGGCATCCGAACGGACGGATATCGTTAAATCGACTCAAAAAGTGATTCTGAGCCGAACAGTATAATTAAAGCTGGGTATAATACAATTTTTCTGTATGCTACAAACATTAACAGAAATATATAATACCCCAATCACTTATTGTGATGTAGGGGTATAAAATAAAATCATATAAGACCTCAAAAAGTTGTTTATTCTTGAACGAAATTAAATTGTAAATCAGTTGCTATAACCATTTGTTCGCATGTCAATCCAATATGACCTATAAGTCGCATTTTTTTAAAAACGTTAAATAAAACTTGCCACCTACAGTTATTTAAGTATAGGAATAAATCCAAAAGAAAGTGATTTCCGTTGGAATTATTTTTTGATCTTTATTCAATAAGCATTAATCTAATCTAATCCTTCCCAGAATCGTAAAATGAGTACCAATTCTAATAAAATTCAATATCTTCATACAACATATTCATTGTGAGTTATTCTATTTTTCTATTTGAAGTTTCAAATCGTCTGCAATAATTTTACTGAATCAAATACTTTATATTATTAACAGTCATTATCAAAGACAACAACCGTTATTTAAAAAAAATTCAATGTCAAAAGAAAAAAGTTGTCGTAAATTATATTACAGAATTTGGTTTTAAAACTTATTTAAATTAAAAGGCAGCAAATTTTTAAATTGACTTTTTTTATAATAACAACTTGTTAGTAATTTTTTCATTGCAAAAAAAAAATTATAATAATTTCAGTTATTTATTTCTTATACTTACAGCAGGACATTTGTTAAACAAATATAGGCAGATACAGTCGCACATATTTCCATATATTCAAACATAACCAAACACATACATACATATTTACAGACATACATACAACAGTGTAAATTAAAAACATAAAAACTTTACTCTTCGTTACATATCATGATTGTACATCTTTTGGATACCAAAACAACAAAAAAAAAAACGAAAAACAGATAAACATTTGTATATATGTGTACGTAAATATTATTGCAAATTATTGCCGGAAGTTGTTCATTTTGTTTCGTAGTTAAAGTTATGCAAAAATATACACATTTATATATTTCAACATATTTTTGAAAAATACATTCTCACATACATGTATATTGTATTCATTTATATTTATATGAATGTTAAACTTAAGTTGTTCTATTTTTGTTGCTGTTGTTATTGTTCTTTTTTGTTTGAGCAATCAACCATAGAATATCTACTTACACGCATATTATTCACATCTGTAAATTGCAGCAGATCGTCTGTTTTTTAATTGACCAGAAGCTATCGTCCGCAAGTGTTTGTTGTTGGGAACAATGTTAAGGAATTGTGGATGACTTTTTTTCTTATTACAAAGTAGTCAGTCATTGATTGATAATCGATTTTTATAAAAAATTGTATTGTATGGATACAACTTTTCTGAAGAAAATTTTGTATAGATATATTTCTTTTAAAGCAAGTTGCATATAGACATAACCTTTCTGAAGTAAATTGCGTAAAGATACAATATTTCTAAAGAAAATTGCATCCAAACACAACTTTTATGGAGAAAATCGCATTCAGATACAACTTTTCTGAAGAAAACTGCATCCAGATACAACCTTTATGAATAAATTGCATCTAGATTCAACTTTTCGGAAGAAAATTGTATCTTGTTACAACTTTTCGGAAGAAAATTGTATCTTGTTACAACTTTTCTGAAGAAAATTGTATTTTGATACAACTTTTCAGAAGAAAATCTTATCTAGATGCAACAAAATCGTATCTAGATACAACTTTTCTAATATAAATGTATCGAGATGCATTTGTAGATACATGCCTTTTCAAATATTAAATGGCATTTAGAAAACATCCTTTTACAGCGAACATAAATTACAGTTTTTTTTATTTAATGCTTGTCTTCACATTCATTTTGGTCATTTTGATAGCATATATTTATTTTACCTAGTTCCACTTTAATCCTTCTCTCCTTATTAGACTTCCTTATATGCCATTTTTGTTATTTTATTCCTTTCACTTCTTATTGAAGAAAAATAGTATAAACTTATTGCCAACATCACTTTACTTAACAATCAACATACTTTTGTATTTGTATACAACGTCAGCTTTTGGCAAATAACA
The DNA here is from genome assembly GCA_004302925.2 of Cochliomyia hominivorax. Lineage (NCBI taxonomy): Eukaryota > Metazoa > Arthropoda > Insecta > Diptera > Calliphoridae > Cochliomyia > Cochliomyia hominivorax. The sequence goes on from PYHX02000467.1 coordinate 76,620,303, forward strand.
ATTTCAAGTTGGTCTTGTTGTTTTCTTTTTATTTTTCTGTACATTTCTTCTGCTTTTTTATGTATTTTTATTTTTTGTTGTCTATGTACACTTCGCTTTAGCTGTTTCCTTTGTCCATTTGTCTTGTTTGTTTTTCTACTTTTTAGTCAAGTGAGTTAAAAGCTCTTCAAATGAATTCAACTTCATTCGCATTTGCTTCAAATGTGGTATATTTTTGCTATTTTTCTCTTACAATAGTTGTAGCTGCTGCCGTCATTTTTTTACTTTAACATTTTTGCATTTATTTGTTCTCTCACCCACTTTTCATTTTGGTTTTATTTACTATTTGAAGTTGAATGTATCTATGTAAGATGATGTGTGTTCCAATGTATATTAGGGCGGTAGTGGCATTAAATAAATATAGATAATTTTTCTTATAGAAAATTGTATCTAGTTATGGATTTTTTATAGGAAGTGTATCTAGATACAGTTTTCTAATAGAAAATTGTATCTAGCTACAGTTTTCTTGTAGAAAAATGTATCTAGATTCGAGATTTTCTTGTAGAAAAATTTATCTAGATACAGTTTTCTTGTAGAAAAATGTATCTACATATAGTTTTCTTGTAGGAAAATGTATCTTTTTACAGTTTTCTTGTAGAAAAATGTATCTGGATACAGTTTCCTTGTAGAAAAATGTATCTTAATATAGTTTTCTTGTAGAAAATTTATCTAGATACAGTTTTCTTGTAGAAAATGTATCTAAATATAGTTTTCTTGTAGAAAAATTTATCTATATACAGTTTTCTTGTAGAAAAATGTATTTAGATACAGTTTTCTTGTAGAAAAATGTATCTAGATATAGTTTTCTTGTAGAAAAATTTATCTATATACAGTTTTCTTACAGAAAATTCTATGTAGATACAGTTGTCTTATAGGAAATTCTATCTAGATACAGTTGTCTTATAGAAAACTTTATCTTATAGAAAATTCAATCTAGATACAGTTTTCTTATTGAAAATTGTATCTAGATACACTTTTCTTAGAGAAAATTGTACCCAGATACAGTTTCTTTTAGAAAATTGTATCTAGATACAGTTTTCTTATAGAAAATTCGATATGGTTCAGATATGGTTTTCTTATAGATAATTGTATCTCAATACAATTTTCAAAAAAAAAAAAAAAAAAAACCATATCTAGATAAAGATTTCTTATAGAAAATTCTATCCGGATACGGATTTCTTATAGATACAGTTTTTTTTACAGAAAATTGTAGCGAAATGCACTTCTGTTGTATAAAATTGTATCTAGATGAAGTTCTTTTTATAAAAAATTATGTCTAGATACAGTTCTCTTATAGAAAATTGTGTCTAGATGCAGTTTTCTTAGAGAAAATTTCATGCTTTTTTGTTCTACCTTAATTTTTTTTAGCGAAATTCGCAAAAAGGTTTTCATAGGGATTTTTTCCGTTTTTTGTGTTTATTAATGTTAGAAATGTTTGAATAATATTTGAAAAGAGTAATGGTCAGTTAAAAAAGAGAAATGTTGTAATTCTTCCGGGTTTATAGCAATTTCATTGGAAACTACAATTGTATTAAAATTTTACGATGAAATTGAAAGCGTTTTTAAAAGTAAGTAAGAAGGAGGAAAAAGAACATATCGACAACATTGAGAAAATTTCGTAAAAATATTTTCTGTCATTAATAACAGCATTTTCAGTTGAAAAGTGAGTATTTTAAAATATCATGTCCATATGAGATTTATTACATTTTCTTCATTGTTTCTTCTATTACAGTGTCACTAGTTCAAAACGCAAAATAAATGATCTTGAGGAAGAAAAAATTAAAGGAAAAGGCTTTAACACTAGAAAAGAATTTATAAGATATTTTTGGGTTATTTTCATTGAAGACCTATTTTGTGTAATTAATCACTTCTCCAGAGCTTCGTTTTGTGTGCCTCCTTTACAGTCGTTTACAGAACAAAAGTTTGTTTGTTAATATTTAACATATTTTTTCGCTTTGTTTTTTAACACTCTTTTTATTTGATTGAAGTTCATTTTTAATTTATTGTTTTTTATAGTTTCTTATCGCCGCTAATGCATACACATGTCTCACCAATACTCCACAGTCTCTTCTTATTAGATCAAATCCCGAAATGCAATAAAATTTCCTTAGACTACAGTCACGTAAGGCATTTAACCACTTCTACCAAGTGTAACGTAAGGAGATAGTGAAGCGTTCGTAGTGATAACGAAGAGATAACTACTAATTGATCACCAATGGTGTATTGCAGGGACACAGTTAGTTGTGTGCGTACAGTCATTACAGTTTAGCACAATGATACTAAAGATTAGAATTGTTCTTGGTTACTTCAAGAACAAGCCCTATTTTTTCTAAACGACTAGTCAGGAGCTTAGTCACTTCCATTGACTAGTTCGGGTTACTCGTCTAAACCTACTGGTTTATTATCATAGAGAAAAAATACATTAACACCAAAAAGCCATTTAACTAGTTAATAGTTCTTTTGTTAAATGTCCATGAATATTTTATACAATTTTCACCTTCCTCTCCCTTAACTCTACAAACACTTAAGCTACACTCTTTGTGTTTGAGAGTGTGTTTTCCTCTTCACTGATTTTTGGTTTATGTTTATTGTTGTTGTATCTTTAAACTCTTCGTATTTATATTTATTTTCATTTTTATTGCTTTTTGTTGATTTTTAAGTAGTGAGTTTTACTTGGACAAATGTAATTGAAAATGGACCTGATAGAGTTTTCTGTTTGTTATTTACTTTTAATTTTAATGTTTGGGGTCAAGTCAAAACATTAAGTGGAGTATTTGAGATTTATTTGAATTAGATTTTAAATTCAAAAAAAAAAAAAAAAAAAACAAATATAAATATGTGAAATAGTGGAAATGTAAGAGTATTTATTTATCTAGCGAGTTAATAGAAAATGTTAATGTGAAAGGAGATGAAAATCCTTGACGACTATTTAACATAAGAAATAAAAAAACAAGTAATAATCTTATATACGGCTATTCACCACATACATATAATATATTCATATTATTACATGACCAAATCGAGTGATATTTGATTTTTTTCTGATTAAATTACCTTTGAAAATCATTTAATGTCAAACCATATGATTAAAATGACTGACCGGAAAAGTGCGTACTAAAATTATGAAATATACAAAAGAAATCCCAATACATCCAGTAAGAAAGTAGCGCGGTTGTATTAGTGCTCGGACAATTTGGTATTAAAAGTTAAAACTTATACAGGTTTTAAAACATACAAGACTCAAAATGTTAATGACGAAAACACTGCTAGAAATTGAGAGGCCAAAAACACAGTATGGAAATTGATTATAAGTTTTCCACAAAAAAAGTTAGGGACCCAAAAGCAGTCAAGATAAATACCGTAATTCACATCAAGGACTATTTTGGAAAAGGCTGTTTTCATTCATAATACTTCATAATGTGTCCACTTACTATACTTGCGCTGACTTGACACGCAGTCACAATTGCCTGACTTGGTATCGTGTCACTATGCAAAACAAGCCCTTGAGTCGTACAAGATCAATAATGTAGTAATTGTACCAGGAGGCCCAAACTGCCCGGAGCTAAGGCCAGTGGAGAGATATTGGGCTCTTGTTAACAGAGAATTGATGAGCACAAAATAGATGTCCAAATGTGTGGTAGATTTTAAACGGAGATGGACTACTTGTTCGAGCAAAGTGACAGAAAGATTTCAAACAGTATATCAGCTAAAGATGGCGTCGCACGAAATCTGTACCTTTTAAAATGCGATAAGGGTTTTCTTTGAAACTCAAATACGGAGATTGCTGTGGAGAACCCATAACTTAGATCTCATTAGTTGATAAGTAATCCTTGACCAGCTTTTATGAATGTTTTGAAGCACCGGCAATCTGAAACATAAATCTAAGCATTTCTAATTTAACACCTTTTGTTAGAAGGATCAACTGCACTGTTCAGACAGATGGAATATGCCCTGTAAGACGAACAAAGCGCCTTTCTCTGAAGTCTACTGAATACAGTGGAGTAGGAGTGTTTTGGTTTAAATTTTCAGAAAGTGTAGTTGATCGCTTAATGGTGATCCAAACAAAAATTGATCTTATTAAATGTATAATTTGTAATCGAGTAGTATTTGACTGACGGCTTCTCGAAGTATTATTTCCATAAATATACAAAAAAACATTTTAGAATTTCTTAAGCCTTTTTTCCAGTTAAAAATCTTTATTTTTAAAAATGTTTTCTTCTAAGAATACCTTAAACTGACCAAAATTAAATTTCCACTTCAATAATATCAATTCTAAGAATTTTTTGAATATTTTATATCGAACCCTAAATAAAATTTTATTGAAATAAAACTGAAGAAATAAATATTGACGTAATATTTTCTGTAGACATTTCGAAGAAACCTCGTTTATTTAAATATATTTGTTTTCGTTTATAGCTACTCAATGTCGATCCATTTTTTATGTCTTCACATAACCTTGAATTTGTTTATTTTCTTTTTATTCAATTTTTTCGTTTTTTTTTTAATATTTTTTATTTGAAATGAAAATATTTGTATAAATAAAATTGTTAAATTATTGTGTACATAAGCAATTTCTTTTTTTGTATTTTCTTGAATATTTATATAATTTTCTCACAAAATGTTTTTAACAATTTATTTAGTGCTTTTTTATTTCATTGAAATTCTTAAAACACATGAATAAAATTTGGTTAAGTAAAAATGCTAGTTTTATGCAGCGGCAGCAAACACCTAAAGACAATTTGACGGCGTATAATTGATATAATTTTTAAATAGAAATTATTTTGTTGGTGCTTATTGGGAATTGTAAGAAAAGTTAAAAAAATATTATTAATTAGTGACACATTAGGACGTACGAGTGATTTTTTTAATTTTGCTTGTATATTAATCATACGCAACATATGAAAATACTCATAAACTAGTAAAATGAGAGTCCATCTACTTTAAAGATTGTAATACAGTTCATAGTGATCCCAAAATAGAAAAGGACATTCCTGATTTGTTTTTCAATTAATTTGGCATTTTCTTAGTGGTTACAATTTTTTTAATCGCCAAATTCTTACTTGATTTGATTGAAAAAATAAATAATAATAATAATAATAATAATAATAATAATAATAATAATAATAATAAATATAAAAGTGGAGCAGAAAAATGTGCTGTTCAAAAACACTCGAAAAATATTTTATTATTAGTTATATGAAATTTAACTAAAATATATTTAAGAGTTAAAATATTTCAAAACATTATACATTTAATAACATGTTAATAATTTTTAAATGGTGGTGCAAAACATTTAAATAAGTATTTAGTACCGTTAAAAAGGTAGTTAGTTGAAAAATAACATGATGTAACTAATGAAGTATAAAAAATAAATAAATTGAATAATTTTTTCGAAAAGTTAAAACAAATCTCTGTGAATCTTTGGTTAAAAAAAAATGTTGTTAATGCAGAATTTTAAAAATACTCCCCTATTTTGATTTTAAAACACCCAAACTTTCAATCCGGGGAAATCTTATTTAAAAAAATTACCTTTTTCAATAAATTGTTCACTCGTTCAATATAATATGTTGAGTTCATTAAAGATGATTTGAATAAATAGCGATATACTTTCTTCTTTTCCAAAAAAAAAAAAATCCAAAAGAAAACATGACCAGAGATTTTATTTACATCTAAATATATCAGTACAATATATTCTGCGCATATAAGCATAGTTTTGTTTTGAGAATTATTTAAATATGTAAAACTACTTCTCAATCAAATCGTTATCCCAATATTTTGGCGATATTTAAAAAGATTATGTACCTGAGGTTAAATATTTTGGATCCTTACTCTCAGGATCTGCTAGAATTATATGCTCAGGATCTGCTAGAAATATATGCTCCTCCAAACAATTAGGAAAACACCTCCATTTGAAATTTCGTTAAAAAATATTTAGTCGTTCTCCATAAGAGATATCATATATAATTATCGCTTTTTTTAGAGAATTAGATGGATTATAGGTATGAAATATTTTCCCACTTCAAATCATCATTTTGTAAAAAATTTTCCCTGTAAACCAAGTACTACGGTTATGGAAATGAATGTCTTATAAAAGGCCTCGTGTGAAATTATGACAAATATTTGAGACTTGGACACAGTTTTCCTCAAAAGACTTCTTTGCATCCTTAGCGCAATCCTAATAAATTTAATTGCATTCATTTAAAGGATTCGCTCCGTATAACAATTAAACATTTTTTAGCGTTATAAATATTCATCTTAAGTATTGACTTTAATAATTGATAAAGTTTTTTATTTATTATTATTATTTTTTGTTGTACGTCGGATCATATATTAATTTTTTAAATGTCAATATATTGATATGAGACCATTTAAACTTTTAACTAAATCCTAAAACCATATAGTCACAACTGACTACGATTTGCTATTTGTCTATAGCGTATGAGTAACATTATATTTTTCAGAAGAAATATTATCCATACGCCAATAAACATGTATACATTTAACTAAGAAAAACTTTTAAATTTATTGAAATTCCAAAATTTTATCGCGTTAAATAAGGATCGGAAAAATTGCTTTCATTATAGTCATTTCTAGAGTTGTACGTTTTTTTAATAAATTTTATTAAGCTTGGTTACACACGCTTTTGCAATTATTTATGTGAATGTGTTTGTGTATATATGTGTATACAACTTTTGGCATTTTGTGTTGATATTTCATAGCTTCTACGACTGTTTCTACTGTTGTTATTGTTGTTCGCATTTACCATTTAAAATATAAGAAAAAATTCAAAAATAATAAAATAAAAAACAACACACATTCAGTTGACGTTTTATAGCTCAAGGCCTAAATGCTTGGTTATAACAAAAATTTTACACATATTCAGGCAAATGTACACACACATACATACACTTCCATATAGCTAGAAAATTTATACAAATATTATTATTTTCAGTTATCACAGCAAATATGCTGTCGAATATAGTACTCACACCTGCCTGACAAACTGTCTGAATGATTCCATTTATAGAATCTTGTATGCATTTAGCCGAAAAAAAACTAGAGATTCCATTTAGCTGTCCTCAGCATGGGGTTTATCGTATAGAAAACAAAATACAATATTCAAAAATAAAAAAATATAAAAAAGTTGTAATAACTTTTTGTTTGGCACTTTTTTGGTATTTTTGTTGTTGTTGCTGCTGCTGTTGTAGCTGTTACAATATTGTTTACTTACCACTGGGGCTAAAAAGATTTTTCTACATTTATATTTTTTATCTGCCATGTTTTTTGTTGTTGTTGTTCAAATAGGCTTTTATATTTAACCTTTAGACCATAGTTACATATTTGTTTCAACGCCTTTTTTCATAGGTACGCATAACGTAAAAAATATTGCATTTAGGACCTAAACAACTTTTTTTATATATACCATCATTTATTTTATAACCCAATACTATAAAGTAAATTTACATACATATACATGAATATGACCATTATTGTGTTCTTCTATATAAAAACGAGTTGGGCATATTGTTTTCATTTCTATTCAGTTTTTTTATTACTACAACAATTTGTTTGTTTTAATGCGCTACACCATGGTATTGAAAATATTTAAGTTAATAATACATAATAACTTCTAGAATGAATTAAATGTTGTCCGTCCTTTCATCTGGCTGATTCTCTATAAACTCCCTCTGGTGAAATCTAGGATTATACTCTACACCATCGTAGGTGGTTGGGGTATTATGAGGTTGTTCAGATATTTTTAACAGTCAGAAAAAATAGTCCTGCCATCACTTTGAAGTATGTCGTTCGACTCAGAATCACTATCTGAGTCGATTTAAGCATGTCCATACGTCCGGCTTATTGTCTATGTAAAGCTTTTTCGCAAAGTACAGGTCGCAGTTTTTATGATATTTTAATAAAAATTGGAACGTAGTATTAATTTGCCCCAAAGGACGAAGTCTATTGAAATTGGTAATAATACAAAATACAAATTTCCCGCTTGTATATGGTTTTCTGCTCATAAAATTCCTTAATGTAAAGCAGTTTTAACCAAATTGTAAAAATAAGTCTTATAATATTTTTAAGCGATGTGTCAAACTATACGAGGATCGGTCCATTTTTACTCGTCAGTCCTATACAACCACCTTTCCAAATATCACTTTGAGCAAAATAATGCGAGGGCCTTTTATAAATTTGTCGTTGCAGTCATTATCAACCAACAATTAGGGTAAAACTTGTTAATATATTGAAAATAGTTTAATGAGTCTCTTTTATTTATTTTAAGGAAGTTCAAGTTTCAAGTCTTAAGGAATTGCGATTATATGGTTCAGTATTTTATCTAGTTTTTTCAACAAAAACTTAATTATTTAAATAAATTTTAAATTTTAAAAATTTAATGAAAATTTTGTAAAGAAGAAGTCAAATGTTGTTTTAGAATTTCATTGTTCCAAAACTCACTTCACAATGTTTTCTAAGCGAATTGGCCTAAAATTTCCTATAACACTTAATTTAAACTCCTAAAAATATTCTAAACATTTGCATTCTTAAACAGTATAAAAGAAATTAAATCTCTATTAATACACTGGTGCATATTCCTAAAAACGCATATAAATTCATTTAAAGTATTAAAAATAGACAAGAAAATATTAAGTGGAAAATAATATTTTTTAAACGTTTTTTATTTCAAATATTGTTAATAAAAACTTTATATTTTATATTTTATATTAATTTTAAGGTTTTATTGTCATTTTTAATAAAATTTTCCAATCAACACAAATTTTTTTTAAGTCTATACAGCATTATTAATAAGAGATAGATGATCATTTGAAAAAGTTTCAAAATATAGTCTGACACTGATCGCAATCAATTTCCTCTCCATTCAGCTTTAGTTCGGAATGCAAGCCAGTTAATACAATAGAGAGAGTTCGTTAAACCATGATTTAGACTGTTTTGAAACAAGATCCGTATTTTTTCGTCAGAAAAAATAATGAATTTTAGACGATTTCCTTTGTACTACTTTTTAAGCAACTTATCTTGTTCCAATTTACGTTTCCATCTCTTTGTAAGGAATTTACGTGTTAAACTTTTGGAATGTTAAATTTTACGACCAACAGCCTTAGTCATGAAAAAATTGAATTTTGATTTTTAATTTTCTAAAATGTATGAAATTTATTTATTAAATTAAATTAAACTAAATGAAATTGCATTAAATAGCATTAAAATCAAGATATTGTCATTAAAACATAACTTTATTTATAAGAAATAGAAATTTATAATATTTTGTTTTTTGATAATATTTTAAGCAATTTTTAGTCTGCGTTTATAGAAATGTTCAACCTTAAAAATACCAAGAACATTTGATCTCATAAATAGGGCACTCAACAAGACAAAAAAAAATCCTGTATACTTTGCAAAAGTACCGTTAAGTTGTCTCTCATTAAAAACCTAAATTTTACTTTTGGTTCAAAACACCAAAAATAGAGAAAACCAGTGTTGTCTAATCTCAAATAATCAGGAAATTCTAGCATATTTAGTTATCATAATAATATTTCCCCAAAAATCAAAAAATATTTCTTTGATTTTTCAACAACTTTTCAATTCTGTAGTGGTTTTTATAGTCACTTTTGTTTAACTTTAAGTTTTTTCCATGTTTTCTTTTCCATTTATTTTACGTTTAGATGAAATAAAAAATGAAATATTTTTATATTTTTTTAATAAATAAATTTTAACAATCATCAATTTTTGTAATATATGAATTGAGGCTGCTTGATAGTCAGCATAAAAAACATTTTTTTCTTTTTAAATCAAGTAAATGTACAATATGAATGAATGATTAATATTTTTAGAATGTACTACATTTAAGAGTAAATACACATACATATGTGTAAACAAAAGGTATTTTAGAATAAAATGTAAAAAATTAAATAAAATGCCTAAAAATTTATTTAATTTTTGGAAACAAAAAATCTTTAAAAATTTTGTGGTTTACTGAGAATGAACGGGGTTAACATCTATTAATTCCAGCTTATATTGTTGGTTTATTTCTTAAAAATAACGTGTTTCGTTTAATTACAAATAAAAGGATGTAAAATGATTTTTACCATAACAACGCTATCACATTGATAGAACAGCTCTTCAAACTACAGTGAACGTTGCAGCCTCATATTTAAGATAATGACTTACTTAGATTGGAGTTGCCGCTTTTTGTGCAAAACTGTGCTGTGCAGATTTTTTTCTAAATATATGCTCTACCTCGATATATTTTTATAAATACAACAAAGTTTATATATTTTTGCATTAAATAAAATGCAGTGTTATTTGCACGGTCGCATTCACAATAATTGACAGAGCTCAATGAAATTTTGCCGGGGTTTTGTTACTTTTCCGAGGAGTTTCCGATATAAAATCGTCAAAATCGAGATATTAAAAAAATCACACATCGTCGAAAGCCATACTTTTATATAAAATCCATAAAAATATTTAAAATGGAATTTGTGAATTCATAAGATAATTAAAATAAAATAAAAAAAAAAAAACATTTTCGTTATTGTAAATCTTAAACGAATAAAGATAGAAGCATATAAGTGATATTAGAAATTATATATTAAGTATACGTCTGATATATGAACTCAAACACCATTAGTAACGAAACAGCAATATTTAACAAGTAAAAATGTTATAGTCGGTTAAAAATACCCTACACGATAATGTTGGTTGTAAATGACTGCTATGAAAAAATTGATGAATGGCCCTCTTATAATTTGCTTTTCTTAATTAAGTTTATATATGAAATAGATTATTATATTAACATTTTTGTGAAATTTATCCATTTAAAAAGGATGGTTTACATCGAGCCAGGAAGTGATTCTGTGCCGAACGGTGGTAGGACTATTTTTTCTGTCCGTTACAAACATCTGCACAAACATATAATACGTATTATAATCTTATACTTAAATAATTTTTAAGAAATTTAGAAAGAAACAAATTCTGATTATTATTTATTGAAATTCTTGATTTATAGCTAAATTGCAAATTGATCATCAGAAAAGACATAAATACATGGGATGATTTCCAAATAATTTTTAGCGGTCTGGTCAAATACATATTTTATTGATTTCTTTACAACAATTTAAAATAAAAAAGTAACCTTCTAATTCTAACAAATACAGGTTATTATTTTGTCGGATTGGATATCTGGCTTCAAAACACAATGTGTCCAAATAGTTTTTTTGTATATAATTCAGCAACCTTTAAAGCGTTAAAGGTATTTTAGTAAAATTTAATATGGTATAAGGGAAGGTATTTAAAGATGAGCTGGAGAAGATCAAGCGCCTATGAAGTGGTAACACTCTAAGGTTGGCTACATAGGGGGTGTAATGAATTGAAACAACAGACATTTTGTATACAAATAGTTTTTATAAATGTCTATAAAGAAACGTTTATATGTGTAGGATATATCAAGTGGAAATACATTTTTAAACTGTGTTTACTGTGAGCTTGATTATATTCATATAAAATTCTTAAAATATTGCTGCAATAACCAAATAACTTTATGAATCCATCATAAGAACCGGTAGTTAAGTCTTCGGAAAATAATCGATATTTTAAAAACTGCGGTAATTTTTAAACTGATAAGCTTTCTTTGTTTTAAACATTATAATTTTTTATTTTTTCATGAAGAAATTTTAACAACAATTTTAAATTTTTCCTTACAAATTCTCAAATCGGAAAGCATCATTTTATATTATTCATAATATATAGCTACATATGTAAGGTAAACGCCAAAAAAGTATTTTCTTTGGAATGGACGTTATAATGACAAGACGGTCATTTAAGTAATTAAAGTCAAGTTTATAAATATGAATAATAAGGATTGAGATTTTGGGTATTTTATGTAGAAAAGTCCGAAACTTTTTAATGCCCTGATAATGGACAATCGAAAAACAATATTTTTTATAAAAAAAGTTTTAAATCTTCAAGTTCTGATGTTTTCATAGATACTAAAAACATGTGAATGAAGTTTATACCTTGAATGAAAAACGAACCTAAACTAGACTTTATTTAGTTAAATATAGAAATTTTTGATATTTTAAATAAGTTGTTTTGTAAGCTGACTTTTTGTGAATGAACCCTGTATACATCAGAAAAGTTTAATGCAAAATGAATCTTGTCATTTTTATACTTAATTTTATACTTAATTGATTATTGAAGAAAATAATTAAAGATATATATTTTCATAATAAATAATTTTTTTAATTTATGACTTTTTGCAGCAAATGAACCACATGACAGATCTGTCATAAGGTTTTCAAAAAAACAAAACTCTGGACTCAAGGCATTTAAACAAAATTATGTTCAAGTTAACAATTTAATTTTTAAATTGAATTAAAGTTGCGGCCAATTGCCATTTTGAAATTCTTAGGTCCTGTATGTTTATATGTGAACTTTTTTTACAATTTAATTTCGTAGAATTTTCCAAGCCTTTAAGGGCTTAAAAGTATCCCCCTGCACATCAAAATGCGTTAGTTATATTAGAAGTATTTTATGTATTTGTGTTTGTTATAAGTTTTTTATCCTTCACCACTTGAAGTAATAAAAAGGATATTAACTTGATCATTCCATATGTAACACTAAAAAGATACCACAATGTATTTATATATTCTTGTATCAATTATTATGCTATTTTCTTCTGTCTGTCTATCTGTCTATCTGTCTGTCTATATCTCTATCTCTCTGTCTGTATATCTATGTGTCAGTTGTTGGAGCGCTCACAACTACAATAACTGACAGAGCTCGATGAAATTTGGTCTTAGAATATTATATCGTCCTGAGAGTTAAATTTTTAAAACCAGCAAAATCTGTTCAGTATATTAAGAGAACGATAACTGAGTCAACTTAGTCAATGAAAGAACTTAGGAGAAGAACAAAATAATAATAATGCCTTAATATTAGGTTATATATACTCTAGTACTATTTCAAAACTTTAATTTGTATTTTCGTCATAAAACTGCATGAGAAAGGTATCACCTTCATTAAGAGTTCCTGTGTTATATTAAAAAAAATTTATGTAATGTATACATCTGTGAGAGTATGTGTGAGTATATATGCACCATACATAACGTATTTAAATTACTTGTATTTGTGACAGAGGGTATTTAAGATTCAGCTTGACCGAATGTAGTATTTTTACTTGTTTTCCATTGAATTTATTTTAGTTTTGGATTAAAAAAGGCTTTTGTGCATATTTGGTTATATTTTTAAAAATTTCTAAAATTTACTGAATTTATTATTTTATTTTCTTTTCTGCCAGATTAAATGTGAAAAATAAAATATATTTTTTGTTCGAAATTTTTTCATTCAATATATCCTTTTTATTTCCATGTTGATTTGTGTAACGTTTCATAGTATTTTTTTTAGAATTTGCTTTAATTAAATTTTTATCTAATTTTAAACAAATGTTACTCAAAAATGATGAAATTTTGCCATAGAAAATATTTAGAATGTTACCGAATAAACGTTATTTCAAATGTTAGTTACTTTTGATTAAGTCAGAAGGAAAAACAAGTAAAAATGTTATATTCGGCTGTGTCGAATCATGAGTACCCTCCACCATGAGTAAAGTTGAAGATATTGCAAAATAACTAAATCAAATTTCATTATTTACTTGTTTTATTAGCTCAAAATTTTTTCCGAAAGGGGTCTTAGAAAAATATGGACCGAAATTGACCAAAATATTTTTATATATTAAAGATAGTTAGACAAATAGTTGTGTTGAATTTCAACTGAATTCGGATTTATTTAAAAGTTTAATGATATCAGAACCATTTTCCGGGAAGGGGCGTTATATATGCAGCCATATAAAAATATGTACCGATATTGATCAAATTAATAATATATACTAAAGGTAATATATACATATAATTATTGCAAATTTCAATAAAACTTGTCTTTATTTACTGGTGTTACGGGTACAAAACTCTTTTCCGAGAAAAGGCCCTATATTGGAGCTCCAGCAAGATATTTACCGATATTGATAAAAAAGTAATATTTATAAGCTCAATTCCATCTTTCGGGAAGAGACGTTATATGGGAGCTATATTGACCGATGGGCCGATATTTAGTTAGAAAATGAATTGTTCCAAATTTCAAGATAACTAGTTTATATTCAAGAGTTCTATAAGTTATAAAAAGTATTGCGGGTACAGGCTTTACATGAGAGCTATGTTAAATATAACCCAAGTACAATTCAGTTTCTTTGGGTGCATTATTGTATCAGAAAAAATATTTATGGTAAACTTTAGAAAATTATCTTAAAAATTGCTACCCGTATATATACACATATTTTAAGGTGTATAAAAAATTTGCATATTTCAGTCTATATCTTTCTTCTTTTGTTCCGATTTTGACAAATTTTGGTACTTTGATGTAGAATATAAAACTGTTTGTTAAAGCTAAACTGTTGTATAAATCCAGTTACCTTTTGTTGAAAAAATGAGAAAATTTCTTTTTCGGAAATTACAGTTTTTCTCAGATATCGGTGTATAATTTGTTTGCCAATAAGCCGATGTAGCTGCTTTTAAATGGGAAAATGCTTAGTTCAATAATAGATAATGAGGCAAGATTTCGCGGAGTTCGGACAATTATTCTATACGTGAGAGTGTTTCTCGCGGATATACATCCAATCGTCTCAGATTTTAATTTGATACATATATACTTAATGCGATCAGTGATGATCTCTTCTTGGCGTTATATACGAAATGACAAAGTTAATTTAACCATGTAGTAGGTGGTGTAGGGTATAAAAATGGATACTTGATAATTGTAACTGATATGATTGAATGATTTGGAATGATGTATTGAAAAAAATGGAATTTCTTTGAATTTACCAAAGGTTTTAGAATATTTATTTGTTTGAATTTTTAAAACTTTGGAGAGTTAACATGGAATTTATTAGTTTGGGAAGCAATAAAATGTTTATTAAAAAAATTAGATTTTTATCTAAAAAAATTGCAAAAAAGATGTGTGATCGAAAAATTGTTTACATACATATATATTATATTTTAGTCTTGTAAATGGAAGCAACCTTTTTTGCTAATATTTTATTATGTAAATTTCAGTACTAATATTTCCCGTTGTAACAAATAATTGACTCTTCGGCATTTGCATATCGCTTGCCATACCCAGAAGTCATTAGGAAATTTTGACATTTTTAACATTCCCTTCAATACCAGCAACATAAAATTTTTGACCAGAAGTTGCAAAAATTTGCCAGAACATAAGTTTCGTCATTAATATTTTATTAGAAAACTTAAGTCTAATTTCTTAGCTCAGTTTTCGGACTCGATTTTTTGCAACAAATTCCTATTCCTGTAGAAAATGTTGGGAGCTCTTTTGGTTTAAGAGACTTCATGTAGAACATCACTTCCACAAGAACGAGGTTTTTTATTAATTGACAAGTTCTGCCGGTACTGTGTAATAACATTAGAAACAGTTTGGTGGTATAACTTGATATGCTTGGCCAACTTTTTCTAGGACCATTTGTTTTACAAAGATAATGTTAAAAAAAAAAAAAAAAAATCAAATAATATTTGCGTTAAAGTTTTAATGAAGCAATGTGTTAAGAACATTTCGATCTCATTCCTTACATTTTAAGGTTTCCCCTTTTTCAAATCATTTATGATTTATTATTTATTTGTATTTATTTTCTAAATATTAACTAGTTTTATTAGCAATTTTTTTCTTATGTCACAAAACTCTCTTTACATTCAAATTTTACTCATTTCAATTTATTTTTATTCAACCATAAATTCATCCCACTATTCATACATTCATTCATATTTCATTTTATGACAACTGAAAAATGTTTCTTTAACATTTTTATTTGAAACATTTTTATCGAAGATATAAATTCCAATCAAAATTATATCAACGAAACATAAATTCAAAAACTAAAACTTAAACGAAAACTAAAACTGATAACCAATGAAATCATGAGACCATAACGATAAATCCAATATTATATCAAAAAACATAATCACACATAAATGCATTTATGCATATACACACTTACACACATATATAAAAAATAATTTGTTTAAAATAATACTACAAGTATGTTTGTATGTATGCATGTATATGTTTGATATGTAAAACCGAATAAAAATAGAATATAAGTCCTATCTGAAAAAGAGACTTGATGAAAAAAAATGAAATACCATCATATTATATTAAAATGTCATTTGATGAATTTTAATAAAAAAAATTTGCTAATACTTTTTTGTCACCAGAGTCAATGACTTAGTGGGACTTATTTTTGTGGGGAAATGAAGAAAATAGAAAATTAAAAATTGTCATTAATTAAATTCTAATTTTAAGATAAAAAAATTCTTTCCTTGGTGTCCTTTTGCCTCTTAAAAAGTGTTTTTCTACGTCTGTGTTTATACATTTTTTGTTTTCGAAAGTTGTTGCAACATTTATACGTTTTTGCTAACATTTATAGTTTCCAGTGGTCGAATTTCAAAAATTATTGATATGAGTGAATATTATTTGTATATTTACCTTAAATACGAGGGTAGTCAATATTAGAAAAAGTTTTTTACGAAAAAAGGAATTTCATTCCGACATTTGCAAAAGCAGTTTTTAACTTTTTTTTTTAAAAACTTCTGTAACTTTCGAACTGTTGGATAAATCTTCATAAAATTTAACAGGGTTATAGATAAGATGCTTTAAAGTGAAACTGAGTAATTATAGCTCACCATGTGATCAGGGGGTATGGTCTGTCGACTTCCAAAGTTAGCCATATCGGCTTTGTTCATTTTTGAACATTTTCTTCTTTAAAAATATGTTTTTAAACTTTGCTAAATTTTCTATTTTCTTCTTTCTTCATATTTTTTCTATGTTTATTAGATAGACAGAACCATCTTTGATCCATTTTTTTGGCCTAATCCAATTCTGAGTCTATTATCTATTATTGAAGACTTGATCGCGTAATTTGCGCTTTTATCAAATATTCGTTTAAAAATATAAAATATAAATATAAATGTCATTGGATTGAATTGGTACATAGAGATCTTACATCATCACTGATAGTGAAAGGGCAATTAGGAAGTTAGAATTTAATAATACGATATAACCAACTTCTCCAAATGGGAATTGTTAGATATAACCTGGGCACCTAGTAATGAGAGTAAATCGGAAATGTAGCTTAATAGGCTTTATTTTTGCCGAAAAATCCAGTAAAACATAGACAAGAGGAATACTTTTCGAAAATATTTTACCTTTAAATCATTGTTTGATGGAAATTGACGAATTACGTACAAGACACGAAATTCCTATAGTCACTTATGAATGGTATCTGCTTCTCTCAGTAGGTAAGCGCACAATAAACCGATATAATTGCCTAGATGTATGCAGAGGATCCCCTCTGTTTAATCGAGTTAAATTTCGGAAGTGGTCTTATGTTAACTGGTTATACAAATCTTACATATGAATATGACACAATTTTTATAGACTTCGCTTTGGTTTAACATGACGATTTAAACAAAGTATCTTCAAAATATCTTTACAATTTTGATCTGTAGAGTGTTTACATGGACCACAGCCAACAACATAACCGGACTGACAGATAGAAGGACGGACATCGTAAATTCGACTCCGAAAACGATTTTCGCACCAATCATTCATGTTATATGTTTAATAATTGTATTGTATTGTATTTTATTTTATTGTATTGTACTGTATTGTTTTGAGTACATTTGCTACAATTATCCTTTACTTTCCGATTATGTGAACGATCTTTATTTTAAAGCTAAATAATAAGCCTTGAAATACACTTTTAAATTATAAACATGTTCATTTTTAGGTGTCACAGTGAGATATCATTCTTCTCCAAAATATTTGCGAGTCAGAGTTACCGTTGAGATTTTTTGAAAATACGCATGAAAAGGGGATTTAAAAAAATTAAGTCACTCCTTAAAGGTAATTTGGTTTAATTTATTAAAATTAACATTGAATAGTATTAAAATATTTCCTCCACCTCCCATTTAATCATCAATAATAAGTGACATTAATTTTTTTAATTTAAAACTATTTCGATTTCCACTATAAATTTCAAACATTTCGGTGACTCTTTTATTGTGATGTACTGTGTTAATCCCAATTAATGAAGTTTCTCGAAGTTTTATGACAAAAATTTAACTTATAAAAATAGAGGCAAAAAGTGACAATTCGAAAAAGTCCACAAAGTGTCTCAGGCTGTTGAGAAAGTCGCACCAACAGTAACACTGTTTGTTGGTACTTGATAAGGGACAATTTACAAGTATATTTTTTCTTTGAAATTTTGAGTAGTAAATTTTACATGATTTCTCCTAAATTATTATTCGTTTTAGCAGAGGTGCATAAAAGGTCCTTAATACCATAATATTTACTTAGAAAACATAAGTTTTAATAATCGTTCCATAATATCATGCCAGTTTTATTAAATTTTGACTGAAATTTGTGTATCTAACTTACATATGAAAACACATTTATTCACGAATATTTTATCTTTTCAAATATTTACTAAATCATTTTAAATACAACCTTCGTATAATTGAATATAACAGTTTTTAAATACTAGTTTGTAGTGGTTATTATAAAAACTTTGATTAAATAAAAAAAACTATTTTTTTATATTACAATTTTAAAATTTTTTATTCACATAAGAATACTTATATCATAAACTATATCTCATATTAAAGCCATTTACATAAAGCTAAGGGCATTACAAAAGGATTTTCAGTTTATATATCAGATAAAAAAAATAACTCAAAATTAAAAATAGAATTTCATTTTTTTTCACACCAAAAAAAACTTTTGGATTTTTAAAATAAATTAAATAAGTGAGAGTGTGAGAGTGAATGAATTTTTATATTAAGTAGTCCGGAAAAAGTTACAACAAAAACGAAAAAAATAACCACATATAACCTTGACAATTAAATATGCATTTGTGTATGTGTTTATGTGATCAAATATATGTATGTATATACGCATTTATTAGTATGAGTATTTGTGAAGAGAGTATATGTGATTTTATTTGGTTTTAAGGTTTGTTGGTATATGTAACCGCAAAAAAACCGTAGGAAACAGGAAACGATATTTGAATTTGAATGAATTGTTCGAGATATGTAAGACATTTGTTATTAATGTGAATGTTTTTGTTGTTTTACGTTAGAAATAATCATTTTTCATAAAGCCCCCTCACCAACTTCCGCCATAAACCATTTGAATTTAATGTTGTCCCATACTCACAGCACCTGCATTTATATGTGGTTTTCATTTTTTCTAACATCAGAATACTGACAATGAGTTTATTTGTATTTGACTGGAATTTTAAATTAGTTTTTTTTGCAACAACAAGAGATTATATGATGATTTTTATACAATCCACCACAACAAGTGATAAAGGGGCTGTATTAAATTTGATATTCCATGTGTAACGCTAAGAAGGATTTATTTCAGACCCCATAATGTTTATGTATTTTTATAAAAATTAGCTATGTCCGCTTGTCAGTCTTCTTGTCTGTCTGTCTGTCTATTCGCCTGTCTATCTGACTGTCTGTCCGTCAGTTTTTACCATACTTTAATCCACAATAATTGACAGAGCTCAATAAAATTTAGGCTAAGTACTTGTTATAGTCCTGAACAGTTATCAGCAGAATTCAGTCCAGCATATTTAAAGATATCAACCGATATTTGAGGCAATCTATAATTTTAAGCTATGAACTATCGTAAAATTGTAAACTATGAATCGACAATATGTACTTCATTATCATTCCAAATATTATCAAAATCGGTTGATTAGAAAAAGTTATAGCCAAAAATGCAACTTATGTTATGACTCATTAGGTGTTTTTAATATAAAAAAACAATTGCATAGTTTTGCCAGTGTATGTGTAAGTGTGTGTATTTACAGTACACAACTAATATTTACATCCCACGTATTTGTGGTGGAGGGTACTGAAGATTCGGCATAGCCGAATATAGCTTTCTTATTTTTTCTATATTCCTTTTTTTTGTTTGTTTGTTAAGCTTTTGTAATAAACGCATAATTCATGGATCTAGTAAATTTTATATTAGTGGTGAAAACAGTATGAATGCCAAAATGATATACTGGTAGGGGGCCTTTATTTCTTTATAGGTTTAGTCTTAAGTCTTAAAGGTTAAAGTTTAAATTTAAGTTTTAATATATTAAAAAAATATTGCTCCAATATTTCGTAGTGAAGAGAACCGCTGGAAATTACTTATAAAACAATAAAAACGTCAAAAGGGTTTGAAGTTATTAGCTTTGCGTAACCTCATGACAAACTTTTAACAGTTTATACAAATTGAAATTGTTATATAAAGATTTAAATAAATATTGGGCAATGAGGGCAAAATATTTATTTTATTTTTTATTAAATTTTATAATTCTTATACATAATGAAGGAAAAGACTTTTCCTAAAAATAGTTAAAACTTTTGTAAAGGAAAAATCATCATGGACATATTACCTAAGTTAAAGCAAGTGTAAAGCAAAATTCATTAGTATACTTCATGCTGTTAAAGGATCTTAATTTAGGCTTATAATTAGCAAATTAAAAAAAGGAGATGGTTTATTCAAATTGAAACAAATCAATATATAATGTCTCTGAATCTTATATTACTAGTGTGAGCGAAAGGTTGAATTTTGAGTTCCAATTTTAGTTCTGCTGGAATCTGAACTAGAAAAAGAACTGAACTATAATTGAACTAAAAATGAACTAGAAATTGACTAGAACTGACCTAGAACAGAATTAAACGCAGTACCAGAATCAGAACTCGAACTGAGCTAAAATCTGATCTGGAATCTAAATGAAAATCTTAATTGATATCACAATTATCTGTTAGTTTATATTTATTACATAAATTATATGTTATTATCATGACCTCATATTCTAGAAAGGCATATTAATGTTATTCCACCAACTTTGCTTTCCATCATATTGTATTATTTTTGGTCACTTTAATTTCGGACTTATTTTTGAATATCTTAATTTACATTTGTGGATGACGCTATCACTATTGAAACTATAGTTTTTGCTTTCATATTATCTGTGGGTCTTCTGAAACAGAAGTGGAAAACATTTTCTTGTTTTTTTTTTTGCAAACACAAAAAAGGACCAGCAAACTACAAACGAAATCAAATAGAAGAAAAGCCCTAACGGAACAAAACCAAATGGAGTAAAAAAGGAAAACATATACAGACAAGTGAAAAAGGGAAGAAAAAATGAAAGGATATAAAAAAGAAATATTTATCTTTGTTACAGCAATTTAATTTTTTCTTTTTTGTTTTTTTTTTCCGTAACGCACGAATGAATTTTTGGCAATTTCTGATGTTGTTGTAAAAACACAATTCGTTTCTTTTTTGTTGTTGTATATTTTTGCATACTTTTATCTAGACCTAGACCCTGTAAGCTACATAAGGGATTATTTTTTATATATTTGTATAAAATGTAACTGGGAGATGTTAAGGTGTAGTGTTGTATTATAACAATTTTGTGGGTCCAAAAAAAGTTTTTGGAACCAACATAGTTTTCTAAAAAAATGTTTTATACATTTGCTATTTTTTCTAAAATAAATTTTATATGAAAATGTATTTTTTTTTTTTTGGTTGGAATTAAATTTTTTTCTATGTGTTAGTGGTACAAGATATATTATAGTGTGACAATGGGGTTTGGTTTAGTTTACTAACATAGAGAGATACATATGTCTTTACATATATGCACATGGACTCACATGTTTTCAGATAAATATAAAACATATACAAATGATAAGGGTATTCAAATTTTGTTGTACACATACATACTTACATAACTTGTTAAGAATGTTGTGTGTAAGTAATGGTACATATCTAAATGTGTGTTTGTATTTTTGTAATCTGCACGTGTTGTAATTTGTTGTAGAGTATAAATTAGGATTTGTTGGTCTCGTTTTCAAGTATTGTTATTTTCTGCACTTTTTGTTTGTTGTTGCTGTCAGTAATAAAATGTTGCCACTTAAAATATGTTGAAATTTTATTTAAATGTAAATTATATTTCATACTTTCCAAAATTCTATTTTTTTTTAAACACACATACATGTAAACACACATATATATATATGTGAAATGTTAATATGATTTCAAATCTTCAAAGTAGGAAATCTTGTGAGAGTTTTTTATGAGTGAAGGCCTTTTTTCAACGACAATTGACTTCGGTTAAATTACTTGATACTTGCGTAAACGGCGCTCTTAAAAACTGCTTCGGTTGCGAAGTTCCCACCAATGGCCTCGATCATTTGTATACTAACACAAAAAGTAGGGGTAGTATGAAAAGTACTAGAAAAACTTATGAAACTGCGAACCACCTATCGAAGTGGTTCTCGAGTGCAACGTATTTCGAAACTGATCGGCCAATTTTAACAAATAGTTTATAAGTTTGCTTTGTCAGTCAGTTAGTGCTTTGAAGACCCTATTCGTATTCGCAGTGATTGCAGTGCGATTTGTCGTTGGAACGCTAACAATGTTGCTGTCAATTTCACTGGAAAAAGTTTAAAAAATTATGGATTTTCGGAAAAGGTTTCCACATTTGCAATCATCTTTTCAACTTCAGTTGGATATGCTGTGATCTTTGAAATGTAAAAGTTAAACTGTACTAGATTTTTCATATTCGGTCTCAAAACGCAACGAGCGACTGAAGGACAAAAGCATTCATTTTGTTTGACAGCATCAAAGGCTTTTGATTAAACCTGTAAATCTAACCGACTTGCCGTGATCCCGTGACTCTTATGTATGTTCTCTATTAAAGTGAAACTAATTTATACAGTAACTTATACTCACATCTACACACCTTCATATTTATATAGCGATTGTACTTATGTGGTAGTCATTAAATGTGTCACATTGTTGGGTGTAATTTTTTTCACTGATCTGATTTGAATAATTTTTGGCATAGTGATGAAGTACATATAATTGTCATTTAATGACAATTTTGTTTATTTATTTTGCTTTTAAAAAAATTAAAAAGGACTTTGTTGCAATTATAAAATTGTCTCAGATATCAGCATATAACTTAGTTTGAACCGAACCGATTTTGGTAGTTTGAAATAGCGATTTGTGTGGGACTTAATAAAATTTATGTTTGTTTTTTCTGTATCTAGAGCATTAATAGAATATGAAGGTCATAAGTAAAACTAATGGATGCAAAATTACTACTTGGTGTCCTGATGATTCCTTCTGGATGTTACACATGGAATGAAAAAATGTAATGATAAAAAAGTCATGGTCTTCGAGGATTTAAAAAATAAATATGGAACTATCAAGAGGGCAACAAATTTCATTCGGAAGGGAATGGGCAACCACTTGATGTTGGCAAAACTTAATTACTTTAAAATTACTTCTTAATAGGCTTTGTAAAATATCTGATTTAATCTTTTATTTCCCTCTAGAATATTTGTCTCTTTTGGTTTTCTAATTGTATATTTATATGAATAAGTGCAACTATATGACTTTGTATGTATGTTTTGTAAGCCACAATTTTGTGTTACCACAATATAAATTACTTACTTACTAACTGTAATATTTTGCATAGAATCTTATTATATTTTTCTTTTATTTTTGGAAAATATTCAATTTGCATTTTATTTTTGCATTTTATTTCAAAAATTTTAATAAATTTGCTCTTTTTCTATTTATTTGGTTCTAAACTTACAAGGATCTTTTTTAGCTTATAAAATAATTTTGGAAAAACTTATTATTAAAATTTCTTTTGATGTCTGTTTGCTGTGCAATGACCACAATGGTGTTTATTTTTGGAAAAAAAATTAATATCAATAAAGTTAGAAATTAATTTTTAAGGTTATAAGAACAAAGGAGATAAAATATATTCATTTTGCGGATGAATAATTCAAGGGGGAATTAAAAATTGTGTGACTTTTTTAGATATTAATGTGGGTGGAAAAAGTTTTATGGAATTAAAATTTTCTGCACTAAATATAAGAGAGAAAATTCAATGTTTATATAAGTTCTAATATAAGAGAATACAAATAGTCCCTACTTAAAATATTTGATGTAAAATTCACGGTCGTTGTTAAAATTTTTTGGCTCTATTTCAAAGTGTAAATTAAATTTTTTCGATGGACGCTCACGAGACAGTAGGATCATCCTTCACTGTTAATGTTAAGTAGTCAGGTTATAATTGCTTAGTAAGATTTTTGTCCCATTCGAGAAACTTCTTGACAAATGGTCATAGTGTAATCGATTCAGATCTTGATTTGCTGCAAGAATATGTACATTAAGGAGTGTTAATAAAAAAGAGTATTAAGGTGATATTTTTGGCGTATAGTTAATATATTTGTATTATAAAACTTAGACGTCTTTTCATTAAAGGGTTTTTAAGTCATAAACAAAACTTTATACCCCTTATTACCATAGGTGGTGATTGGTGTGTTAGGAGTTTGTAACATGACCACTTTTAAGTATACGGTTTGACTTAGAATCATTAAACGGAAAGCAGTTTGATGACATCTTAATGAAATTTGGCATGTATACTTATTTGAACCTGCGGTCAAATCACATTAAAGTGTACTATTTTAATATATGGATTAAATAAGATAAATATATGATTGGATCAATGTTTTAAATTTTAAGTAATGAAATTCATAAGTCCTATTAATTGCTTTTTGATCCCTAGAAAAATATACCACACAAATCTCAATATTAGTGTGTATATATATGTTTAAAGCCCTAAGAAAAAAATTAAAAGAGAATCGTTCCATATTATTTCAGTTATTACCAAAAAAATAATGTGGAGTATTACATAGTGGAGATTAACAGACTTTAGCAAATAAGCACTTTCAACAAACTAAATTTAAGCATAAGAACATCATTTAGAACTCTAAATTCATCATTTTGAATCTCTACAAAGGAAAATGTCTTAATTTAGTATATATTAAAAAAAAAAAACAAAGTAGCAACCACACTGAGGTTGTATATCATACAAAAAAGGTATTTGATTGGCTCTAATTATTACACTAACTAAAGTTATACAAAAATTGATTTAAAGTATTTTATATTTGAATTAAAAATGCTGAAATAAAGATAAACATTCAATATGAAATGTAATGTCAATGAAGGTATGTAAATAGAGTTTTGTATTCAATTATAAATTCTCTAACTGACCAGGGTAATTTCAATTAAGTTTTTGTGTAACTTTAATTCTATATTTGTGTATTTTGTAAACTTATATGTGTATGTATATGTATATGTATGTATGTATGTATGTATGTATGTATGTATGTATGTATGTATGTATGTATGTATGTAAAAATGTGTAAATTGTAAAAAAGATTTATATGTGCACATTGGAGCAGAATCAATTTTTATAGGAAATAAATCTGTAGCTATTGAATGACTGAATGAACATGCATGAAATTTGACATGATTGCGTACATGATTTGAAAACTTTTATGTATGTTTTTTAATATATATAGTTATGCCCTGAACTATTTCAAATCCTCTTACTTTCTACAAAACATAATTAGTTATCAGTCCAAGGTAAAAAAAATCAATTTAAAAATTTAAAAAAAATTTAATCTTTTTAATATTTTTTCTTCCTTTAAAAAATGTTCTTAATAATATATATAGGGTGTATATTATTCTGAAAGTGTTTTTAGGTAAAAATTTTGACTATGTTCGAAAAACTCTATTGGGCTTAACTTAGCCCTTTCCGAATTTGACTCTTTTTTCAACAAAAATTTGATTTTGATCTAAATGTTTTAAAATTCCAAAGACTAATTATTTGAAGAAATAACATATTTCTAATCATATGGTAATAGGAGTTTCCGAGACCTCCTATAAATTTAAACTCTGTATAAAAAAATCTAAAAAAAATTTATTTTTGGACTGTCCCAAAAATAAAATTTCCGCAAAGAAATTTATTCAATACAGAAAATTGAAGGAGAATCAACAACTTAGTTTGAGGTTTGTACTCTTATAACTCTACCTATGGAGTCAATATATAGTCCATTCTCCTAAAGTTAAAATAGCATACTCCTCTATTATATTTAAAAAAAATCTACTCCACTGTACCATGTTTTAAAACATAAAATAACCAGTAAATCAAATCAACTAATAAAGAGTGTTACAAAAGTGGTAGATTATTTTATATAAATAATCCTGAAATAATGTTTTGTAACTAGAAACTAACAATAATTGTTTTCAATGAAAAATATCAAGTTTTGAATTCTTTTTAATTTCCTCCTATAACGAATAATAAATTTATGATATTTAAAATTAAACCTAAATACCTAATTTCATATACCTGATTCTCCAAAAATAAACAATGTTAGTAACGGACATGCTTATATTTCGTTACGTATATATTGGTATGTGTAGACATACATTGGTATGTGTAGCACGGTTTACTTAAACTAATGTATGCAATGATAAATTACTAACCTGTACAATTTATTCAATATCAAACACATTCATTCATTTATCTCTCTCCTTCCACTTAACTATAATTTTTTTCTGGAATCCATTTTCAAAACACATACTAAATACCTGGCAAATTCATTCACAAAAGCTTATCCACAACAAGAGTTGGTTGGTGATGAAAAGGGTATTTATTCCACACCCAAAATAGGATTATACACATTCTATAAAAGCGATTGTGATGAGAGGGATATTATGTGATTGTTTGAAGGGTTGTGGCCTTTTGAGGTACAAATATCCTTTTTAAATAAACAAATTTTGGAACTATTTACTTCATTAAATTTAAAGTTTGGTACAGTATTTTTATTATCATGAATGAATGGAATATGATCATAAATGTAATATATATTCAAAGTTTTATGTAATTAAAAGTGATTTTTGGGTGATTCTATGGCTTGTACTGTCATTTGTGGACTGAGCTTTTTCAGTTTTGAAGATTAATTTATTTAGATTTGGATTCGTGTTTAAGTGTTAAATCAGCTTAAAACTCTATTCCGGGAAGACATTTGTACAATGTGTCACAATTGAATTTAAATAATTTTTCAAAATTGACCTTGACACCTTCTAAGGGTCGTATATGAGTGACCTAATTGGATTTTAGACTAGCATCTAAACTGTCTCAAGCCGAAATTTCTTATTAAGACAAGTTGACCAATGAATGACAGATTATTTATAAGAATATTGAAATATTAATAGTCAAAAGGGATGTATATCGTTAAGAACTCCATTTGTTGGCCTATTTATGGAAGAGCAAAAAATGTTGGAAAGATTGCTGGTCAACCACCAC
The DNA here is from genome assembly GCA_004302925.2 of Cochliomyia hominivorax. Taxonomy (NCBI): domain Eukaryota; kingdom Metazoa; phylum Arthropoda; class Insecta; order Diptera; family Calliphoridae; genus Cochliomyia; species Cochliomyia hominivorax. The sequence goes on from PYHX02000467.1 coordinate 76,647,655, forward strand.
CGGTTGTACAAAGAATTTTTTGATTAATAGCATTAGTACGGAATCTAGCTAGTTGTTCGGTTGATATTGCAACATAACTGAACATAATTTAAACTATTTTGTGTTCTCCGAAATTATTTTCTGCTTTGGCCAACTGACAGAAATAAACGCTTTTAAAGTAGTGATAGTACTAGAGAACAAACAGGATATGAGAGCATATTTGAAGTGAAGAAGAGAAAGCATAATAATTTTATTATCACTTTGTTTATAAGTGATTGGGGGAATTTGTTTATAAGTGATACGGAATGATATATAAGAGCGATACTTCTCATTAGCATTGAAAGTGATCTTAATGATAACTTTAAAATTTTCATACCGATAAGATAAGAACTTAAGCTTTCTTATCTCAAAGCTGCTACAAATTAAGCACATTATTCAGTTTCACCAACTTACTAAAATTTTTAAGAGTCTGGCTCCCAGGGGAGATCAAATACACGAGAGAACACAAACAAATTGGTATATAGAATATAACAGAACATATTTGTTATGGAAGAGAATAATTAAATTTTATCAGTTGGAGAGGTATATAATGAAAGTATACAATGATCTTTCTCCTCTTAGTAGTGTAAAAGCTCTCAAATTAAGATACAGGTACTCTCGGAATTAATAATAAAATGCAACACAAACTTAATAACTCCCTTTAACTAATCATTGTTTTCTTACTTATAATTATTTGAAGGCTTGTAATTAAATAATTAAATAAATACACAATAAGATAGACAAATACCAACTTATTCCGTATTAGATTCATTTGGAAATTAATTTCTCAAAATTGGACATAGGGAATATGAGAACAGCCATGCCATTTTGTTCTTTCCAGCGGCCAAATAGACTAAGTAAAGGATTAAGCGTACATTGGACATGAAAAGTCCTGTCTTCGCAAATAAAATATTCCTTAAAAATTTAAATTAAAAGGCTTTTTAATATTTCTAATTTTCTATTACCTTCGCTTTGTACCAATCCAGCGGTCACATAGACTAAGTAAACGAGTGGTATTTATAAATTTATAACAAATATATATATATAGATACATACGTATGTGTGTATGTAGAAAATGTTGGGAGTTTCAAATACTACAACAACTATTACAACAAGTACTATGAAAATGACTTTTGCAAACGTATGTCCTAAGCATACGTTGAAAGATTAATTGGTAATGAAATTAAAATTTTCTGGCCAAAAATGAAAATGTAGGTGTTCCATATAGATTTTCAACATTATGTGATTTACGTTCAAATATATATATTTTCTATTCCTATAAGTGACATGTATGTTTGTACGTATATTTGTGTGTGCATAAAATCCTCAATAAAATAATTTCTGATTTTACATTTAAAGGGTTTGACTTGAAAGTATAAACGTATAATATTGGTTGGTTTTTATCATTATCAATCACATAAAGGTTTTTTTTATTGGCTGCTACAATTTAGAAATTTTTGTGGAAAACGTTTCGAGATTTTATTAAAAGGATAATTAAAGATTTCTGTATGTAAAATCATATTTTTGTTAATTAAAAAAAATTTAATTTAAATCTTACATGAAAGAAACTCTGTAATAAGAATAATTTTGATTAGAATACAAATGTTCAGAACAATTATTTAAACCCATTTAAATTACTACCAGATCCCATTGAGATAAAGGATTAAAATTTTGTATAGTGCTTGCTTAAGTAATCAGTTTTGTATAATATAGTTTCTTGGATATCAGATGTTGCACAGTTAAAACTATATTTTATTCATATGAGAAGTTTAAGCAATTTAAATGCTATTTGATTACTTTGTGACAAAGTAAATTTTATTAATATGCTCTACAGATGTGCAAATTTCCGAAAATGCTATTTTTTTTATTAAATCTTAAAGTTTACATTTTAAGATAAATTTTTATTAATATAATTTGATTCTATTTGTAAGAAGTATTTTGGGCATTATCTAAAGTAACTGTAGCTAAAGCATTAAAGTAGTCCAAAATTAGTTAAAAGAGTTATTAATTATACATTGTAGGTGAAAAATAAAAATGTGACTAAATAGAGGGGTAGAAATATATTATGACAATTACATAATTATTTATTATTGCTGGAAATAAATCATTGCTATCGGTTACTATGTAGAAAATATTACAGTATTCTAATAAATATGAAAATGATGTATTTCCTATTAATAATTAAATTTTAATAAGTTTCGTGATAAATTGATTTTGAGTTATAACTGTATTTCCGCAAATGCTTTTGTAAAAAGAGTTAATAATGGAAAAACAAAGAAATGTATATATGAAAATATTAATTTATTATATATTTTGCATAATTGTATGTTTCCTATGTAACGTTTATTGGAATATATTGACTTTAAATCAAAATGATATGGATCAGTTTGTATTTCACATATTCAACAAAAAACAAGCAGCTGTTCTTTTTTAATTTATTATAAGATCTTAAAAATAGATTTATAAATCTGTTTTTATATACCTTAAGATAAATGCATATATTAAGACTTTTTCTTACTATATGTTTAAGCTTGGCGTATACTTTATAATATGCCTAAATATAACTCATACGTATGCTTTTGCAAAAAGAGTAAATAATAGACGACAACGAATTTTTAATCCATTTTTTGAAAAGAATACATATTTTTGCAGAATTTTATATTTATATTTATATTTATATTTATATTTATATTTATATTTATATTTATATTTATATTTATATTTATATTTATATTTATATTTATATTTATATTAATATTTATGTTTATATTTATATTTATATTTATATTTATATTTATATTTATATTTATATTTATATTTATATTTATATTTATATTTATATTTATATTTATATTTATATTTACATTTATATTTATATTTAAATTTATATTTATATTTATATTTATATTTATATTTATATTTATATTTATATTTATATTTATATTTATATTTATATTTATATTTATATTTATATTTATATTTAAATTTATATTTATATTTATATTTATATTTATATTTATATTTATATTTATATTTATATTTATATTTATATTTATATTTATATTTATATTTATATTTATATTTACATTTATATTTATATTTAAATTTATATTTATATTTATATTTATATTTATATTTATATTTATATTTATATTTATATTTTAATTGAAAATGACATAAATGTGTTAATTTTTATATAGACTTTAAAAAAATGAATGTAAAATTACTTTAATACAATAAGTAAGATTTCATGTAAAATTACTTAATGTACGTAAAAATGATCATAAAAGTTTGATATAATTTTTACAGACTTTTGTGAATGAATGTTGAATTATGAACATTTTCATTTAAAATTACTAATGTTGTATGTAAAAGCTTTAAAATTTTAAATAATAATAGATGTTTATTTTTTTACATATAAAATAGGTAAACATTTGAAACAAAAATCAATATGTAATGTTACCCTATTTATAGTATGAGTCCCATTCCCTATTAAAAGTAGAGTAAATTTACATTAAATTTGTTAAAGTGTATTCAACAAAATACAGGCAGCAGTTTTTTCTTTTCCTTTAGTTTTTAAAGAAAGAATTAGGAACAAATGAACACATTTTCATATATTTTGAAAAAAAGTATACGTTTTATAATAAACGTAGAAAAACAATATTGTTTAACTAAAATTGCTAGTTGTTCTTTTAGATTTATCTATTTTTGAAAATGTATGGTGAAAATACAATTATTTTTTTTAAAAAAGTTTATTTTTAAATCCAGCAATATCTGTTCAATAACAAAAAAATTATAAAGGAATATCTGATACAACTTCCAAATTCCTTAAAAATAAATTTCTACATTTTATCAATTGAAATTTTTTTAGTTGAAAGAATTTGGATTTTGCCACAACATACAAGTTAAAATTTTTTAAAAATCTGGTATTAGAATTAACGAAAAAAAAAAAAAATGAATAAATTTATCGGTTCAATTAATTTGGAACAATTTTAAATTCAACTGTCTAAAATTACATAAATTGCATATAATTTGTTTGACTCACATATAAAATCCCTTATTCAAAAAAGCTTCCAACTGATAAAGATCCATAAATATTCATATATTTTAATCGATTAATATTGACTTATAGTTACAATATAGGGCTCCATGCAGACGAACATAGCAAAATGACTTTGCTGCAAGAATATATATACATTGTGGGTCCTAGATGATTCCTTTTAGCATTAATATTCTCTCTTCGCCTCTTTAACATAATAAAAATTGTTATACAATATTTTGAATGCATGTAAATTTTTCTAAAATGTAAGTGGTTGAGTGTATTCAAATTTCGACAGTGTCGAGTATAGAAATTTTAAGGATTTCCTATCAGCAACAATAGAAGAGGTACACATTGATTCGTTTCAATACAAAAATTCAAAAATATGCTAGTATTAGTAGACATCTTAAATTTGCTACACAAATTTAGTACAAAAGAGATATGAAGACCTCTCATAGATATGTTCCAAAATTAAAAAGTTTAAAGTTTATCAATGTGCCAATAATTCCAAAAGTTATGTGTAATAACTTCAATTAATGAGTTTAATTTTATATCAATTTTAAAAGATTTTAAAAAACTGCAATTATTTTTACTAATAATGATGCAATTCGTAGTACAGACGTATACTCAATATAATTTGCTTATATAACTCATACGTGCCCATGTTCCTTTTATTATTTCATATTATCTAATTTGACTTTTAACTCTGTCATTCCGTGTGTAACGCTAAAAAGGAAGATGTCATCTAGGACCCCAAAATGTATACATATATTCTTGCATCAAATCTAACTCTGTGTCAATTGTCTGTTTATTGTTAGCACTCTCACATCCACTGTAATTGACAGAACTCAATAAAATTTGGCATGATTATTTGTAATTTCCTCGAAAAGTTTCCTTTTAAAAACTAGTAAAATCGGTTCTTTATATTCAAAGATATAAACCGATATCTGAGGCAGCCTATAAATAAATAAATAGACAAACTGGAATGAAATTTTGCCGTAAGATTAAGCTATAAGTACCACATTACTACAAAAATGAAATCAATTCAGTAGAAAACAAATTAAGGCCAAAAATATAAGTAATTTTATGGATCATTAAGGTTTCTTTGTTGTGTTTAAAAAATCTTTCACATATTACATTCGTTTGTGAGTGTATTCCAATTTCAGTTTTATATGCTTCATCGAACACAATTTCCAAATTTAAAAAAATAATTGCTAATAATCCTCTAAATTCAATGCCTTACAAACCTATTTTCAATTCCATGCTAAAATTCACTTCATCACAAATCTGGTTTATTTCTTTATTTGACAATTTTCTAGTAATTTATCAATTTCAAATGCACTTTATTTACTAAAACTGAACTTTGTTACAAAAACAAATATGGAATGAAAAAAGCGAATTAAAATCATTGGAATAAACAAACAAACAAATAATTGAAAGAAAGAAACAAATCACCAAAAAACTGTCAACAATATTAAATTAGATTGGTTACATGCACCACTAACACTAACAACTACAGCCTTTCCTATACATAAACACAAAAAGAAGGGATACAGTTTAACTGACAAAATCTATAAGTAGAATAACCCAATCTACTAATTGGCATATGAACTCTCATGAACAGAAATTCAATAAAATTTCATTTGTTTTTATAAATATTCAACCTTATTAATTTGGCATTATACACATATATATATGTATGTATATAAACACTATACATGTGTGGGTGCGAATATTTAAAAATATGAATGAGTGATTTTAGTGTATGTGTGTATAATAATACTTATGTGTTGATTGTATAATAATGCTAAATTAAATTTATTTTCCCAAAATTCCATTTTAAATGTTTGATTTAATGCCATTATAAAAATATGTCTCTATTATGTGTTTATGATGAAAATATATGTTTCTTTTTCCTCAAATATTTAGCAATTAGTTTAATGAAAATTTTAACAACAGATTTTATCAATTAAAACTATTTATTCTTTTATAGCTCTAACTAATAGTATTAAAGTTCAAATCACATTTATAACTAGATTTATTTATTATTTCGTAATTCTCTTAATTGTGTTTTTTCAATTGGCATCTATGGGATTATCATAGTTGCCATATATCTAATTCGATGGACGCGTGAGAAGGTTATTAAATATGAAATATTTAATGCATAAATATGTTTTGAGTTTTAATAAATGAAATCTTATAAATGTTAATCTAAATAATCTAAATAATTTAATTGAAATGATTGATGACAAAAACATAAAACACGTTGAAAATATAGAAAGTTAGAATTTCGAGAGAGACATTTGAAAGGAGTTATTTTTCTATTGAGTTTACAAGTTTGTAGATTTTACAAGTGCTACAGATTTGAACATGATATGACATAACTTCCACATAATATTGTCGCATATAAATAATATGAATTCGACCGACGCTTGGTACTAAACCCATATTATAATAGAATATCTGTATGTTTTGACTTTATATCCGTATTGGAGAGTAAATAAACTCTTTTGTTAACTCAGTTATTTTTATGAACAAGCAGAATTGATACCCAAAAATTCTTGAATTCCAATTCAATATGTATATATGTAAAAATGAATCTGTGTTTGTTTGGGACTTGTAGGTAAGAAAAATCCCCATATAACCGAAGGAAACATAGACTTTTAAATATTTCGATAGGACCAAAGGAAGAATATCTAAAGAATATAACAGCGAGAAATTTGGTTCCAATTACTTCTTCTAGGAACTATTTTACTGGATAAAGTGTAGGACGGATAAGTTCAGAGAGAGAGAATATCTATCGAACCACTTCTTCGAGCATTTTAAAATTTGGTTCCAATAACTGTTTCAGGGAATTTTTTACAAAGCAAAATGTGAGACGTATAGGATCAAGGGAAAAGGTAGCCCTCATACAAGGCAAATATTGATCATCGAATATTTAATCCCCTTTATCAAGGAACTTTTTTATTAGTCAAAGTGAAGGACAGATAGGATCAAGTGGAGAGGTAGTCTTCATACAAGGAAAATGTTAGTAATCGAATATCTAAAAAACCACTACTCCAATAAATTTTCAAGTAACTGTTTAACTGGACAGAATGAAGGGCGGATATGATCTTGGGTTTAGCCGTCCACAATAGAAAGAAAATATTGATTATCGAATATCTAAAGAGCTGTAACATCAATTGATATCAAATTCGGCCCTAATCATACCCTCAAGAATTTGCTTTACTAATTAAAATATAGGACGGTCAGGATCAAGGGGAAATGTACTCCCATACAAAACAAATATTATTAATATTATTAATATGAGAGTGGTAGGGAGTAACTAAGATTCATATATAATATTCTTACATGTTGTAAATAATTATTGATCTTTAAATTATTTTATTAAAAAGAAATTTATTTATTTCATTATGTTGTATAAAAAATCACTAAAACTTAATCTAAAACAATATTTTACATAATTTACACTTTAATTCAAAATATATCTACAAATGTTAATTGCATTAAAGTTTATTTATATCTCAATATTTATATTTGGCACATATCGCTGTAATATCTTGAAATATCAAATTAAAGATAAACATATAAATCCATAAGTTAAACAGTTTCAATGAACTACAGACACAAACACAAACACAAAGATATACCTTTATTTACACTTATATATTGTTTATCTGCAATACGTGTTTATCAATACAAATACAAAAAAAAAAAAAAAGAAGAAAGAATGTTAGATTGGTTGTGCTGAATCTTCAACACTTTAAACCACAAATGTGAAGGAAGTAAATACATTAAGTTTCTTACATATGAAGTACATACAACTTAATATTAGGGCAATCATCACCCTAAATGTTCGATTTATATTTAACAATCTTAAGAAAGATTTTTGCTTGAAATTAGAGGTTGCTTCAGATATTGGTCTATATCTTTAAATGCACTGAACGTGCCAACAACAGACAAACAGACGGACAGTCAGGTGGTCACACAGACAGATAGACAGACGAACAAGGCAAAATTGATTCAAACTTTGATTTGATTCTATAACATATGTACATTATAGGTTCTTAGTGATACACATGAAATGACAATGTTAATGTATTCTCCTCACTACTTGAGGAGGGTATAAAAAAGAAGTAAGAAAATAAGTTATAATAAAACATTAATAAAAAATATAATAATGATAATCAAAATTGTGGTTAATATAATATTGTTTATACATATCAATTTATATATTTGGAAGCATAAGTATATAAGGCTTTATGCAAGTAAGAATGAGTTTGTATACATTTTTATATATGACTTAAATACGAGAATGTATTAAAATGTTATCTAAATAGAATCTAAAATTACCAGAAAAATATGTTTTAAGTCAGTTAGAATGTAAGATTATATATACATATATATTTTGTTTGGAATAAAATATAATAATGCAATTTACCAAAATAATATTATACATGTGTATGTGTGTATTCTCAATATCAAAGTAAACAGAAAAAAAACAATAGAAATTTAGAAATTTAATACATAACCACACACACATATACTCAGGTAACATTAAAACGAGCCATAGTAATAAATATATAAACAAATGTATATAGGTATATAATATATACATATATTTATATATATATATGTATAATATATGTCGCTGGGTATTTAAAGTAAATCTAATAATCTTTACGCAAAGGCATCAATGTATGTTCAAGTGCTGATAAAACATGCAGGTTTCATCTATTTTATAAAATAACTGCCAACAACAACGACAATAGAAATAATAACAACAATAATAACAACAGCAAGAGTAAACCAGAAGCTACAACAAACACAAATCCAATTCATATAAAACATATTTGTTATGCCCATATTTACTAACAAATAATCTCTAACCAACACTTGAACATATACATTTATATATATGAACCATGATAGATATTGTCACACCAACACACACATATATATATTTGTACACCAATTTTGTAAACTCACTCATTTTGAAAAACAAACACATTTACACACAGCTCTGTTCGTATATGCATATTGGTCATATGTTTGTTTTAAAGGTTTAAGTGAACAGAATAACTTTTATGACTCTACGTGGTACAATTGATAATTGTTTATAATATCTGATGGAGGCTAGATAAAACTCCACTGTTATACTATAAATAGGGCCAAAGTAAAGAATTTTTGCTTAGAATCTTGTTTATTGTCAGATATTAGTTTAGACTGTAACCAGGGCCATAGCTTAAATATAAGTCTGGACTACAGCAAGGGTATTCTAAGGAAACAAAGACTGTTCTGGACAAAAGAGAGCCTCTATTAGAGGACTCTACTTTTTGAGAGAGTCTCAAAATTGTCACATGTGTCACATTGAAAATTGTCACATTTGAAAATTATGGATATGAATGGGCTGACAGTTGTAATATTTTGGGAATATGGAAGTGACATTCTACGAAAATGTCTTCCCTTCTAATGCTATAGGTGCTTTCGACCCGGTAAATTGTTGCGCGTTTCAGGTTTTGATGTTTTCCCCGATTAACGCTTATCTGCCACTATCAAAAAGACAAAATTAACAATGGGAGCTAAATTCATCTATACAAGAACTGAATTCGCAGCTTTAAGTAAGGACCAAACAGAATTAATATCTGGAAACCAAAATCGGAAAATCCATAAGTTAAACGGGAACAACAATAAAATATTTTTTTAGGAGCAAGTACGGAGAATAAGCATAACATAAAGCTTTTGTTGAATTGAATCGAGAAAAGGTAATTCCTCTAAGAAACAAGAATTAGCAAAGCAACCGTCTCCAGATATTCCAAAAGATACTCAATAGCTGCAAAAAAGAACAAAGAACTCAGTGATGATATTCCTAAAATAATAAAAAAGAAGAAGAAAGAGAAGAGAAAAGGTTAAAAAAGAAGTGACATCAAGTGAAAACAAGATTAAGTCCTTTCATGACAAATGAACTAAAGTAGTAGGAAAATAAAATCACACTGGACTCTAAAGGATCTAAGATAAAACGTAAGGAATTCATGGCCGATAAATTCAGCAAACTTTTTAGAAATGCTTTCGAGGAAAAAATCGAAGTTAATATCCGTGTTTACATTTTGATATATATTCTAAAATATTATGTTGGCTCTAGAACAATTTTTATTTCAGTCTTTTTCTTTTAACTTATCAATTCCTCCCCCTGTTTGTGTGAAAAAAATATAACTGACAATCTAATGCAACCAATAAATGGTGGTATTTTTAACCTTTAAGTATAAACATGAGCAAGTTAAACAAGTGACACTGTACCCAGATAACCAGTTAAAGTGTAATAAGTATGAACAAGGGAATGGAAAGGGAGTCTTATAACATGGAAAAAAACTGGTCGTAAATTGTGAATGGAAGAACAAAAAAATTAAAGTGGTAACTTAACAATAAAGTACATATATACATAAAGGCACTTACACTTAAACAAACACACACTCTGACATATATTAGCCATAGCAGAGCTATTGACAACCATGTGTACTTTAAAGTACAAGGAAAAATGGGAGAAAAATAAGTAACCATTGTGTTGTAGATAAGCGTGTGCAACATTATTTGACCCACTTAACAAATTAAGTGTAAAAACCTCTTAAATAGACACAAACATATACATACACACACTAACACTCTTACACATATGTGTAGTAGAAAAAATAAAATAACAAACATAAAGTGCGGTAAATAAAAAGGAGGAACCAAATGGGTTGTTCCGTTCTTTAAGTATGGGATAGTGGATATTTACAGATAAAGTATGGAACTAAATTAAATGCATTCAACTGAGATGAACAACCCACTTGAACAATGAAAAACGATGCAAGGAAATTGGTCTACTTTTCTTTTGACTGTGGGTTTTTTCCCCATACTCTCAAGTAGCTTAAGTTTGTCGAAGATTAAGTGAGTTGAGTGAGATGAAGGACATTTTAAAGGAAATTGTATTTTAAAAAAAGTTTAAAAGTTGAAATTTTGTTTAATTGAATAAAATTTAAAAAGGGAAGGAAATTTTGGATTGAGAGGAATTAAATGGAAAAATGACTAAAACTTTTCTAGATGATTCTCTTCACTATTCTTCAGTTTCTCACTATTTACTACATAAAGGAGCTGAGAGACTTCCGACAGCCAAAAAGAGTTGAAGTTATTATTCGGCAGGTTTGTGTTTTGTCGTTACTTTTATATGTTTATTTGTAGAATTTTGAACTAAATATGATATTAATAATGAACTCCTTATCGTTCTTTACTTTGTATTAAAGTATATTTTAACGCTCTTAAACATATTTTAAAAACTTCTGTTTCCCTTTTTTTAATATCACCAAAATGTGGACAACATTTCTTTTTACACTTAATTATACGGACTCTTATCATCATTTGTTGTTGTTTTTTTAACAAAACTTTTTATGTTATTGAAGATTTTTTTCTGGCACCATGAATGACATATAAACATTTTTTTATTAACATATGTGAATGTAGTAGTATAAATAACATAATAATCGCATTAAAGCGTAGCAGTGTCTTCAGTCATGTACATATTTCTTCTGGAATTATATTAATTTTATTTTTAAGTGTTTTTTTTTATTTTAAATCCCACACATTTTTTGTTTTAGCATCAAAGGAAAAAATTGGCATTAGAATGTTAAGTGAAGCACAGGGCATATTGCATGAAATCTAAGACCAGAAAATAAGATAAAAAATTTATCAAGCAGAACTTTGGAATATATAAGAATATTTTAAGAATTCATATCATGAAAAGGTCAATGTTAATCTGATTTTTTGTGTATTTTTTAATAAGTTTATGAAAGTTGTTGGAAAATTAAACATATTTAAATACTGTCACGGACAAAAGCGAAATATGGAAACTAGCATAAAAAGAATTAGTATGAAAAGTATTTTATTGACAGTTAAAAAGTTTATATTTTAAAATTAAACGCCTTAAAAGAACAGAGATAACTGAAGGAAGAAAACAGGAACTGATGTTTCAAAACTATCAGTTTTCGGTAGCATAAAACTATAGGCATATCTGTTGCGATTAAGATGAATAATAAAAAGCTCGACTTGATTTTGATTAATATTCCAATTTGTTTCGAAACTTCTTTCAACCTTCTTGGCAAATTTTCAAATTTTCTAATGCTGCTTTGAAAACACTTTTGCTTGATATTGTTCGTACTCATCGATCGAATTCTTGCCACAAATGGTCGATGGGATTTTTATCGATTTAGTGATGTCCTTGAGGATGGCAGTGGCTCAGTTGCGGGAAGAGTCAAAATTTTTCTGTGTGAGGTTGCATCTTGAATCAAATACTGTAACTTAAAGATCGGTTAAGATAAGTTATTATGAATTCATAAAAGTTGTCTACCGAAATCGGGGTTTTAAGTTTATAAAGGAAACTTTATAGTTATATTTCATAAAACCAATTCAAAGTGTTAATACATCATATAACTAAGATTAATATAACTAGAAAATTTCACATGGCTCTCATATAACCCCTCTCATATAAATCACCACATATGACTTAAATCTCTTATATGTGAGAATATCATGAACATAACTTAATTCAGTTCATGTTGTACAATTCCAATTCATATAATCAATTTCTGCGAGGGTTGTTTAATAATTTGTATCTACATCATGATGAAAAATATTATAGGTCTTACTTTAATATTTCGCTTACTGAAATCGAAAAGTTCTTCACACACATTTTTTATTAACACTTATAAGAAGTTTTATAAAGTTACCTTTGAGAAACTGTCAGTTATCATGTTTAATGTCAAATGTAAACAAAAAAGCTTCTTCCATTTATAAGACCACTTAATTTAATGTATTGCTTTCCGAAAAAGGTTCAAATTTTCATTGATTGAAACTATATATACTATTTTTGTAAATTGTAATAGTCATTTCATTCGAAAAAATAATGTATGTTAAGAATTTTTCGATCTCACTCCTTAATCTAATTTTACTATTTTTTCATCCTTTTTATTATCACAAGTACTTTAAACATTAAATTTTTTCTGTTAACGCGAAGAAGGAGTTATCTTAGACTCCATAAAGTATAAAAATCTAAGTCGCTTCAGCTATAGTGTCTATCTGTTTTGGGAACGCTCACATCCCCAATAAATGACAGATTTTAATTAAATTTTGCCTAAGTATATGTTATTGACTTGAGAAATTTTCTTTTTAAAATTGGTTAAATCGATTGAGTAGACAAAATGTATGGATCAATATCTCAGATAACTTTCTAAACCTGAAATATTGAAATATTGCCTTATTGGGAAACGATATGCAATTTATAGTGATGGAGGGTATTAAATATTCGGCATACACGAATAAAGATTCCTAACTTGTTCAATTTAAATTTCATATTGATCTTATTAGATTCTACGAACTATGGTCCATATTTTTTATGCCTACGCTATGTTGAAGTAAATTAGCTTTGACATTCCATGTGTAACGCCAAAAAAAAAGAATCATATTCTTCTAAGCTCTTTCAGGATGTCTTTTTTTGTCATGACTTAATCCACAACAATTGAAAGAGCTTGATGAAATTTGGTATGAGTATTTATCATTGTTTCGAAAAGTTTCCTGTTTAAAATCAGGAAAATCGGTTAGGTCTATTAAATTAAATATAGACCGATATTTGAATAACTTAAGAAAAAGAGTTTTATATTGTATGTATTTGTAAGTGTGATACATAATGTGTTCACTTCAAATGTATTTGTGACGATTATATAATTGTAATATTCTAAATTTAATATATAAATATATCTTATAAAATAAACCTACATCCAAATCTAAATCTAAATATAAAAAAATGTTTTTGCAATTTTACCAACATTGAAAGTTAAAATAACAATTTTGAATTTCAAACCAGTAAAAATTATTTTTCCTGTTTTATCTCTGATGCTGATCTCTTCATTTTTTTATTCTTTTTTTTAATTTAACACTCTGTTAAGTAGAATTTTATTGCATGACAACATCAGTGTGAACTTAACACTCGTATTGTCTTTCGACACCCTCAATATCCTTTTATTATTTTTTTGCAGATAAACTAAACTTTACACCCCGTCCCCTTGGTGTAAATTGTAATCACATATGGATGATTTTTACAATTTGTTAAGAGAACACACATATACAAACATATAAATATTAAAGTGTATGAATGTATGTATGTATGTATGTATGTATGTATGTATGTATGTATGTATGTATGTATGTATGTATATATATATGTATGTATTATCTTCCATTTTTTCCTGCCACGTTGTTTTGTTCGTTTTTATAGTTTGTTAGTTAAATTTGTTGATAAATCACAAAAGCACATAAATATTAACACCATTTAGTTGAGAGGCTGTTGAGAAAAAATAACAAAAAAAGAAATAAAGAGAAGAATTACAAATACGCGTCCAATGGAGTGAGAAAGTAATATAAGTGCAAATGTTAAGTTTATTGTGCGTAGGTATATGCGTACGTGTGTATTTGTATGTTTGTTTTAATACGTGTGATTTTATGGCTTCTAATATTTATTTCACACGCATTCAATGTGTCACATCTGCTGATGGTGGATGTGCAGATAGTGTTTATTGCAGGATAGGGTGTTCAGAATAGTGGTAATGATATCTTGGGTTCTTTTGTCATTGTATGATGCTACTTAGCATTTTAATTTCTTCTTTCTATAGATGTATGTGTGATGTACATATAACATTTGTTTGCCATTTTTGTTCTTTTAAATTTTCATTTTTGACACTTTGTTTAATTTTCATTAGTTTTGTTGGTATTTTATTAATTGTATGCTACTGTTAGTCAAATGGGGTTTTTAGTTAAGATAACAACAAATATCCTTCTCTGATAAAATCAGATTGTCAGTCGCTACATAACAAGTATAAATTGTTCTTGCCCCTGTTATCTCACAAAGAGAAAACTAATTAGGAAACTGTCCTTGAAACCACAAATAATGTTTTTGTATCCTTGATTTTTTGTTCCACTTATGTTCAAACTATTTTAAAGATTTCTAAAATAATGTTTGTTATATATCCATACAAAATAAACTATTTTACAAGCTCAATCAGTCATTGTTCACAGGAATACAGGCCGAGGTAACGCTTGATATTTGAAAGATGTTTATTAACTCTTGTTGCATAAGCAAACTAACTGGGATCTGACTGCCGCCGCCAAAGCTATTCTTATATACCTGTCAGCCTGTTATCAATAGGCTTTATAGGTTGAAAATATTTCGGTTCAAATTTAGCAGACAGATATTAAATAACAATAAATAAAGAAAGTCTGATAAGATCGAAAAACAGTTACAGTACAGAACATAGAGTTAAAACCTCAGATTGATTTATTACTTTTCCACTTCTATTCCTCTTTTATAACTCATATATGTGAAACATAATGTACCATCAAATTGTTAGAATCCTATTTCGATAATTGACATTTTAGAGTTAAATTTAGCGATTTCATATCTGGAGAATTTTATACCAAAGCTGGTACGTTTTCAAGCATTTCTTAGGACCGCAATTTTTTATCTCGCACCCTGGATATATTTTTGAGACACTTGTAATATGGTTCAACAATCGGAGAATGTAAGTAGACATACTGAAAAGTAAGAAGTTCTTAGAAAGCGTATCATCTCTTTAAGATTTTAACATATCATTTGCATTAATTGAAATACCAAGAGTCTTGATATGAGGCTGAAAGCATTAAGCCTACATTGGCTACATTACAATAAGGTCTAATTTATTTAAATTGTATGTAAAAAAGCAACATATATCAGATTATTAGAATAATTGTAAAAAATTCAAATTTTTAACAAAAACTAAAATTAATTTAAGTAGAATAATTGGGATTTTTGTACAAAATTTTAAAATTAATATTTTTTTTAAGAAATTGAAGTTTCAGTCTTAAAAATTCCACTTAGCGATCCTTTTTCATCGCTACGACCTAATTTCAAAAATCTTTTTAATTGCTGAGATTTAGTATCAAAGTTTGAAAAAACAAATACAAAAAAAAAATAAAAACTCGACATCTGTGCATTTAGTTTTAAGTAATTTTGTTACCCCCTAATTTATACGAGTTTGCACTTTAAATCTTTTATGTGTATGTGTGTGTTCATTTGGACTTATCTTATATATACATGTATCATTTGTTGTTTGTGTTGGTGTATAGTATCTTTGTGTTTATATAAGAGGATTCTTTAATTTCCGTTTTTGTTTGGCAACACTTATTTAATTAAAGAGTATTAAATTTTGTGAAAATCTTTCATTAGGAGTATATGTGTGTATGTATGTATGTGTTAATATATGTGTTGATATAAAAGGATTTAGTTTTCATGGACTTATAATTAAAGAAAAACAAATAAACATATAGAAGTAATTTGATTTTATGGACACAGATGATGTATTAAAGAAATATTAAATTTATTAGAAAAAGTTTATATCTTTTAAAAGGAGTATTTAAATTTCAAATAGGAAGATAGAATTTATCTAAGAAATATACTACTGGAAATATTAGTTTTCTACACAAATTTAAAAATTTTGCTTTCTGCTATTGCTTTTCAAATCCCTAAACTTTTCTCTCAGTATTTTTTTTTTCAATTTTTTTAATATCCGAACTGACCAAAAGTCTTAAGTATTTTACATCACAAGAGTTATTTAACTAGGAAACTGTTTTAGAAAATTTAACGAAAACCTCTTTCAATCTTATTTCATTTTCAGTTTTTTTCGTCCAACCAAGAAACGGAAATGCGGATTTTCTTTTCTCTCCCTCTCTCAATATTCGTTTTCTGCAGTAGCAGTTTAAGTAGAATGAAAAAATTGTCGACATTAAACATCTGCTGCAACTTCTTTTGGTCCTTGTGCTACATACAAACAACATACTGCTTAAACCATTGTGGCAAACAGCCTGTATGTTTGTGTCTATTTTTTGCTTTTTTGCTTTAGTATTATTAAAGCTATACATTGATATATACTAAGAGGTATAAGTTGATGATGTATGTTTTTAGTGTTTAAGTAAGTGTGCGTTTGCTTAAACATTATGCGAAAGTGAGTGTGTATATGTGTGTGTAAGAAGTATTTTATTTATGCGTTTCTAGTTGATTTGCAATTCAATAAGCTTTTGGCCCAAGTAAACATACATAATCGTCAGCATACATTATTTGATAACATATAACCAAAAACAACAACACATATGAAAATCTACAGTGAAGATAGAAAAAAGTCTATGATATAAATATTAAAGTTAAATGGAGTGTAAAAATTCATAAAATAAATTTGAAATTTTAAAGAATTGTTATACAACTTAAAAACACCTTTTTTAAATACAAATGATTTTTTTCACATTTTCACATTACTTAATTTTTAGAAAATAAGTTTTAGGCATTACTGTCTAACAGTTGAGTAGAATATATGATATCTTATTACTATGAAATAAGGTAGGTTCCGAAAAGTAGATTCATTTTTAATAGACAAGTTTTGAAAGTTAATATTTTGACCCTATTGATTATGCACTTATAAAGAATTTAATGGGTATCGCAAATGTCTGTGCGATGTCTCCATTGTCTCAGATAGTATGAAGGTGTTTATCAAATTAAGCTGGGTTAAAATAACCAGATGTTTAAAAATTTGACCATTACTCTACCGACGCATAGATAGAACTAGGTTCTTAAGAATGTTCATGTTGGGATCTTTCTAGCATTAGAATTGAACTAGAGTTGAAGTAGAACTGAATTTGAATTGAACTGGAACTGAATTCGAATTGAACCAGAACTGAACTAGAACTGAACTGGAACTGAACTAGAACTGAACTGGAACTGAACTAGAACTGAACTAGAACTAAACTAGAACTGAACTAGAACTGAACTGGAACTGAACCAAAACTGAACTAAAACTAAACTAGAACTGAACTAGAGCTGTACCAGAATTGAACTAGAATCTGGACTAGAATCTGAACTAGAATCTAAACTAGAATATGAACTATAATCTGGACTAGAATTGCCCTAGAGCTGGAATTTGAACTGAAATGAATTTTAAATTAAAGAATAAATGTAAACTACAATCTGAACTAACATGAGAACATAGAACTCAAGTATTATATAAACTACAATCTGAGCCATTTGTTATGAACTCGTGCTGAACAAGGAAATTTCATTTTATTTTTTTTCAATCTGAGAACCACAATTTTCTTAAAAGTGACCTCCTTAATCATGCTTTCAATGAAGCTAGTTACGACTATAGTAGTTTTACGATATATCAAAACAAAACCACTCATGGTTTAAGTTCTTCTTTTTTTTATTTCTTTTCTAACTTTTGCATTTTTATTTTCTTTTCAATTTCATTCTTATAGTCTTCGTTTTTATTTAATGCTGTTTGTATTATGATTAGAGATTTTAAGAGTTTATGTATATTTGGTTGGTAGATTTTTTGTTTTTCTATTTTTCCATTTCAAATTGGATTCTGTTGTATTTTCTTCGTAACTCTACTTTATTTAATAAATTGTTAGCAAATTTACAATTTATTTATTTTTTATTTTTTATTGTATATTTCTTTAACAATATTTCCTATTTGGACATACATATGTAGAGAGTTGTGTTAGTATAGGAAATATATGTGTGTGTTTTAAATAGGAAATTAAACCAGCAGTTCTATTAGGAAAAGAACTGGAATTGTGATAGATCGTGAGTGAATATATTAAAAGAATATTTAAAGAAATATTGGTATAATTTCAATTCAAGAGTGAGATCGAAAAATTTTTAACATATAAATATGTTAATAAAAAAATTACTAAACTTTAATTTTGAAAATAAACTAAAGTTCTTGTTACAATTTAAAAAATGCCTTTATAGTTTTAATCACGAGGCATGGAATTTCGAATTCTTTTTTGAAACCCATCCATTAACTTCTTTACATTGCTTCCTGTCCCTTTGCTCGAAGAGGAATTCCAAATCTGTATAAAATCTGCTCTCCAATTCTAATTTAAAAAAGCTCAATATCTTTCTACGGGCCTAAGCTCCGAGCAGTTTGGAGAATTTGCCTCTCTTGATACAAATACAATATTATTTATCTTGTATCCTTCTAAAGCTTGTTTACCATAGCGACAGAATACTAAGTCAGGCTCAAAAGATATAATGGAGGTTTATGAATGAATGCAGCTATTTTTGTAAATATTCCTTTTTTGTCGGAATTTCATATTGCTTGATATACCAAGAACTTTTTGGGAAATTTTGACTGATTTTGGGTCCTACACTTTTCTTTAATATTCCCTCGAGCTTCAACGACATAAATCTTGTTTCATTTCGTTATATATTATGCATCAAGAACATAATTTTGATAACCTGACTTTAATTTCTATGTTCTATTTTTGACCTTTAAATGTTTCGGCAGCGATTTAAAAGCTGCATTATCTTTTATTTTCGTACCAAAAATGTTTTCTATTCTTCTGGCTTTAGAAACATCACCATTCCTTCTATCTGAACGAGTTTTTTAGTTAATAGTTTTAATGAAAAACGTGTGTTATGAATTTTTCGATCTGACTCCTTATTTCTGATGTTAGATTGAACTTTTAAAATGATTGTGTAACTACAATAAAACTGCTGGGTTACATAAACATATATATATTTCTTCTTATCTTAAATCGTTCCTTTATATGTGGATATGTGTGTATGCGTTTGATTTTTTCTTACTTCTATTTTATTGTTAAGTTTTATTTGTTTGTAAATCAATGTATGTTTGTATACGTGGCTCTTCGTATAAGGATATTGTTTTGTGTATGTGAGTATGTTATACATGTATAAGTGTTTGTGTGCGATGGTGTTTGTTCAGGGTATTATTATTGACTTTGTGTCAACACCATTTAGCACTTGTAATACCAACTTCTTAATAGACGCATTGGAAAATTTGCATTTTACTATTTGCAATGTATTTAAATATTGAAATGTAGAGTATATAGAAGAACTTATATTCCACACACACACATATATACCTGAATATTTATGTTAATCACCTTAAAATGTAAATATATCAATAGTTTTCCTATATAATCTGTAATAGATTTACTGAGAAAAAAAAAGTATTATAGGTTGTTTCATTATAATTCAGGATTAAATGTTTAAAAATGGAAATATTGTAAAAGATATTGGAGATTAAGAGGAGGGATAAGGAAAATGTAACAGCTGTTTAGTTATATTTTAATTTTCTATTTTTTAACACATAACATGAGACTTTAAATTATTTAATTAACATAAATGATCAATAAGTTTTGTTAAAATTTTGTAAAATGTGTAAAAATTTTACTTAAATTTTAAAATAAAATTGAAATATTATTGTTTTCGTTAGCGACTTCTATTATTTTAGTAGCATGTAGATTGATAACATTCCATAAGTCGGTGAGCTTTATTTTCTTTATTCCTGTTTTCCTTATAGTTTGTGTCTGGTCTTGTAATATCTGGTCGAATACTGATATGAGAATATGGACTTTTGCTGGTAATTTTTTCTGGGACTCTAAAAAATAATCAGTTGTCTAGCATGATCGAGACTTAATTGAGATCGTCTCAACCAAATTCATCAGAAGGATAATCCTCTCAAATACAAAGCATTACATTGGCGTCAGAGATATTTGGTTTTTTTTAGCATCATAGATATTCGGTTCTTTGTAGTGTTCCAAAATCATTTCTGACATGCAAAACTTTCTTTCAATAGAAACCAATTTCAATACTTCTGGGCAAAAAACTCCAATATTCATATTATCATCAATTTCTAACTGAATTCGGTCCCAACATTAGAAGTTCGGACAAAGTTAAATCGAAAATATTCTGATCCGGTTCTGTTTTTATAGGAGACGTGACTTATTAAATATTTCTAGAAAAATAAAACTATTTGGATACATGAGCAAGTAAACATTCAATAGTCAATAAACTCAGACTATGTAATACTCTACACCACCATCACCTAACTTAATTATTAAACATTGTATTCACATATGTCATTCAGTTTACAAAAATATAATTAAAAGTAAAAATAATAATTTTCAATGAATATGAAATAACTTCTGATAATATTTAATGAAAATATTCAACATATTGTAAAAAATATCTAATCAGGAAATTAAATGAAATAAGTACCGACCAAATTTTATTAACACTCATTTCATTGGGAGTTACTTCATTACGAAATAATTTCCAAGTCAAGTTAAAAAAACAACTTCCAATATATTAGATCTTATTTCAAAATGACGTAAAATTTAGTTTTTGAAAAAAATTGCAATTGATTTAATTTTTGTTTTTGGAATTTATTTCGTAGTGCCTTTTCAAGTCAAGTGGTGGAGGGTATTTGAGATCGCTTAAAACGGAAAAACATTTCAAAATTTGTCCGAGTAAAATCTTACTCAAATACACCTGGCGTAAATTTCCTTATTTGTTTCAGTTTTATTCTAATAAATAAATAAATATATTTTTTTACAGTCTGAAGATTTTTGAAAATTTCCAAAGTGCGTGTTGCATTTCCAGAATCGCGTTTATAAAGATCTTTTATGTATAAAATAAAAAAATTATAACAAATTGCCGAATCCTCAGTATCTTCCAACACTAACATTATGTAAGAATGAGCATGAGTTGAAGATATTGCAAAAAAGCTTATTATTTGTTAATCAGTTTAAATGTCGCCTCTACAAAATGTACAGTCATATATGGGCATACATTTACATACAGTAAAAAAATGTATTGAATTTAAACTTTTTTTGGGAAAGAGCCTTAAATTAGTAACATATGGAGCAATAATTGTGCAGACTTCCAATAGAATTGTTTTAAATTTCTTTTCAGGAATGAGATTTAGTGGGAGAAATAGCAAAATATGGACCGATATTCGCCAAGAAAATAACAAATATTCATGACTGTTAGAAAAATAATCGTGATGATATTGAATTAAATTTATTCACATTCATATTAAAGTTTTCGAGCAGGGTCATAATATAGGAGCAATATTTTGGAGTGTATCAAAATTTTGCACATTTCGGCTTATGTCTTTTTTTCTATTGATCCGATTTTAAAGAATTTTTTTACGATGAGAAAACATATACAAGTGTATAATATGTTTAAATTGCCGTTTAAATCCAGTTACTTTTGTCGCAAAAATTAAAAAAGGCCTTTTTCAGAATTTTGCTATTGCTCTATACCTGTTTTTCTAATATACTGATAAAGCTGGCTCAAAATAGGAAACTGTTTATGATAATTATAAATTGTTTGGCTAAATATCATTGAATTCAGACAATTTTTTTTGGCGTAAGAATTTTTCAACAGATAGACAGACGGACATAGCTTAATGGACCCGGATTTTTATATGATGTAAGAATATATATACTTTATTGGGTTTGAGATGATTCCTTCATAGCATTGTATATGGAATAACAAATTTAATATACACTCATCACCATTCATCGCGGTGAAGGGTATAAATATACATTTCATATAACTGAAAAATTTTAAAATTCTATAAAATATTTATTAACTTCCAATGAAAAGAAAATAATGTAAAGAGCAACAAAATGAATGATTGAAATATTTATAAAAATGGTTTTCTTTAATTTAAGTAAATTCAGTTAAAACTTTATTTTAGCATTTAAGTTTTATTATTTTTCTTAACATTTTTTCCGACGTTACATTTTGCATGACATTAAATTTTATTTAATTATTTTTATTTTCTATTCACTTTCTATTTGTAGTTCCTATTATTTTTGTTGTTGTTTTTATTTTCATGTACAAATAGTTTCCACCCAAAAAGTACTAAAAAGAAGAAGAAGAAGAAAACAAGCAATTAATTTGATTATATTTTACAGCTGTTGGAATAGAAATTGTTATTTTGTAGCCTTTTAGTAAGAAAAAAAAACAAACAAGTTAGAATGCTATATTCGGCTGTGCCGAATCTTCAATACACTCCACCATAATACTTGGGAAGTAAATACGTTATGTTTCATACACTTACAGAAGTATACAATATATAAATATAAGTAATAAAATTAGTTATATTTTTACCTAAAACTTTTTTCCACAAAATCGAAGTTAGAGGTTACCTTAGATATAGATCCATATCTTTTAGTATACTGAACTAATTTTGCTGTTGTATATAAGAAACCTCGCAGGATTGAAGCAAATATTCAGGCCATATTTCTTGAGCTCTGACAATTATTGTGGAGCAAGTCAACAACAGAGAGAAAGGCGAAGATAGCTAAATCGACTCAGATTTTGAATTGATGCAAGAATATAATACATTATGGGATTTAAGACTATTACTTCTAAGCGTTTCACACAGAATGAGAAAGTTAATATAATCTTTTTACCAGTTGTAGTGGTGGAGGTTATAGAAAAAAGAATCACAAAATATTTAATTATAATTCACAAAACAAGTGACAGAGAGATGGTAGAAGATGGAACAGGAAGAAGATGAAAAAAGTGTCAAGAGTGACTAAACAATGGAGAATTTTAGTTAGTTGTCTGTCAGTGATAAATGTATTAATGAATATGTAATTTAGTGTTTTTTGATTAAGTTTTGCTTAAAAGTTAGTTAAGGAGTTTTGGTTTTTTTGTAGTCATGTTTTTATTTTCAAACTGAATGGCCGCAAATTTGATTTTAGTTAATTTTATTTGATGACTTTGTAAAAGTGATTGGAAACAATTTTTTCCTTTTAATTTAATTAAAATTAATTGAAATTAGATGTTAGAATAAAAGGAAGGGAAGTTTATTGATATTTAAGAGGAAGAAGTTAAAAAAATTTGAAACTCCTATCGATTCCAAGTAACGCCAATGACAAATATTTCTTGATGGCATGACAAGAATATTTGCCTTTTACGTTTTTGGCGTTATTGATTTGATTCTAGAGAGTGGAAGATTGGAAAGTAAAAGCATCTGGTAGTTTACCGCTTAGATCTCCACACTACGCACAAAGTAATTTACAAATTAGATCATATGATGCTTATACCATTGTTCTAGCCAATCCATAAACTGTCGGCACAGCAGAGAAATATTATGAAGCTGGTACTTCTGGTGGTTACACGGCTTCGTTATATCTCTCTAATAATATTTCTAGTTCTACATCCAGAGCTATCTAGAAGTAAGATTATCTGGTAATTATACCGCTTTGGTGCCCCTTTTTTTTTGATGCACTCGCGGCGAGTCATTCATATTGTTTGTGTGGTGGTTAGACCACTCCCAAAACATTTGTGATGATGCAGTGAGAGAGAGATCTATTGGAAAAAGGGGATTGAGAAATAGTTTAAAAGAAATTAAGTAAATATTATAACGTGTTTTGAAAACGTCTGTGTAGATTTTTTATTTTCACATACCCTCGAAATAAAATTTTTGTGCCGAAAACGGGCAACGGCGAATATACCCCAGGCGAGAGCGAAAACTTGTCATTCATTATTCCGCGGAGCTTTTAGACTACGTAGGTGCAGCTTATTTGTGCATTGCAATCATTTTGTTGCTGCTGATCTTTCCATTGGGAAGAGATGTCAGAAAGTGTTAAGTGTAAAATGTATTACGATTATTACGTATTCACCTAGTTTAGCCTTTTATGTTTATGCTTTCAAAACGATTTTTCCCTTGAAAGCGGGGATTTATATAGGATCAATTTAAGTTTAATTTTGTCTTGTTAAAAAATATCAATAAATTTATGCAATTTTAAGTGACATACGAAAATGAGTTTTGCATGAGGTTTAAAATAAATATATAATTTTGTAAAATTTAGCACATTATTTATGAATTTTGCAGATTTTATTTGTGCCAAATTTTATACTTAGGCCTTTTATGGATGTAAATCCTGGTTTCCTTAAGATATCGTCAAAACCTCTACCCTACTTTGATTAAAAACGTTATGTAAGCAGCCAGACGGAGAGTCGGTCATGATTAAATCAGCTCAGGAGATGATTTAAATTAAACATCTGCACAAACGCGCAATAGCCTAACAACTTATGGTAATGTAGGGTATAACAAGCGATGTATATATAGACTAAAATTCAAAATTGCTTAAGTTAGCAGGTGGTAGAGAAATTTATTAATATTTCTATATTTTTTTCTTGGTATCACTCAGAAAATGCCAGATTTAATATGACTCTTTCACCATATCGAGTGGTGTAATTTATAAAAACAAATGATATAATAATTCATTTTTTAACACATTTACCACAATATTTTACTCATATTACCATCACTTTAGGCTATTAATTAATTTGAACCAGTGTATTTTAAGGTATAATTTATTTTTGTGTCAACTTGGCATTATGTAATTAATTACATATTTTAATATTTTTTTTTATATACTTAATTCATACTACTATTTTTATTAATAAATACTTAATTGTGATGTAATGCACTTAGACAAAGTAAATTATTTTCATTTTTACATAATTTCATACTCCCATTCATTATGTATATATGTATGTGGGAATTGTATAAATAATTATGCAAGTAAATCCATAAATAAATTATTTAATTAATTTTTCGGTTTAATGAAATATCAAAGAAGTGTATAAGAAAGAAGTATAAATGGTTATATGGATACCACAACGTATGATTAATTTTCAGTAATCAATTATAACTCATACGTCTAGGTAAGTAATGTGACATGTACAGAATACAGTAATTTGATTTTCTTTAAAATTTCATTAAAATTATTAATTTAAATTGAAATATAGTGTTAATATCAATAAACCTAATGTGGAAAACTAAAAGAGTACATTCAATTTCATTTAATATGATTTGGAAATGTATGAAACTCTTTGCAATTAAACATAAGTGTAGTGAAAAATATTTATATTTCATCATACATTATTTAATTTTGTTATTCACTGTTAATATTTCTTAATACTAACAAAATTCATTATTGCAAATATGAATTGTTTTTTGAATTTTAACCAAAAACTCATTAATATAAATTCTCTATTATATGCATCTAAAACCACTTTTACTAACACACAGCTATATTTATATACACAACACCCAATTACCAAAATGTGTCATAAATTTAAGTTTCATATAAAATCTACATACCTATTGATTTATTTTATACTAACGGAAGTTTCGAAACGATTTATCTTCATTTATAAATGCAGGTGTATTAGAAAATTTTATATGAAATTCTTACCATTATTCAATCTAGAGAAATCGCAATAAAGCTAAGAAAGCTTTCGTCCGAACTGACATAAAGAAAGCATACACAAGAAAATGAATACCACAGAAAATAATACGATCCTCACAAGAATTCAAAGCTCTTTATTCACCACAAGAGTAATTTAAGCCATTTCCTACATAGTAAATACTTTATATCTTGTAATTTGGATGATAGCGAGATGTCTCCGCAGAGATAAGAAGAATTACATTGTATCTCTCCTAAGACTCCATCAATCACAGAGCAGTAATTTTAGTACCGAGAATATTTGACTTCGTATTTGAATTGCATTTTTGGCGGAGCTTAACATATGAACTTCTGAGTTTAGTGTTATCGTAATCTATCAGTTTTTCATCACCAGTTATGTTTGTTCTGTTCATCTGATCCGATATCAAAAGAACTTTCTGATCCCATTCGATTACATAACATTACTTTTAATATCATGCATATTTTGTTTTACATTTTTAATTATCTTATGATTTAGATCAGGAGAACACTGATAACACCATACCACAAGCCCAACCGATCGAGTTCGTAAACAGTTTTTTGAGCAGTTAAGTAATAACAAATGGCAATATGGAAACAGACGAAAATTGTTGGAAAAGAAATAGTGTTGGAATAAGTATAATAAATTTAGAGAAGCTCTCTTATATTCAGACATACCAAAAACTATGACTTAGTTCATTCGAAACATTCAGGGTATACAAAAATCTTAACACCTTAAAACTTTATATTATTTATACAAATACTATTTTAGTTAATAAAGTTTTATTATATTTTTTAGTCAGACACTTACGACCATATCTACAAGTTCATAAAACATCATTTAGAGAACATCTCTTAAATTTTTATAATGAAATATTCCTCGTAATTGATGTTTGCTGGGTAACTTTTATACAACATTCACATTTACATATTTTGCATCAAAACAAATTGTTAATGCAATAAAGGTATTTGAAATTGTTTTTACCAAAAATATTTTGTAAACATTTACTTAGTAAAATTTTCTAGCTAAATTGTTATTCTAACTAATATTTAGTTGTTCTAATGGAAAATAATTTTACAAACATACATTCATACGTTTGATTGTAATCATCTGTAATACACAAACATTTTGATAACAAAGTAATTATTACATAATAAGAAAGTCTTATGAATTTATATATTGAAAATAGAAATTATATTTGAATTTTATTTGTAAATCTTTTGAGAAATTGTTAAATTCATTTTGGTTATTAAAATTTAAATTAAGATTCATTTAATATTGAAGTATATTTAATAGAAAATTATAAGGTGGCAAAGAAACTGGAAATATCTTTACTCTAAAAATTATAATTTTGTACTAAGAAAAATTTTTTCATTTCATAGGAATTTGAAAAATATTTGTATTTAATTAAAACATGTATTAATCCTAAGTATTTTTAATTTTTCAATAAAGTTTAACTATTTTTAAGTTTACTTTACATGTTTGTTATTTGTATTGGTAATTGTGTATGTGTTGGTGAGATTTTTTAAATTAAAAATTCTTTCATTTTTCACAGTTTTTAAAAAGTATTTTTAGTTTGAAATATTCGCTATTATGTGTTTGTCATTTATGGGCGTACCGATACAATCTGAACAAACAAAACATATATACACTTTTGGGTTTATGATAAAATTAGGGTAGTATAATTAGGTAAAAACTTAACATATACCAAAGCGAGCGTTTACGTTCTATATTTTATATATAAAAATTAATCTGTGTTTGTTTGGGACTAATAGACAGCGGAACTACTTGACCGATT
The DNA here is from genome assembly GCA_004302925.2 of Cochliomyia hominivorax. Classification (NCBI taxonomy): domain Eukaryota; kingdom Metazoa; phylum Arthropoda; class Insecta; order Diptera; family Calliphoridae; genus Cochliomyia; species Cochliomyia hominivorax. The sequence goes on from PYHX02000467.1 coordinate 76,675,666, forward strand.
TTATTGAAAATTTCACCGAATTATTCCAATGTTTCCGAAAGGGACATAAATTATAAAATATTTCGTTAGGATACTCCTACACAGCGAGAGTTTTATTGTAGAATTGCAATTATATTGATTATCAAATATCTAAAGAATTATTGAAAATATTAAGAGTTCATCTCAATTATTTTCTCCAGACACAGTTTTACAGAACAAAATGTGGAAATAATTTGATCGGGGGAAATATGGATCGCTGCTCCCTTGCTTTATTTAAGCTTATTTTTGAAAAAACAAAACTTATGAAAATATTTCTTGTTCAATTTTGTTGAAGAATTTGCGGATCTGTTCATTGGCATGACATAAATATAATATTGATCATTTACAATCAACGTTTAAGATTTTACCTTTTTAATGCACTACACCACCATGGGTGGTAGGGGTATTATTCGTTTGTGCAGATGTTTGTTACGGGCAGAAAAAATTGCTCCACAGTCGATTTAAGTATGTCTGTCAATTCGTTCAGCTGGCTGTCCATGTAAAGCTTGTTCGCAAAATATAGGTCGTATATTTGAAGATATCTCGATAAGATTTAGCACATAGTATTAGTTTGACCCAAGGACTATGTCTATTGAAATTAGTTATGAATGGAACATTATTTCGGATAGGTCCCATACAAACGACCTCCCGGAATGCGGTTTTTATTCCATAAAGTTCCTAAAAATAAGATGATTTTAAACAAATTAAGCAAGAAATATGTCTTATTACATTCTAAAGTAATATGTCAAATTATACGAGGATTATTCCATTTCAAATATCACTTTGAATCTCAGGAATCGCACATATACATGTGTATTGTATAAATATTAAATCAAATTAAGATAAATATAATTAAAAAGTGCTGCACGAAATTATAATTATAATTATAATTATATTCATAATTTTTTCTTAGTAGTTATTTACAACCAACAATGTGATGTGGTTGTTTTTTTACAAACCTTTCAGAGGTCATTGTTTTAATTTTTTGTAGTTCTGAAATTGCACAAACTATATTTAATAAAAGTGGCGACACCATACGCTTGACGTACATATCCTCTGAGTCCCATAATTTACTTAAAGTTTGCCTAAAATATATATGCAACGTCTTTAAGTACGTGGGAACAATGTCACATAAGAACTGTCTTAGATATTATTTAATGGCGGCAAAATATGTTTTGCGCTAAAAGTTATCGAATGTTTACATGATTAATATCCACAAATATGATTAAAGTTGGTGATTTCGATACAGTACACAAAAAAGTCGAAAGACAATATAATATAAGAATAATTTTTCATATATGAAGGCAAGAGATGTGGAAAATAAATTTTGCATTTGCATCATTTTGATAAGTTAAAAAAATAAATTTTTTGTAGAATATTTTTGTGGAAGATGAATAATGGAGACATTGTAAATCCCAGTGCTACCAGCTAAACCCAAATATACTTAAAACACTAAGACAATATTCTGTATCAGGAAGGAGTTTTGCATTGACATTGAGTTGCTGATTTCGCATCAAATGATCACAAGTGAATCACATCATTAAAAAAGTTAATAGTAAACAAAATCCGCAGCTGTAAACATGTGTATTTCTGACACAACTGAGATATAGAAAGAGCCGATCTCATTACTGAGTATTGACTGTGCTGTTCTAAACCTTTGTTATTTGTGCAGACAGTGATAATTAAAAAGGATACTAGCACTCAAATCTTACCTTTCTCAGTCCCGAAAACGTATGGACTCACCTAATTGAGGTTTTATTAATATTACAAGGCATATGAGTAATATCAAATTTTTTATTAATTATACGCCATAATGACGTATATTACGAACAATACAAATTATATTATATTAGTAGTACTAAAATTAATATTGCACACTTGAAAAAATTCTAGTAAAATTTATAATGTGAGAGTATATTACCATTCCCATTTCATTGCAATGACAATAAAAGTTATATAATATAATTTTCCTGTAATATTCAAATCAGTTAAGTAGAACCAATTTATATTTATTGTGTCAGTTTGTGTTTAAAGTGTGTTAGATTATGTTCGATGTAGCCTAATATAACATTCTAACTTAAATTTAAATTAAATTTCTTTTCCAAAAGTTTTAAAAAATTCTCTACATTAAACTGTGCCACCTTAGTATAACATACGTGTAAATACATACCTACATAAAAACAATAACAACACAAACATAAACACTGAAAAACGCACATTGTGTACAAGAATCTGTAATTAATATACAAAATTTGTTACGTAGATACTATCGCAACTTCAACACCTTTTACCAAAAATAAAAAAATAAATATATTAAAGGCCTGACAAATATAAAAATATGTTTTAGTAGAATTTTAAATACCGTATATATTTAAAACAAAATGTAAGTAACAGTAAATAAAATACTCTTAACATTATCTAACAAATCTACTGTTGCACAAATATTTATGCACATTCATTCTTTTCTATTCTATAGCGAATGTGTGAGTAAATCACTTATATACACATACGGTAACACAGTCATATTGTGAAATGTAAATAACCATAGGGGAAAAGTTATTGTCATAACAGTATAACGCACATTTAAAAACAAACTCATACTACTTTACAAAATATTTACATAACATCATACACAAACACATAAACAATTGCATATACACTCACTCATATGCTCAGATATAAGAATGAGTAACATATACAACCTTACTAATACCATTAAAGTTTATTTTAGTGTCATCATAAACCACTAAATAAACAGTTAAAGCTAATATCTGGTACTAACAAACTATTGCATATATATTTGTGTAAAAAGATACGTATATTTATAAAGGCAAAAATTAAGAGCAGAGTAAAGGACTTAAAGCGACCTTATTTATAAAAAAAAATAATAAAGAATAACAATTATGACAAGAATATAGTTAAATTAGTATTATTACTTTTGCATTTAAGAAATAATACACACACTACTGTGTATTAATTCTTTTTAAAGATTTTTTTAATATGAGCGTATACTTGATATAACTGATACGATCATATGTCATTAGATGTTTGATATTCAAATGTAATTGCTCTGAAAAAATGTAAGAAAAACTGGATCAAGGCGATAATCCCGTAAAATATATATTTTCGAATATGTAGACATTAAGGTCGTGAATGATATTCGTTTTATGACAGAATGGAAATTTAGTGTCGGAATGGATAAAAAAGAGAGAGTTTAATTTTTAACCAATACGAGAACTATTAAAACAAAAGTTTAAATGGAGAATCCCCGTCACCTTTCCTTAGATTTTTTTCTACCTACATATAATTATCTAACAGCCCATTATGCCCAACTTAAGATTACCCTACATCAGACGAAAGCATGAAAAATATATTATAATATTATCTAAACTACTTTGAACTAAGGACAAATCCTATTGAAATTGCTAATGTTCGTTCCATTATTTCAGGAACCACCCATATAAATATTGTTCATGAAATGGGGTTTTTAATAAAAGAAACAAGAAAGTCCAATTCCAAAACGATGTCCGAATATTCGAGATCGGTTGAACAAAAATCTATGTGCAAAACAAAACGAGAGTCGATTCATAATTTCTCCTAGCACTCCTATAACTCTCAAGAAAAATTAATTTTTAAACGCATAAATTTCACATAACTTTAAGTGTCGCAATAATTTACTGCCCAGTTAATAATAAATTAGAAAATTTAATTATGCGAGAGTGGTTTATTAATTTTTGCTTGATTTGATTTGTTCGGGAAGTGGATGTTTTATGAGGCCTTGAAAAATTGGTCGACGTTTTCGGGTAGTTTTAATATTGTACTTTAACTTGTGATTAGATATATGGATTTAGACTAATTCAAAATACATTTGGGACAACATTTATGTGGATCTTTATAGGCTTTTCTCTCGGCAAAAAATTTTACAAAAATATCTTTAAAACTGCGATTTGCATGCTTTAAAGGCAATTTTGAAAGTGGATGATATTTTGTGAGAACACTTTTTAAGAACACTGTTCTAACAACAATTTTTTTTAAATTAAGAATATAATGAAAATATATATATTTGCTTCAATTTATTTATAACAGTTAAATGTTTTATAAATTATTTTATAAATTTTTGCATTTTTAAAACAAATGTTCCTATAATTTTTGTTCTTCACTGTATTTACAAAAATATAGACCATAAACCACTTTGTATAAAAATCAAACAATTTTTATTGCCTTTAAAACAATATTTACATTTAAAAGCGTTAAGGTAATGAAATTTTCACGTGTTACTCTCATATGATTTGTTTTGAAATTTAACGACATTTATTTGATAAAACTAATGTGATTTAGCGTGATTCTGTTTGATATATGTAAACAAATGTAAAATGATATCATTTCTTGAAACTGATATAAAAAATGAAATAAGTTATATATTAAATTAAAGGTTAATCTTTGCAGCTAAATAATAGAACTACAATATCTTAGAAACAATTCCTTTAGATATGATAACGGATTAAAAATAAATATTAGATTTTTTATAGACTATTTGGAACAAAAATTGTTATATAATAATCCACCTTTATTAAGGAATTAGGAACAGTGGTTCCAAAACGATTTTTTCTTTGTTATAAAATATATATACTCTATACCATCATAGATGGTTGGGGTAAATTGCGTTGTGTATTTTGAACGAACATTATTTCAACTATCTTCCATACAAATGTTTTTCCCGGAATCGGTTTTTTAGGTCATAAATATATATAAAGCGATTTTCATGTGCACGAATAAGTGCTAAGTTATGCGGGGATCGGTACAATATTTCTCATAGTTCCCATACAACCTTCCTTAAAAATATCACTTTGAAGGGTCTAAGTCTCACATATACGTTGGTATTGTGATAAGAAATGGTCAAATTAAGATAAATATAAAAAATCCATGGTCCTTAATCCTTTAGTTCCTTTATTATTCACCACAGGAAAAGTTCTTTAAAATCCTACAAATCAAACATATATAAGTGCATTAATAAATAATAAATATATTTATGTTAACTAACGATTATGGCTGAACACTTCTTTTATTTCCATTGAATTTGCTTCAGTGAAAAATTTACAAAAAATTTGGTAAAATTACATTCGTATCAGTTAATATTGTATATCACTATAATTGCTAAATATTGCTTTGGAACACTTTTATAGACTGCAAAATTTATGAATAGGGCACGGGAAAGTTGTATACCCCTTAAAAATGGAAATTTGCATGTTTAATATCTCCGAAACTGTTGCGGGAAATTTTATGAAATTTGGCGCATGGATAAAGCAATAATGACAAAATATTATATACAATGTTATCTGGGATATAGACCAGGGAAATGATTTATCTTTAGAAGCGTATTTTCAACATGTTTCTTAGATAACCTACAATATTTCTTATATCTACCTGACGTTTAAAGTCTTGAGATTTTTGTCAAAAAAGGTGGTAACATATATTAGCGAATGAAACATTATTTTTAATTCTCTTGCTTTATTAATGTAAAATAAAAATATCGTAAAGTTCACATCGTGCGCATTCCCAGATGCCAGACAGGGAAAGATGAATGATAATACTTTGGTGTTCTAAAGCAGATTGAGTGTGGCTACACTGTATGTCTTATAATATAAAAAAGACAAAAAATGGTATTATTCTCAAGCTGACGAAGACTTCAAGTTATGTATTATCTTCCAAATTGAGTTCAAAATATACGTAGAATTGTCGTAGTGTGTTTTAATGAAGTGACTCTATGCAACGGGCGACTTTCGCTAACGATGATTCCCCTTTGACCAAAATCAGTTACTTGGAAGTTTCCCTACAACAAAAAACATAAACATGAATTACAACCAAAAGAAGTAATTATCCCAGTAAGGGATGCAAATGCACAAATTAAAGAGAATGTTGAACTCTTGGTTAGCCTAAATCATACCTAACCTTCAAAAATAGATGGAGAATCCGAATTCAACTCATCAGACGAAAGTCAAAATTATACTGTCATTATATATCTCCTAAATAAACTGCGAAACTGATGACTAAGAAAAAGCGTCTTTCGGATGCACAGCCACGGAAATTGGCGAAGATGCAACGAGCGGACAAACTTCTCAACAGAGACGAAAATAACAGGAAGAAAAGATCGCCGGAAAACTCATAAACAGAAAAGAAGATGGCCACACACACCGTTGTGAGCTCAATTAAGGTTATGAAAAAGAGGAAAAAGTGCATACGAATACCTGCTTCAACGAGGAAGTGGATGCAGTAGACGATTACTAGCTCATGTATATGTACTGAAATTTCTAATAAATTTCGTTATTCATTTCAATTTTCAAAAAGTCAACTTTTAAATGTGTTTCCTACACAGATTGGGAGTTTTTTCATTCTTGTGTGAAAAAGTGGGTATTTTTTAAATTTGTTGATTCATGAATTTGTACGGGGTGTTCGACTGTGTAGATATGGACTTGTATTTCTTCAAATCCACTCAGAAACACCTCATCAGTAACTATCTCCAAAATTATTTCCAAAAAATGATTTAAGTACCACTGTGTGCTGAAATTACCAATTGATTTTTATTATTTTAACTTTAAAAACGTAACAAAATCTAGAAATGTTCCCATATGTACATACACTATTTGTATGTTAGTTGTATCCAAATTGCTTTTAGGAATTAAACTGAAAAGGCTTTAAGCTATTCTCCCCTCCTTTTATACATATTGTAATAACTATGTAAATATTTTAGTTAATAGTTCCGGAATAAATCCTTAGAATATATTTTATCAAATTACCGCACATTCAAACCATAGAAACCAACTAAGATTCATACATTCGCATACAAAACAAATGAGGGTAGAGAGACCTTATACATACATCCTACATTTACACACAGCTGACTTTACACATACACGTAAATGTATGTTTTACTAAATAGTTGAACATCCACTTTTTTCTTGTTCTAAAACCTTTTTAAATATGCAAAGTAAATTGTTGTGTTTTTGTTTCAGTTCCTGCTTCCATCTTTTTGTTGTTGTTGTTGTTAATTTATAAAGTCAAAAATTAATTAGTTGCGTGTTTTTCTTAATGCAAAAGATATTTATCACAATTTTCTTAAATTATATCAAATAAACTTTTATTTTATATAAACAAGTAAAAGATGTTACAATTTGCATGTTGAAAGCAAAAAGAGAAAGAAATACGGAAATAATAACAATAAGAGATAAAATGTGATTGTAATTTAAGAGTAAATTAAAGTTTTGTGTTTATGTATGAAATGTACGTTTTTTTCCTGAGGAGGCGTAATTTGTTTTATAATTAAATGCGTTACTAAGAAAATTAAGGAAACACATACATAGTTACTTATATGTGTGTTTATTTAAAGGATATTAGTTTCAAATATTTGAGGGTGGTTTTGTTAACAATTAGTTTATTTGTCTTAGAACAGGTTTCTATACCCTCTACCACCACAAGTGGTAAAGAGGGTATATTAATTTTGTCATTCCATCTTTAGAGCAAAGATGGAATCTTTTCAGACCCCATTATGTATATATATTCTTGTATTAAATTAAAATCTAAATCGATTTAAGTATGCTCATCTGCCTGTGCATCTGTCTGTTCGACTATCTGTCCAAGTGTCTGTCTGTTATTGGTACACTCACATCCACAATAATTAACGGAACTTAATGCAAATTGGCCTCAGTAAATTAAATCTGCAAAATCGGTTCAGTATATCACAAGATATAAAATGATAGTTGAGACAATCTCTAAGTTCCAGTGAAGAATTTTCGTAAAACTGTCAATTATAAATCAAGAAATTCGAATAAGATTTTGACATAATATAAAGTTTTATGTACTTCATTATCATTCTACAAATGATCAAAATCGGTTCAATAGAAAAAGGTATAGCAAAAAAAAAAAAAAAAAAAAAGAAATAAATAAATAAAAAATAAGGGTTTATGCACGAAACATAACGTATTTAAGGTATTGAAGATTCGGCATAGCCGAATATAGCATTCTTCCTCGTTTTGATTCAATGTTTATATTACAGAAACAATTTATTGTGAAAGGAAAGAAATAAAGAAAGTATAATTATATGTTTAAAGAAATGTAATTTGTTATGACATGAAGGGAAACTTAGATTGTAGAAAAACAACATTATTATAGAGATATGATTTATCTCCCATTTTTTCTTTATGATGGTAATAAATACAAAAATTTACATATTTCTACAGATATTTTTTATACATATACATTGAGTGTAATTGGCCCAAACTAATTTTAGAACGATTCTTTTCAATCCTCATAAAAAAGAACATCTTCAAAACTCTCCACCACAAATGCGCATGAAGGCAGACAGACGAACAGACAAACAGACAGACAGAAATACAGACAGACAGACAGACAGACAGACAGACAGACGGACAGATAGAAAAAAATAGCTAAATCGACTTATATTTAGATTTGATTTAAGAATATATATACATTATGGGTTCATAAAAATTTCCAAAGAAAAAAGTTTTTCTTTTTCCAAAATTTTTCACAGTATCAATCAAAATCATACTTTAACTTTTCCCATAAATGATGCTTAGCTCTTGCAACATTTCATGATGTTTTGGACAATTCATCATTCTTTGAGAAAGTGTAGGAATAGATATTAAAATGATTCCCTGGTTAATAAATTTCTCCATTAATGATATAAACAAACGCATACATTCTATGAATTGCACTTTAAACAGAACTAAACTTCTGCTCCAAAAAAACGTAATAATCCCCCAAAGATGTCTAATGATATTAACCAACAGAGTGTTGATACTTAGAAACTTTTATATGTATATTTCTATCTAACAACACATGACTGAATACATTCATACATGACTGACAAAATGACCTTTATCTGTGCAGAGAAAAAAAAGCGATCCATTACAATTGGGGACTTTAATATATTTTTTCTCTTTGCTGTTGTATATTAGTGCTTGTATTTAGACATGAATATGTTACAGAGTGAAAGGGTGAGATATATGATTAAGGATGTGGCAAAAAAATACAATGGGATGAAATTGAAATTGTTTGGAAATATATCAGGTTGTAGGCCTTAAAGTTGAACATGTAGCACAGCTACTTCATATGGTATTGTGGAGGGTCGCCATCTATTATAATAATTCAGCATTTGGTGCACAACAAAGTGTAAATACATATTTTGTTTTTGCAATCGCGAACTTTGAGTCTGAAAGGAAAATCTGAGAACCTATTACCATTAAAAAATGGCTGCTGAAAATTAAGAACAGCGAACAGTAGTTATGGTGGGCGTAAATTTATAGTAAAGGTTTCGACACAAAAGACAAGATTTGCTTGATCTACTAAAAAGTTATTAATAAATATATTGAAAATTACTTGCAAGACGGAAAAAAAGCTTGAAGTCTTTTAATTTTTGCAACGCATTTTTACTCGTGATAAAATGTTGATAATAAAAAGTGATAAAATTCGTACCTACACGAGGTTACGATAATATTTATTCAACTCGGTCTTAAATCTCTTCTTTTTGCAAATAAGCTTTCGGCTTCTTTTCTACAACAAGCTTTCATGTGATCGGCTTTCGGTTTCTTCTCTTTAAGTAGGCTTTTTGGTTTGTGTTAACAACCGTCTTTGGGATTGCGCATAGCTTCGGATCAGAAGTTATATTGGTTTACTTACAATAATTTCTTAAGGTGTGGAGAATACAACGATCGAAGCCGCTCGAGACAATGCAGCAACCGAGGTCACTAGTTAAAAATCAGCGACCGAAGTTACCCTTTTTATTCATTAAAATTTAACAGAAGTTTTTTACCATAAAATCCGGATGGAAAAAGTTTGTGGTTCAATTATTAACTTGTCGCCAATGTATTTGTACGATTTAAAGAAATCAATTAACTTAAAAACACCAAACTTAATAATGCTTGGCCCTATGTTGCAAGACAACTCGAAACCTAAAAACAGTGGATGTCAAATTGTTGCTAATCCATTCAGTCTTGCCCGAAATTCGACTTTACTAATTATCATTTCTTTTTATCTATGCTGGAAGCGCTCACTAAAATGATTCGCACTTCCAAGCAGGATGTTAAAAATTAATTTGATTTTTTTTGTGAAATCCATGTGCTGCCAGAACATCTGGAAATTTTAGTAACTTAATTATTTTTATGAATGTAGCTAATAGTTGGGTTAAATTTTTTATTGTCAAGAAATTTCAATAACGATGAACAAAAAATTACAAATTAATTTTCCAAAGAATTGCGATTCTGTCCCTCTGTACACTGTAAAGGTAACAATCAGACCTTATAACGTTTCATGTAAGAACACATTTTGTGCCCAGAGACAAAAATACGATGGACAACTCTTGCGGTAGTAATATTGTTTGTTTATCAAGTTGATTGTTCAAGTGTGAGAAATAGAAAAAGAGAGAGAAAGTATGGTTAAATGTCTATGTGTTGCATAAGTAGTGTAGCATTAAAGCAGAGTACAAATAAAATTAGGTTGTGCTTGAATTATCTAGTGCTTGTATGAAATATTTTTAAACTGGCAACATGATTACAATGTAATACATGTTGGAGTTGGTTACTTTGATCGAACTTGAAAGCTGAAATATTTTTGTTATTAGAAAATCGTTTTGAAATTAAAGGATTTCAGACTAGAAATTAAAGTATGCTTTGATACGAATTTTGAGTTAATACTAAAATGAAAGGATATGTTTTTTTTAAATATTACTTTTACACAGGAAAGATAATTTTCATGTAGAGACGAACGTAAAATTTTTTGAACTTTCTTTTTTATATTTTCTTAAATTTAAGTAAATTGAATTTTGCATATAATTTAATTTCTCTCATAATTTAATTAAAAACACAAATATTAATTATTCAATGACCAGGACTTATTTTAATATAATTAACCTTCAGTTGTAATACTTTCCTACTACCATGATTTTGCTAAAATTAGTTTAGTGTTTTCAAATTTCTTTCTTCGAACACTCATGTCAGCAAAATGTCAATGATACTATTATTTGGAATTGAACTACCAATGTTGTGTTCTAAAAGTTTGCTTCTATGGAAAATCATTGGGGATAAAAAAATTGTATTGAAGCAATTCAAAATGGTAAAATTTTTGTTAATGAGTTTATAACCAGTTCAATGTTAATCCTTTTTGATTGGTACATTGAAGATTGTATGTATGTGTGTATGTATGAATGTGTGTATGTATGTATGTATGTATGTATGTATGTATGTATGTATGTATGTATGTATGTATGTATATATTAATGTGGGCACAGGAGACAATAAGTCTATGTAGTGTTTCATATCTATTATATAAATCGCTAATATATTTAAACAATTCCAAACGAAAATACAAATAAAGGCAATCAGAGGACATGACTTAGAATTCTTCACCTTCTGAGAAACAGAAGTGACAATTAGTGACTATATATGCACGTAGTATATCTAATCGAAGTCTAAAGATATCTTATATTCTGTAAAGTATTCTTCATTAATGTTAGGGATCTCTGTATTTAAGAGTGATATAGGAAATGTTCTACCATTTCGGCATCTTCCTTACATGCACTATATTCGATGTTGTCGGTGACAGCTATTCAATTAAGATATTACCGTTTAGTGCAACGATGTCTTAGTTTAGAATATCAATTTTTTTCGTTTTCCCTGAAATCTGATGGAGATATTTCTCTATGATAAAGTCCTGCAGAGATGAAAAATGCTTACTAGAATTATGAGATCAAAGTTAAATAGGCTCAGTATAACATTTAGATAGTGCTCTTGATAGAGACTTCTGCATTATCCGAATATTGTGGTTTTGGAATTTTTCATTACGCAGCAGTTATAAAAATAAGGAACGCTTTTTTAGCTGTAATTCACAACAATTCTTTACAAACCTGGTGACTGCTGATATGGAAGTTATTTTTTTGTTTTTTTCGCTACTGCGGATGGTTCTATCCAACAGTGGAAAGTTGGAACCATTTTGTATGGACTAATTTAGCTTTAATTTTCTTTTTCCTTCTCTGACTCTCTTCTCAGTTCATACTACTCCATAACTTTACTCTTTCTTTTTTCAATTCTTTTCCTTATATGTATACTTAAAGGACAATCTGGGTCAATGTGAACAACTTTGTTCTTAAAACGGAAACACTAATATATTCGCGACAAATATTAATTGTTATCGTCAATATGTAAATTATCGAATTTATTGATAACAATTTCATTTCTGTAATAAACATATTTCTATTAAAAAGATATTATGGTCCCTATCTATCGCTATTTTTATTATTTTTAGTTTACTATCAAATGAATATGAATTTCTTTAACAATATTTTTAGTTGCGATAGCAATATTTTTAGTAACAATATTTTTAGTTGCGATAGCAAAAATTTTAATGGCGGTAACAATATTTTTATTGTTAGTTACAATAACAATATTTTTATTGAAATAAAAATGTTTTTAGTGGTGATAACAATAAATATTCTTATAAATGCAAAATCATAATGTGAACAAACTAATTTTTTAACAATAGTATGTTGTTTCCCGTTCTTGGTTACTGCAAACATATTTTTTCTCTGCATGTAGATTCCTTAAACTCCTAAAAAATTTAATTATTTTAAAGTTTGACAAAAATTTTAATTCATTTCTTTAGAAATAATTTTCCCTTATTTTTTGGTCTCCCCACAACCCAATTTTTTATTTAATATTTAAAACCCCTAATTATTTCTCTTATTTAATAAGAATTTTTTATGTTAAGAAAAGTCCCATTTCCCTATACAACTCATTTGATACAATTCAAATTAAAATATTTGTCTCAAGTTGTTCAACTAATTTTCTTGGTACCTTAAAGGGAAAAAGGGACAACATGGAAGGTCTTTAAGTTGGTCTGTATAGCAATTAAGTAGAAAATAATTTGTTGTTAATCGGTTTTTTTATATATATAATTTCATTATACAGTTAGTTTTTATGTGTAGAAAAACAAAAATGTTATTGTTTCTTTTTTCTGTCCATTTAAAAGACCTTTAGATTGCACAAACAAAAGCAAAATAAAGCCAGTAAGAATGATATATTCGGCTATGACGAATCTTCAATACCTTCCACCACAAATGCGTGTAATACTATATTTCGTGTATACACACTCACACATGCAATCTTAGTATAACAAGAAATATTTAATGAATAATAAAATTTGTTATATGTTTGACTATAAGTTTTTTTCTACTCTATCGATTTCAATCTAATTGTCGGTTAATTATTCACAATTTTAAGAAAGTTTCTTGTTAGAATTTAGAGTTCAATCAATATTAATCTATATCCTTTTATATACTGAATGGATTTTACTGGTTCTAAATAGGACTATATAGTTGGAATACTTAGGCGAAAATTCATTAAGCTCTGTCAATTATTGTGGATAAGAACGTGCATAAAATAGACTGACAGAAAGACGGACAGACAGACAGACAGACAGACAGACAGAAAGACAGACAGACGGACATAATTTAATAGACTCAGATTTAATTTTAATGCAAGAATTCTTAGCGTTACATACAAAATGACAAAAGTTAATATACTCTCTTCACCAGTTTTGGTGGTGGAGGGTATAAAAATAGAAATACTAAAGATACAAAAAAATATAATGTTATTAGTTCTTCTATGAATAGAAAATAATATTTCTGTACATTGTTTTTAGTGTAATTACCAACAGCTGTTCATATGAACATACAGTCATAGATATATAGGCAATATAAACTCCCACTAACAGTATAGTGTGTGTAAGGGTCAGTTGGTTTTTTCCGAATTTTTATATGTATCGTTAGTTTTTCTTTTATAGCTTGTTACCAAAATTACCAATTTTCTGTACTATAGACATATTAGGGTAGTACATTTTTGAGTTTTAAAGAAATTTCGATTTTCTTAAAAACAACTCATGTTAACTAATAATTCTATATATTTAGTTATTTCTAATATTTTAACTTTTTGCTTTTAAGATTCTTCAAATTGCCTTTTGCATTCTGATCTTCCTATTTGTTTATACATTATTCTAGTTTTCATATCACTTTATTCTAAGTTAGCCATTTTATTATACACACATCTAGTTAAATTTAATTGTTTTAGGTAAAAATTCATTTTTATAAAACAACTCAAATACTAACTAATTTAAGTTAAAAGGAAAAATCTTTATTTAAAATCTTTCTTTTATTTTCTTATAAAATTGTAATAAATATCTTGTGGTTTAATTTAAATGAATAAGCAAAATAAATAGATGTTATTTATTTTTTAATTAGTGCTTCATGTACTTCTTACAAAGAATATTTGTCCAATTTGAAGTTGAATGCTTGTTTACTTTACCTCTGACCATAATATCATCCATTTTCTATTGTAAAATTATTTGGCAAAGTCCCGCATTTTATATGAAGTCATTTGGATGAAATCTTAAAAATCAAGCTTCAATATAACTTTAGATACTTAATCGACTTGTATTAGTAAAAGTATATCTTGAGAAAGTGATTAGGACTAAATTTTTCTAAAATCTCGTGGTAACAGTCCTTTTATTCATATTTTTTCTCAGTGAATTTATTTCCAGTAGCATAATTGCTACAAAAGTTTAAGATCGTCACTTTTATAGTTCTTTATATATTTAGTAATTTACATTTGTATTGGTTGTACCTCTTCTATGGGTTATATTAAAAAAATAAGCCTTTGCATACGGGAAAACATTGTTAAAAATTGTAGGAATATCGATTTTAAAGATACAAACAAAAATATACTCATATATACACACAAACACACATTATTTTTATGTATGAATATATATAAACTTTAGACTTCTTAACAAATATCCGAATATTTTGAAAATAAAATTTCACTATAAAATAATTTAAATGAAAAAAAGTTATGCAAAAGTAAATTTAATATTTTTAAATAAAATTAAAAGAAAAAATTTCAAATTTTGAAAATATTAAAATTTTTCATTTTTCTTAATTTTGATTTTTTTGCTCATTTTTTGTTTTTCATATTTTTATACTTAATTTTGATTATTTAAATATTACTCATACGCATAATGTATATAATTCTCTTTATAAACATAATTAATAACATAAACTATTGCATATATTTAGGATGTAAAACTGAATTAATACTTGGGTGCGTATACTTTTTATAACGTAAATTTTTTAATATTAATTAAACGTTATGAAAAAAAAATAATAATAAAAAATATTAAAATAAAATTAAATAACTAGAATTTTGTTTGAAATATTTCTTTTTGTTTTGGAAAATTATTAGTGAATTATTATTATTATTATTATTATTATTATTATTATTATTATTATTATTATTATTATTATTTTGAAAAAAAAAAAAAAAAAAAAATAAATAAATAAATTATTAACGAAAATTAATTAGTGATATTTTTATAAGGGGTGAGATCGGAAAAAGCTTATTTTTATTTTTTGTAGAAAATTTAGCTTTGTTTTTGGGCTTTTAACTTTTAGCAGCGTTCCGTAAAGAACAAAAAGAAAATCAAATAATACTTGGGTTAAAAGTTTTATTGAAATATCACACTTCTCATTTGTATACTGCACTATGAATAGTGTTTTGGGTTTTATGCAAATTTTATGAAATTTATCGGATCGTATTTATGATTTAATTTGTATTATTTATATCATATCATTGTATGGCGTATTTTGTTCGATCATGATTTAAAATGAGCCAATATAAATTTAAAGTTAAATTATGTTATAATAAAATATAAACAATTTTTTATCAATTTATACAATTTTAAAGATATAACTGCTTACTAGAACTAGGACTCAGAAACTGATCTAGAACTAAACTAAAAAAATATTTCGAATTTGAACGTGTCGATAACTAAAGAAAAACAATTTAAAATTATGAGGAAAACTTTCTAAATTCAACAATTCCTTCAATTCTTTATCTCTTTCTTTTACTTGAAATTTTACTTTAAGTAACATAAATTTCGATTTTTTTTCTAATAAACTTTTAAATTTTTTATAATAAATAAATCTTCTTATATTTACTCTATTATAATCTTTGATTATAAGTTTATCAAAGTAAATTGATTAAAAATAAAATAATTGAGTTACCTTACAGGGTTGTGAAATAACTAAAATTCATAAATATTTTTCTGAGAATTTTTCTTTATAAATAAATTATGTGCATTATGAAATATTGTGAAGGTCCTTAATAGTCCTAAATCCTTTTGAAATAATAATATTATTATTGAACAGTGGTTAACAAATGAAGTCATGTATTAGTTTGAAGAAAATATACATGATGTTCGAAACCATTGTTATGGTACATTGCATGATATGAAACTAATTTGGGGAGTGGCAAAATGTTCATTTGTTCTACCTTTTTAGTATTTAAATAAATTTCATTACTCGATGTAACATATGAAACGTTAGAACTATCTTGATGAAATTTAAACCAGTTAGAGCTGATGTTTTTCCGAATTGAAGAAAACCGGGAAATAGACACTTAAGAGAGTAGGAGTAGTCAGTAAGGTGATTTTATTAGACAGTCCTTGTAAATCTTCTAATGTGCCCTTAATCCTTTAAAAAATCGATTTTAAAATACAGTACTCCAAAATTACACTACAAATGGTCTTCATACTGTGCTACAGTGTGTTGGAATCATTTTTTCTTAATAATTGTGTAACTTTTGCACCGTTGAAGATATCTTCACGAAATTCACATAGTCAGAACTATGTGAATTTTGTGGAACACGCTCCTATATGGCCAGGGCCGTAATTAGTGGGCTCCAATATTTACATGAATTGAACGTCATTTGATATCAACTATTTAAAAAACTTAAAATTTTAATTTTAGCAGTTTTTTGTTTTGAAAAATAAAATTAATATTTACATTTAAATTAAATTGAAAAGAGTTTCAATATTTATTTGAGATTGCACACGATATACATGAATTTGTCCATAATTTAGGGTATTAAAAATATTTCCACTTTTCTATACCAAAATGAACAAAATCTCAATCGGAACAAATCACGTCTTACCTTGTCAGCAAAAAAATACCTTTTTATTTATTCATCTTACAGTTACGGGTCTAAAAATGGGTTAAAAATTATTTTGACTTTAATATCTCCGAAACTGTAAGAGTAACCCCATACATTTTTTATAGATATTTGCAAGGACTATCTGTATGCAAAATTTCTTTTCCTTCAATTCAAAAAGGATTTTCGTCAATAAAAAAATCAACCTGTACAAGGTGGTCAGCTTTGGAGGGTCACTGCCTAAGCCTCTGACCATAAAGCTGCATCCAAAATCTCAGCTCTAATTATGAGAATTATTATAAATATATCTCTAATGGTTCAAAAGTTATATAATTATATCTAAAAAATTTATTACGACACACCGTGAGTCGGTTATCAGATCCACAGGTCAGAATACTTTAAAAAACTAATATATTCTATCTTAAGCTCAAAATCTCATTACTTTTAGTATGAACAACATGAAACAATCCGTACAAATTATGTTCAAATATTTACAATTTTCATTTAAATGATCGTCATTACAAGGTCGGTGCGGAAAAAACAATTTTATGTAGAAGATAATTTCAACTTTGCGATATGAGAACTTAAATTAAAAACTAAGTATTTTTTCTCAAAATTGACCAAATTTGGATAAAACTTCTGTTCATGTCTCTGTCCTAATCGTGTCCGTGTCCAGTTTACACGCAATCCTATAATTTTTTTTAAATCACTAAAAAAAGTTATAATGTACAGAATAAAGAAATGATTTTATAAAAAAACACAAAAAATATCTATTTTTTAAAAGCAAAACGGTATCATTTCGTGAAGTGATTTGATGTGAAACTGATCGAGCCTCTTCTACATTTTTAAACACCTTTGATACATATTTTTTTTACTCTTTGTTAATTTAATTTAAGAGATAAACATTTATTGTATTCTACCCCACTGTATGTTGTTCTTAAGCTGCAAATCTTGTTACTTTTATTGTAGATTTTGTAGAAAAAATTAAATTGCTTCTCGTATTTCTTTACTAACACAAATGTGTTGATGTAAAGGTAATATTTTTTCATACGTACGTATAAATGTATTTGTTGCCTGTTTGTTTAACTTAATTTTATGATGTATTACTTTATTGTTTTTTATGTTCCTTTTTTCCTTTTACTATCTCTTCCGGCTAACTATTAGTTTAACATAAAAATTAAGCTTCTCAACATTATTTTATTTTCATTATTTTAACAATATTATTTTATGTTCTTTTTTCTTCTCTTATTTATTTACTCTTCATTTTTCTATATAGTTGATCCTTTTGAAATCCTTGTTAATCTAAAGCACTTAAAGCTTTTAGATGGTTGGTTAGTTATATGAGTTGTAGATATTTTATTAGGAACACAAACCGGTCTAAGTTCTAATATTTGTTGTTCATGTATTTTATTGTTGTTTTATGATGGTTGTTTGTATATAAAATAGTACATATTTTTACATATGTCTAGAGAGACAATATAATGATTGTTGTTATTTTAAAACAATAAATTATAAAGAAGATTTATTGCATAATATAATATGGATTTTTAGTTTTTCTAATATTATTACTTTTAAAACTAAAAAATGCATATGTATATATAAATATGAGTATGTGTGATTAATGATAAATTAAAATAAAATTAATATACAACATGATTGGAAGTACTTAAAGAAGGGGGTTTAAAATGAAATTCGCTGATGCGTATTCCTATAAACGCACTTAATGTTTTTATTAATATTGTTTTAACCTTGTAGTTCTCCTTCAACCATGAAGCTGAATTTGGTTTAGTTAGAGGCAACTTAACGTTAATTTTTAAAAGAGATAAAAAAGATTCAAATTAAACAAAAGCAGCCCGTAAAAAACTAAATTCTACATAAATAAGAACAAACTAAATTTTCGTACAACTTCCAAATACATTGCTCACATTTCACAACTTGATGAAAACATTAAAAACATCAAAATCTAAGCCTGTACCTGAAAAGAACATAAAAATTGTTTAAAATTATTACGAAATGGACAGATGAGTGGAAAAAGTAATAATTTAGACGTCCAAACTCATACTTATGATATTGGTAATTTTAGCAGTGGTAGTGTTTAGGTTTTGGGCCGCATTTTCTGCAGTATACAAATATAAAATTTGTTTTATCTGAAAATCAGAATAACACAATTTAAATTGCATTGCTAGAAGATGCTCTTCTCTCATTTATGGATAAAAAATTGATAAAAGTTGCATACTCCAGCAAGATAAAGGTTGCATGCTCCAGCATGATAAAGTTTGCGTACACTTTTCAAAGTAGACTGAAAGCAGACTCCTGTTGGATTTGCAGTCCGAACTTAATTCTTATTGAAATTAAAAGCGTTTGTGATCTTCTTGAGAAATCAGAAGAGAATCAATGCCAAACTATTTTTTTGCTTAACAAAGGATCATCCACTCATTGATAATAATGCAATAGAGACTGATAAACTAAAGTGCATTTATAGGGAAATACCATTAAAATTGCAGTTAGCGTTTATAGGGAAGAGTATCAGTGTATACTTCATAACAAATTACTGCAGATTTCATATAAGATCTTTATTAGGGTTAAGTTTTGCATGCTACTAAAATTAAGGTAAATGAAACTATGCAAAAAATATATGGGACAAAAATGTTTTAAAGTTCATTTCTAAGAGTACATGGCCAAGTTAGGAGCATAATCAGTGACTCTTCAAAGTTGTCCATTTTAGGAAGGCACGTATTTCTTCGAATAGTAGTTGATTTAGTGAAAACGTTAGAATTTGATGATTTAAACTTTAGAATTTTAAAATTATTTTTTTTATGATTTAAACTTTAGAATTTTAAAATTATTTTTTAGTCTTTTTGAAAAATAAAGTTTCTAAATTATTGACTTATGTATATGTATATAAATATATGTATTGTAGAATTATAGCTAAAGTTGAAAAATATTTCCTACCATTCACTTTCATATAGCAGTTATTTAGTGAACGAAATATAGACAGATAGGAACACTTGGCTAATCTAAATTCTTAGAGGTATTATTCTGAAATTTAGTCATTCTCTTTTAAACAAGTTTGACGTAACAAAAAAGGATACCATGTAGATTCAGTAAAATAAGTACTCAACGTAAAAAGGAAAAAGGATTAACGAATATCTATTGAACTATTTATATAGAACTTACAAAAGATGTAATTTTCCTACATAACGTGGTTAGTTAGTGTACCGGGTTGTGATGATCCCTCCAATTAAAGCAAATATTATCTTGTTATTATGTTTTTTAGAGGACGAAGGAAAATTTGTCGGCAGCAAAGTGCACCATGACTGCAAAGTGGAAACATGACTGCATAAGAACGGGGGTATAAAAACCGATAGTGTTGTTTTTTATTTAAATAAATATTTGAATAAAGAAGTGAGAAAACAGCATTTGAAATTAAACACTTTTGCTTTAGACAGTCACACAAAAGTACTTAAAAGTGATTCAGCAAAGATCCGATTAAATTAAACGCCTACTTTTTCCCTCTTCTTTATCGCTTTATTTCTGACAATAATCAATAAGTTATATAATAGACACAATATATTTTTTTTAAATCCTGCTTAAAGAAAGAGTGATTCGTTCACAATATTTTTGCAGGATTATAAAACTTGCGAATTTTGAATTATGACAATCTTGCAGCAAATGAGCGATATAATTTCAAGTACTTTTATCAACTTCATTTTAAATAAATATCAATATATTAAATAATTTTCTTCAATTGTTTATATTTTCCACTTAATGTCACGTAACGACAACATGATATTTTACGTGATAATATGCTGAGATTGCATACAAATTAATAGATACTACAAATATTTTATTTTTCACCTTTTTCTCCTTCCTCTCACAGTTTGTTGTTTGTGTGGCACGCAATTTTTATTCTTCTATTTCTTTGCATATTGAAGTAGAAACCATAAAATCAAGAGTGAAGTTAACGCGTTAACCTAAACGCGTTTCCCACTTATATTACAACGATTATTCTATGCAAAAATGGTGGAAAAAATGTTTTAAAAACTTGAAAGAAAAACAACATTCGCATAAAGAAAGAAAAGAAAAAATAGGAAACAATAGAAGAAAATAACTTCATTAGACAAATTTCTTTGCTTTTGTATTGAAGAAATAAAAATAAAATACAATTTAAAACAAAAGTAAAGAAAAAAAATGGCGAAATGCAAAATATAGAAAAAATATTATAAAATAAATAAAATAAACAAGACTCTTTAGCTCTGTGGCTTAATACTTTAGCTTATGGAATCGTGTGATTGTATATTAATGGAGTGAAGTGCAAAAGTAGCGTTTGTATTTTTTATATTTGTATATTTGTCTGTGTGTATGTGGTTATAAACTCGTTTAAGTTAAAGGATCTGCTTGTTTAGCTTCATTTGTGCCAACGCGCGCGTATTTTTTTGTGGTAAACCTTACAAAGCAAAGTTAAATAAAATTTTATACAAGTTTTTTTTTACATTCACACATACATACACGTAGACATATACAAAAATATATGTATAAAATACATAAATACAAAAATATAAACACTCATGAAAAGTTAAGTGTATTGAAATAAGAAAACTTTGAACACAAAATGAAAACGTAGCAATATTATGTAATAAGAAAAAGCTAAAATGCTATTTTAAATGAAAATTTGAGCAAAATAATAAAAATGGAAAACGATTTTATTAACCGTGTGATCGCATATTAAAAAACAAGTAAGAATGCTATATTCGGATATATCGAATCTTCAAATGCTACTGAAGTAAATACGTTATATTTCGTACATACTATTTATGTTAATGTACACTTACATATACACTCACAAACGTATAAAATATATAACATTTTTTCTTAAATATAACAAAAATCTTAATAACTCATAAGATTAGTTAAATTTTTTACTATAAATTGTTTTTACTGAACCGATTTTGATAGTTTTTTGAATGATTATGAGATGTGTATAACTTAATATTATTAATTTGAATCTGCGAAATTATAATTGAAAATATTACGAAAGATGTTACCTCAGATATTGATCTTTTAACATACAGATTTTTACGATTTTGTTGGTTTTCAGTTTAAGGACAATGAAAAATTTCCAGGCCAAAATTTGTAAAGCTCTTTCAATTATTGGCCCACATTTTGATTTAATGAAAGAATATGTATCCATTTTGAGGTCTTAGATATATTAAATGACAAAATTTATATATCCTCTTCACCACTTTTGGGAGAAAGCTATAAATGTAAAATTATATAATATTTTCTATAAACCTGCAAATATTTGTCATCGTCGTTTTTATTGACATATATTCCAAATTAAGAAAATAGAATTCTATGCGAGAGTGGTTAAATGATGATTATTTTTGCCACATATGATGATCAAATACTAAACTACGACGTTGTTTGTTATCGTGTTGTATCTGGTGTTTAAATTGGATACATAAAGTACATGGAAACTTATACATAATGCATGGAACTTATACATAATGGAAACTTATACAGAAAGCAAATAAAATCAGTCAGAATATCCAATATGACAAGGTGACGTGTTTACTAAATAAGATCGGAAGTAATAAAGAACAATGCAATAAAATTTTTAGAAATATTCGACTAGGTACGGGACTGTGATCTTTGCTCATGACCATAATTGGACACAAATTGCATGGGAACATCATTTCATGGAAAGTTTGTCTCATTCGCCAGATAGTATGCGTGAGATCGTGAATTAGATGAACTGATCTCCGTTAAATTTAACACTTCATATTTAAATATTATAAGATATTTAATAAATGTATTATAAAAACTTTCGATGAGTCTGTATTCTCGGTGAACATTATTGAAGTCAAAACTCTACTGCCGTGACCAAATCCACCATCTCGTTTAATGCCCTTTTGGCTGTCTGATTGGTTTTGGAGTGGCTATCTTTTCGACTATCTTCTTCTTTTAGAGAGTCCCTCTTGTTTCAGTAAGAGCACGATTTGCCTCTTATCACCGGCTTTTGATGCTTTTGGTAGAGTATTAAGAAGTTTCGACATTCCTCAACAATAGCTAAAAATTTAACACAATCTTCTTCATTGTATTCATCAGGATCACTTTTTTCTATGTTTTTAGTTATATATCATGAATAAGAGTTTTGGGATATCTGGTCTTAAGGATGTTTTTCTGATTCTTTCTATTTTTTCGTTTTCCATTCTCTTGGCAATCTGCCTCAATGTCCAAAGAAAAAGAAAATTTTTCTTGGAATTTTGAAGAAAAAATATCTTCATTGGTTTAGTTTTTGGTTACATTGATTTATATATTATGATCCACGAGCTAGAGAATTCTCCAGCTTGTGGCGGTACGCATGGAATAGAATTACAATTTTCCCTTACTACTAAATAGTCATTCAGGTTTTTGATATTTCTGTATATTACCAAACATAACAATTGTGGGAAAAGGAGAAAAAATAAAAAGGGTGGTTGGACAAATTTTGTTGTTCCTGAAAAATATACCTTTAAAAACTACTATTACCCCCCGAATATATTTACCACTTATGCCACCATATCGCGGCAGGATTGTAATCCGGGTGACAGATTATTTCTATCAAAAATTTTGATTGGAATATAAAAAATGGAAGTTTCATATAAGTGCAAAATTGTACCAAAATACGAATATGGATTATTGATAACTATAATCGTAGCACCTTTGCATGTGAAAAACAGTAACTTCCAAAAATAATGTATGGAAATATCACAAAATACTTTAAGAAAGCCCTGAGCTGAAGGCAGATTTAGGAATAGTGAAGCTTTATTCGAACATAAATTGGACTAAATAGATTATAGAACTTTGAAGTCGATACGTTGACATCAGTTAATGTAACAGAAACGTCTATAACCGAGATCTTACCTGATATCTTAATACAAAAATATTATTAATTGAAAAGCTGTTCTTACATTCTGATAGAATATTTACAAATTAAGTCCAAAATTTTTTCTAAAATTAATTGCCTTCAAGTTCCACTGTTCTTACATTTTAAGGATGTTCAATAGTTTGCCAGCTGCACACTAAACCGCATCTTTGTCGAATGCATATGAAATATTTTTTTTGCTTGTGCGTATGTGTGTGTGTGTGTCTTAAAACAACTCAATCGTAATATTGTATATTAAGTACACGAAAACTATCATTTTTAAATCTTAACATTTTCCTTTCGCATTTTTTCTTTGTTAAACATTTTCAAAGCAACGAAAATAATATTATTTCTGCAGCAGTTTTTAAGTAAATATACTTAAGATATTCAAGTGTTGTACTTAATATGACAAAATATCGTGAACCAGAAATATACACGTGATGGCATTGTTAAAATCTTATATGTGATTATAAAGATATTGTAACTTTATTTACCTAAAGTAAATAGTAACACATATAAGAATAGTATTATTTTAAGTGTAAATGTACGTGATTAAAAGTGAAGTATATGAATATTTGAGTTCGTGTATTAAAAGTGGTTTTAATTAAACGAATCAGAAGAGTTGATTATGTCATTGAATAGGATATGAGTAATAGTTCATATTGTGATTTGGAAATGTATAAATAAAATCGTTTTTGAGTTTTTGATTCTCAGTTAAGCTTATTTTCCTGTGATTAAATGGTTAAAAATTAATAGACTTAAATAGAAGAAATTATAGTTTTAAGTTGTTTAAGCTTATATTGAATGAAATATACAATTTTCTAAGAAATAAGATTCATCACCAGGTGATAAGTGAGGTGTTATACGATGTTAACATATCCAATATAATAGTCCAAGCATAAACCATTTCTATTGAAAAGTCGTTTAGCTATTGTTGTGAAGTGGAGAAATTGTCACAATCTATTAATGCTTCTTATTATGTTCTATTACAACATATTGCAAACCATACCTGGAATTGTATGACAGCAGCTCAAATGGAATACATTTATTTTTTTTGGTGATATTTTTCAGGTTTTATTCTGGGAAAATTTATTTATGGACGAAAACTACCAACTGTTTCTTGAGGGATATCAATATCAATGTTAGCGCTGATTATTTTCGAAGATATGTAAGTGTCGTTTTTAGCAACGAGGACAATTCCCATATCCGATTTAAGGGTTAATTTTTAGACTCACGCGAATTTGACGCGAATTTTGTTTGTTTAATGGATCATTGTGAAAAAAATGTATGAAAATTACATCATTTAATATAGCGAATTTCCTTGTTTCTCATGGAAAATTAGGGTGTGTAGTCAACATCAACTTGTAGATACATGTTTTAAACATGTGAAATTTCATTTAGAATATATGAAAGAAGTTTCACATGTTTAAGGCTGAGGTATTTTCAAATTTTTAGAATCCTATTTGGATGATCGCTATTTCAAGTTTTATTGTAATGACTTAATAACTAGGTAATTCTGTATAAAGGCTGATGTTCCTCAGGTAAGTGTTCTAGGACCTATACCTACTTTATATACACGACTGACATTTGCTGAAGATACGGTAATTCTCAGTATATACAAGGACCCTAACTTTGCTTCTCATACCCTGGACATTTATTTGAGATTTGATTGAAAATATGGTTGAAGAATTGAAGAATAAAGGAACTGAAAATTAAGCATGACACCTTCGCTCTTAGAAGAGGAAACCGTTCACCAGCTTTTTTAAATGGTGTTAACATTCCCCAGGGTGATTATGTTACATATTTCGGTATTCGGTTGACTTACAATGCGCCGCCTTTTCAGTAAAGTCATTCTGTTTAAAACCGTTTTAAAACCAATATGAAAATATGGCATCAAATTATGGGGAAATCCCTGCAAAATGAATATTGATATCATACACAGGGAACAATTTAAAGTTTATGAGAAATATATAGCAGGGAAAAGGAGTCATACTGATCTGCTAAATTTATATTTAGTAGGTAAGATTTCAATACATATTGTGAGGCCTCAAGGGGAGGCAGATTCAATAAATAAAAACAATGTTCTAAAAAAGTTCTTTTCGATTACACGCCTTATCTTGTCACGGACGTATTTGAAGACATCCCACAATTGACCATCTCATGTATCGAATCTTAAAAAAATTTTGGATCAATGAAGGTTTTTAGTTTAATTTTTTAATATAGATTCCAAACTATTGTTCAGATCTTCCTCAATGTTTATTAGCTTAAAAACTTAAATTATATATTAAATTTAAAAAATGATTGAAAAAATTCTCTCAAAAATAAAACAAATTTTAGTTTTAAAACTCAAAAAACTACGTTAAACTAAGTTTCCAGAGTTAAATTTCGTGTATCCAACTAATATAAATCTACAGATTTATTTGTTAGGAAAAACTATTTTGCCCCATTGTACAAAGATATGTATTAAAGAGTTAAATTTTTCTATTGTATATGATAGATTTTTAAACGATATTGATCTTATTTAATATTGAGTCAATGGTAAAATAAAAATTATTAAATATATGAAAAATCACGCAAACTCCAATAATTATTTGCAAGCGTATATGTTAACTCATATCCACTGAATAAATATTTTCTTTTGTAAATATATCAATATCATTTCTTCCTTTTACATCTCTTTTATCTTAACATATTTTTTCTTTAAGCCAAAATAATAATTTCCTTAAATTTTCCAAACAAGAAATTATTATTTTAATATTTATAAAAAAAGTTTATGTATGCAAAAATATAAGAAAGAATAAAAAGTTAATAAGTAAAGAATTTAAGCAAATATGAAGGGATAAACTTGTATGTATATACATATGTATTATGGCAAATTTGCTGCCAGATGGTCATAACTCAAAACAAATTATAAGACGTATTCTTAAATTTTTTATAGAAAAAACTTATTTGAATTATAAATAAAATCTTGAAATACTGATATTTTTTACTCGTTTATGGAAGTGCTATTACTTCGTTTACAAAAACTAGACAGTTTATAAAACGATTCAATATGAAATTTTCGCTTTTGAATTATGACGATTTCGCAACAAATGGAAGCTATTTGACGATACTTGAAGATAAAACTTAAAATATATTTTTTAAGATTATTGAAAAAAATTCAACATCACTTTTGTATCTCAATTTTAACGTTTTGCAAGATTAAAAAAAAATATATTATTTTTAATTTGACATTGTTGAAAAAACATACATTTTTAATGTTTTTTTATAATTTTAACATAAGGAATATGATCGAAAAATTCTTATCATACATATATGTCAATAAATTATTATTAAAATTGATTGATTGATATTATTCCAATTTACAATAAAGAAATATTTTTAATATAGCAGTTTGAAGGACTTTCCGTTCTGGGTACAAATACCACGTTATTGTTTTTGTACTACTAAAAAGCTTCTTTACCATAATGCCATGATTTAAATTCAGACCAAAAATAAGTGGAAATATTAAGAGGTCTAACGAACACAAGCACCCCATCGTTACAAATGATTGGCTTCTATTGTGGCAACTGCATATTGCTTTTCATACCAAAATCTTTTTGGGAAATTTCGACAGCTATTTGGTCCGTTAATTTTTCTACAATATTTCCTTGAGCATCAACAACAAAAAGTTGTTGCAAAAAATCTGCAGCTTAACTTTAATTTGTTATACGATGATAAGTCAATTATAACTGTATGTCATAGTTGCTTTTCTGTTTAAATCCAGTTCGTCTTTGTTAAAAAAAAAATTAGAAAAGTTTTTTTTTAAACTGTGTGTCTGTCCATAACTTTGCTACTAGTGAACCAATATAGCAGGGTTTAATAGAAAACTGCTTAGAATAATAAAAAATAACGTGGCTAAATTTTAATGAATTCGAATAATTATTCTAGGAGTGAGAAAGTCCTTTACAGACAGCCAGACTGACATAGCTAAATCGATTCAGGTTTTGATATGATGCAATAATGTATATTCTTTATGGGGCCTCAGATGATTTCTCTTTGGTGTTACTCATGGAATGTCAAAGCTAATATACCCTCATCACCACTTGTGTGGGTGAAGGGTATAATAAAAATCGAATAATACTTTGGTTTAAAGTTTTAATGAAAAACTTATGTTAATTTTTTTTAATCTCACTCCTCAATATCTTTCTTTTTTTAATTTTTACAGCTTGTTTTCTTATTTTTTCGTTGTTTACATTTTATAAGCCTCAATTTTTATACACATACGTATATGTATATGTATTTTTTATACAAACATACACATACATACATTTTGTACATACATACATGTGTATATTTGCTCTTTTATTTATATGTTATCTTTATATATTTCAATGTATATTTATTTTGATTTTTTACAAACATAATCCTCAATTTATTTGTTTTTTTATTTGTTTTTTCTTTTAAAAATATAATATTATTATTGTAGAATCGTATAAAAATATAATTTAATTTGGCAATTTCTTTTATAAAAATATCGTTGTTCAATGTTAATGTTATTTTACACTTTTCTAAATATTCAAATAACATTAAATAAAATTTTGTATATAAAAATATCGCTCATTTGCTGCAAGGTAGTCATAACTCAAAAAATCAACTTTTCAGAAGACATATTTTTATTTTTGATAGAAACATATTTTTTGGCATTCGTGAATGAAAAATTTTAAATTGTTCACAGAAATATGCCAGATAATAAAACACTTTATTTAATATGCACTATTACTATTAAGTCGAAACTTGCGAATTTTGAGTTATAACGAACTTGCTGCAAATGAGCGATATGTAAATATTTGTATGATTGAAATTTTTCCTCGAGTATTTTATTTTAAAATTAAATTATTAAAATGGGTTTTAAACAAAAAATCAATGGTTTTTATCAACTGTAAGCAAAATTTATTGCTTTTAACTGCTGCGACAGTTTTCATTAAACGGTAATTCGATTTCCTAGCATATAGTGATCCGTGATTACTGAAAGTAACCTGATACATTCCTGCTATTATGACTTAAAATTTGTCACGAGCGTTCCAAGTCGAAGGAAGTCCACATCTCCTTGGCGACTCTGCATATACCTAGCTCCAATCACCTATCTCCTTCCTTTCTAAAAAAAATAATTAAAAATACTGCTCCCTTTATGACCAAGTTGAATTTCAACTGACTCCATGCTCATTACCGAAGTGGTCATTATGTGCCGAGATACAAATTAGTGTAATGTTAGAATTCAGAGATAACTTTGTAAATTTTTCCCTGCACCGACCGACTAATAGGTATTTAGTCTCTTGAGCTTTCAGTGACAAAAGTATAGCCTGACTGTGGACAAAAATTCCGAAACTCCCAGAAGTTTTTCTGTCCTCTTTAACCTCGCATGCCATGCAGATAGAAAATTTTCACGAAAAGTCCTCGAACCATCAGTGTAGAACTAAGAGGGTAGTCCTCGAACAATCAGTGTAGATCTAAGTATTATGATCTCTGATTAAGTTAATTCCACTCACTTCTGCAGG
Source organism: Cochliomyia hominivorax (assembly GCA_004302925.2). Taxonomy (NCBI): domain Eukaryota; kingdom Metazoa; phylum Arthropoda; class Insecta; order Diptera; family Calliphoridae; genus Cochliomyia; species Cochliomyia hominivorax. The sequence goes on from PYHX02000467.1 coordinate 76,705,176, forward strand.
GTATTTAAATTTTGAAACTTCTATAAAAGTTCATATAAGACGAAACATAATCCGACAGCATAATGGGATTATCTATAAATGTTCCTGAAATCCGTGCATATTTATATGTTGTAGATTTCTAGCAAATTACTACTTTGAGCCTCACTGCGCTGCTAGCAGATGTGACCATTATATAAAGGTCAATATAAAGCCGTACTCAGTCCACTGATAAAATTTACTGTACAAGCAAAGAAAGTAAAAAATTAAAGTCATCTGCTATTGCTGCGTCAGATCAATTGAAGCAACTGATCAAAAGTTTCATAGGTTGCGTATGAGTAACATCATGTAAATATATTAAGTATACGCTTGAAGCAACAAAATTTATAAACATGTTAGAACACACTAGAGCCTCGACTAGCGTAATTCCGATTTATCTTTTCTTGTTAGAACAAGTGTCTGGTTATGGTAAGAATACAGTGTACGATTCGCCAAATTATATTAAAAAAGTCAAAGCAAAAGTAATAATTTTGGAGTTATAAGTAGACATACAAGAACAATTTGCAATGGAGACAGTGATAAAATGCAAGTAGCTAAGATTGTCAAACCACTCAAATCTTAGCAATATACTATAGCAAGAAATCCGTTCTTGCTATTTATAAATATATTAATATTTCTTCATTTAATGAAATAACATTAAATTTAATTTTCTTTTTAATTTCCCTGAAACAGAACGTAAATGAAAAATGTCATTAGTAAGTGAATAAATGTTATTAAAGCTCCGGAAACATTTAGGATTTCTGCAACATAAAACATAACATTTCCACCATTATTCATTAAAAGATTTTTATGTAAAGAGAGATAGAAAAAAATTAAAATTTTTGTTTACTTTAATTAAATTTATGACCATTTTACTAAAAAAAAAACATAAAACAACACATAGACAGGAAGAAGGAAATATGAGTAGAAAAACCTGGTATACTTGAGAAAAAAACTAAAGCGAAATAAGTTATACTAAATTTTAGTAGTAGATGCTTTTAAGAGTAGCAAACATAAAACAATACTTTTGTAATAAAAACGGGCTGCACTTGTACCAACTTTAAACTAAATAATACTTTTAAAAATAAAACCATTTCATAGGGGGAATGAAACCCAAGAAACATAAATATTTAAAAATTAAAATTATTACAAAAGTTTAACTTCAATATAATATGGAACATTTCATTAGTCATTTAATTAGTTATAGTTTTGTCTTAAACTGTTTTTATACTGAACCGATTTTGATAATTTGTAGAATGGTAATGAAGTTTATATGGTTTAATATTATGGTAATAACCCTTTCTAAGTTATCGTTTTATAGTTGAAAATTTCTTTGCTTGAACTTAGAGGTTATTTCGATCTATACCTTTAAATATACTAAACCAATATTTCTAGTTTTAAATATTAAGCTTTTCAGGACTATAACAAATACTATGGCCAAATTTCATTGAGCATTGTCAACTATTGTTGTTGTGTGCATGCCAACATCAGACGGACAGACGGACATAGCTCATTCGATACAGATTTTAATTTGATACAAGAATATTTATACATGAGGAATCTGAGATAATTCCTATTCACCACTTATGGTGGTGGAGGGTAAAAATACAAAAAAATAATTTAATTTTGAATTTTCATTTATTTATAATGAAACCTTCCCTTTTTTAAACAAAAATAAACCTGTTCATACTTTTTATGTTTCCTATTTTTTTCTCTTTTGCTCTCTTTCTCTTAATAGATGACACTTGAGTTGGTTGTTACCTAATTCCAAATATTGTGTAATTGTATACGTGTAAAATGCATACTTTAGTATTCATCTTCTCTAGATGTTTTGTTTTCCGTCGCCAAAGTATATGATGATACTCATGTTGCTCCTGAAACTGCTGCTATTAGAGACACACTCACATACATATATACACACACACAAAAGCAAAGAATTGAAATAAAACAACTGAAGGAGTGCCAATGTAGGAAACATAAAGTGTAAGAGTACACGATAGTAATAATTTCCAATTATCATTTTGTACCAGTTTGCTTAAAAGCTTTTTAACAACATGGTTAATTCAATTTCGGGGGCCAGTAAGTCAAAAGATGAACGCATTTCTGTGTCTCTCTTCTTTCTTTTTCTTTTGCAATTTTTACGAATTGAGAAAAATGATGAGAATAATTTTAAGGAAAAAGACTTTAATTCGATATAAGTGGAAAATGTATGTATGAGTGTCATTGTAGATTATAAACGAGTAAATTTACTAGATTTTTTTCGAATTTTACAATAATATTTGTGAAATGTTGATGTCAGAAAACAATTTAGGTTGGACTTCTTTAACTAATTTTATTAACGATTTTTAAAGTATAAATTTAGTAGGGATGAACTCAAAATAATTTTAATATTTTTGTCCAATATTTTTTGCATTTTTGTCAGATTTGTATTTACTTTTTACTATAATATATGTGTTGTGGGAGAGTTGATGCATCTCGTTAAAGCCGAAGGTACAAAATAGTTAATAGAATTTTAATATGACTCCTACTGTACCATAAAATTAATTACCATAAAACTACATCAACGTAGCTGGTTGGGATATTATGTTTTTATCCTGATGTTTGTAACATACAGAAAAATGGCATAATATAACCTTCTTGTATATCCTTTGACTCTTAATCGCTTTCTGCGTCAATTTAACGATGTCTGTCCGTCTGCCTGTCAATGTCTGAGATCTCGGTGAAATTTTTAACATATTATTGTTTTGGCGAAGCCTACTGAAATTGGCCATGATCGGTGCAATATTTCAAGCTACGCATACAAAATGCCTTCCAAAAATGAGATTTAAAGCTAATAAAAGTCCTAAATATAAAGTGGTCTTTACGAAATTTTAGAGAAATAAACTAAAGGGTCAAATTATACGAATACTGGTTCATAGTTTCTTATAGCTCCCATTTAACCCCCCACCAAAATTTATTTTTAAATGCATAAGTTTCACATAAATGAATTAACTTAAATACCATTATATGAGGGTCATTCATTATTTTTTCGTAACTACCATTTATCACCAACATTGTAGTGTAGGGTATTACATAGTCGGCCTTGATCGACTATAACATTCCTACTTGTTTTTCATCAATTAAAACACCGATTCCGCGAGGTCTTATAAAAAATGATACAGTAAAATATGGTAAAAGATTCTTGCAATCCCTTATAAATTTTGTACCAGTTTTTATAGATTTACGGTATCTTCCGACATATACACACACAGTCACATATACACTTAAAACACAATGCAATATATGAACGTTTTTTAATACAAATGAATGCAAGGAACACTTAATGAGTCAATAAGTTTTTTCTACTGAACCGACTTTGCTGGTTTTAAATAGGAAATACAAAATATTATGGCCAAATTTCATTAAGCTTGTCAATTATTGTGGATGTGAGCTGACCCAAAGCAGTTTGATGTAGGAATATATACACATTGTAGGAATTACAAAGTAAATAATAGTGGAGGGTAGAAACTTATGTCCTATATGAGGAGAAATATTTAAAATCAATTACGTATATTGGAGACAGAATTTCGAAATTATTTGTCTATATTTAGAAACCTTTAAGACTTAAAGCCTATTTCAAGAGAGATATTAAGCAAGTGTTAGCTAAAATATATTATAAATATTAAAAAATAGTTCCAGAGTTGGTTCATTCAGTTTAATAAGTTTAAATAAGTTTAAAGCTCTTTTCTGGGAGGAGTCTCATGTAAGAGCTATAACAAAGTATTAACCGACTTTTATCAAATTTCACCGTATTTTTTAGAGAAGCTACTTTATACATATTTGTTTAATGTAAAAAGGTTTCAGAAACTAAAATGATGAGAGAAATAGGGTTTACCGAAATCGATCTTCAGTTATTATGAATTTGAATCGTTTGAAATTCCTTATTAATACAGATATATATAAAGCGAAGAATAGCTATAGGGTCTTAGATGATTACACACGAAATGTTGAATTTAATACATCCTCATTAAAAAACAATAAAGACCATTTAAATAAAATCTGAAGACGTTCGGAGAGAAATAATCGTTATATTAAAAAGACAGATCACCATGTTCTGTGATCATAATTATGAATGGGCGTATATTGGATCCAGTCATCATTGTTCAAAAATTTCATTTCATTTGAAACACGCTATTGAAAAAAGACAAAAAAAAAGAAAAATCCGTATTCTTAAATAACTGACTTGATAACACCTTTTGGTATGAACTTCGAACATTACGTTCCGTATAAAAATTTTATGGGTCGTAACTCTTAATTTATGTGATACTGAAGCTAGACCTCAGATCTTAATGAATTTTTGGATCATTTTTTCTTTTTCCTCAGTAAAATGCGATGTTTCTCACGCAGTCTGAATTGAGTCTTCCAATTTTGTTCTACTGTTTGTAACTTTCACAACAAAAAATAATAAATCATGTTTTTGAATTCATTTCATAATTAATTTAACACAAAACTAATTTTTAAATTTTAAAATTTTTAATTTAAATTTCTAGTGCTTTAAAATATTTTTATTTTATTTTATTTTTTTTGCAGAAAAAGTATCCTGTCATATCAGCGGCTTACTGGTATCAAAGTAAAAGAATTTTTTAAAGAAAAAAACTTACTTTTTTATTATGACAATGTTCAGGAAAATTATTTAAAATTTTAAATAACGTAAAAAACTTTTACTAAACCAAGGAATCAAGAAAAGTATTATAGAAATTTTTAAAGAATTTATGTTACTTTTAACTTTTAAAAAGTTTGTTGAAGCATATAATTGTAAGAAAAATATTTTTTAAATGTATTTAAAATTCTTTATGCCTATTTAGGCAATTATAAATATGTATATAATTATAAAAAAAAATTATTTTTCTTAGAATTCATATATATACATATTTCATTATTCCCTTCATCACCTCCAGTGGTGAGTTAGGTGATAGTAAGTTTATCAATCCATAAGTGACACTAAGAGAGCATTTTATATGATTCTATAAGGTACTGTACATAATCAGACACTGGATATTCGTATGTGTATTCATCTGTCACTTCTATATGTTTCTTGCCTCCTATGATCACATCCTAACGTGAAGATTTATTATTATCTAGTAGAAAAGAGTTGTAACTAGATATCTTTTGTAACACTCAACATAAAATTTCTGAGACTCCATGAGGTATATAAAGTCCTGCACCAAATCAAAATCCCAGTCGATTTAGTTATATCTTAATGAATATCTCTTTGCTGATATTATACACTTTTTAGCTCGATTGTCCGAGTTTAATGAAGTTTGCCATGAAGCAGATGTGATTTAAAAAAAGCAGAACTAGTTTTGTAGACCCCATGATGTATATATAATTTTGTATTAAGTCTAAATCTGAGCTGACTTAGAGATGTCCGACTCTGTTTGTTTGTCTGCCTGTCAGTTAGTATGCAGTTAACAATTCACTTTTTTATTCAAAATTGTCTCATAAAAAATGTTTGTACTTAATAAAGTTTTACATGTATGTCGGTTTTAGACCGATGTCTAAGATTATGTCAAAGAACAAACAATATGAATTTTGCAATTAAAGTGGTTTGAATAAAGTCACCATTTGCAACAATATCTATTATTCTCATGTGAGAAATAATTACTTTGTGTGTGTCTAAGTATATGTATAAATGTGTTTGGTGAAAAATATTCCATTGTACCTTAGTGAATGTCCCGAACTGGAATTGCACAATAGGACAGAATCGATTTTTTTAAATAAATAAAGATTTATGATTGTTGTGAAATAAAAATTGCTTCTGCTATTTAAAAATAACCGAAATATTGGCCCTTTTTATGAATTTTGGAAAAAGGAATTTTTTGAATTGTAACAGAAATATTTCATAATAAAAATATTTTTCTGGAGATTTCAGAATGTGGATTCAGATGTGTGGATCTCGTAATTTTAATTAATGTTATAAAAAAGCTATTGCTTATATAAAGGAATGTCCTTGTGTTCTCGAAACTTGAGGGAAATTGAAAGAAAATTACCATTTGATTACACATTACGGTTTTCAGAATAGTATTTTGTGGTAGGATTTAAGCTTTGGAAATTTTTTCGTCTTGGGGGATGATTGCTTGAAAGGGCACCACTTTATAGTTTACTAATCACTGTCGTCCATTGACACATTAAATCTTTATTTTAGTCATTAAGGACAATTGCTTGCATACACAAAGTCGCCGCCGTTTCCTTAAAACAGAGTAGGCGAAAATGGGTAGCACCCTATTCCATACTATCGAATATCGAATGAACTAGGACTTATATAGTCTATACCTCTCTAAATACAATAAAATCTACTGTCTATTTTGTGGATGTTAAAAACATGTTTTGCAAGTCTCCCCTTGATTGTGATAAAGTGCATTCAGAAAAAATTCTATATACATAAGGAATGACATCAAACTGTTTCCAATGTTTTTAAAATGTACCGGAGGAATTTTTCCGTTGATACGAAACTTGGTTTATGTAGAAGAAAAATATAGGAATCATTTTCAAAAGAGCGGTTTAAAGTTCCTGACAGAATATACAGTTGCAGCAAAAGAGGCAAATCACTTGTTACAACGGGCTCTATAAATCTCAAGAAATTAATAAAAAAAGTATGCTTCCATTCATAAGACTACATAATGTGTCTACTTATTTTTGACTTGGTATTCTGTTACGATGTTAAACGATTATTTGAGTGATACAAGAACAAAAAATACTGACCTTTTCAAAGGGATTGAAGAGCGGATAAAGGTAGTCCAAACGTGTGGTAGATTGTAAACGGACATGGTCTACCTGTTCGAGCAGTATAAAACCGTTAATGGAGAGGTTTCCGTAAAAGGTTCAAAGCTTCAGCACTAGTAATAAAAACCATAAAATATTTTTTGTAAATTCTAATGATAATTTAAATAAATGGAGGAGAAAATGAAAACTGTAAGTTAAGTTGCTTCGTTATTATTAATATATATGTATGTTAAGAATTTTACGAACTCACTCCTTATTATCTCTTTTAAAGTGAACATAAGGGAGATTTGTTCACGCTCACAATATCTTCTTTTGTGGTCGCAATGGACAATTACTTTAAAATGCCACTGCCTCCCTATAGTACACTTGATGGCAATAAAGTGTATAGCTGAGACAGATCACGTCCTTTGCTGTTTTCTTCTTTACAAAGTAGTTGAATGTCAAAGTAGTTGAATGTGTTAGGGTGTACCATTTGGCAGTAGCAGAAAAAATATAACTGTTTCTTCAGATCCATGACAACCTTAAAAACTATAGGGATGTGTTAGAGTGCATATGTGTTACTTCATACAAATACAGTATTTCATATTAGTATTTTTAAAAATATTGAACTTTTTGGATTTAGATTGTATTAAATATTTCACTTTTTTGGCATTTCTAGAAAAGAAAATTACTTAAAGATTTTTGTTTTCGTTATTAATTTGTTAAAGTTGCTTAGGTTTTGAACAGAGATTTTTTCATTTAATATTTTTTATTTGTAAGAATATAAATGAGTAAACAATACTGTTTACTCATTATGAATTAATAATAAACGCGAAGTTACTGAGGAAAATGCTTAGGTTTCGAACAATACTGTAATTTTGCTACATAAGAAACTTTTTATATTTATTGTTTGTATGTAAGTGTGCAATTTTATTACTTCAGGCATGTATGCGGTGAAGGTGTTAAAGATTCGGCATAACCGAATACAGCATTCTTATTTGTTTTTCTCGAATAATTTTCAAGTTTTAATTTGTCAATAAATTGCTTATAAAAGTAATTTTTTTCATTTTACAAATTCAGGTATTTTTTTTAATAAATGCTTCCGGTATAAAATTATTCCTTTTTTATATCAAATTTTTACATGATATTTTTCATTTTGTTTTCAATTTACAGCTTTTGTTTTCAATCCACCTTTTTTCAATTTTTAATACTTTTTTATGAAATTGGAAATAATATTTTACTGACTTTGTCAGTGTAAGCCATGAGGGTGAAGCAAAATAGACATGCTGACAATGGTGGATACTTTGTGGCATGTTATTGACAGCATTATCCTTCTGCTTCACATATTACAATTTCTCTATATGTGCGTGAGTGTGTTAAAGTATTATTGCAACTGTCAGTGTATTGATGAAATAATCCTTTTAGATTTGTTGCAAAAATAAATTAAATATGAGAAGAAATATTTTCAATAACCATGAAAAATTATTTTTTTTTTTCAAAAGTGGTTAAATTTTAACGAATTTTTCTTTTGTTTTATATAAATGAAATATTTTTTGTGTTAATGTTTACACCTTACACCAGTGTTTAGCGTTAATTCAGATGTTTGTAACGGGCAGAAAAATAATTCCCCAACATTTAATTATACCGTTCGACTCAGAATCATTTCCTGAATCGATTTGAGCATATCCAGCCATCCGTTCGGTTGGGCGTAAAGTTTGTACTATTATGAAGACCCAAGTATGACTATAGAAAATAGTTCATTATTTCATATAGCCCCCATACATATTGCCCCATACAATTTTATTTTATAAAATTCCAAATATAAAATGTTTAAAAAATGTCTTATTATATTTTAAACAAAGCGCCATATTTATCCAATTTATCCGAGGATCGGTCCATTATTTTTGTATAGGTCCCATGCAACCACCTTCCAAATATTACTTTCAAACACTTAAATCGCATTTACATCCAACAATATGATGTAGGGTATTACAAAGTCTGGCTTGATTGATTTTCAAACTTATTATTCAATTGAAGTGTATGATTTAATTTTGCACAAAATATTAATCTCACGTATTAAGAAAACTTCTTTAAATCATTTTGTTTTGTGTGTAAAACTGATATTTAAATTTCATAAATTAATATTTCATAGTCTCACATATATGAATGTCTTTTTCCTCAATTACACTTTAACTTGTAAAGTTTTCCTTTATTTTTATGCCAAACAAGTGCAATGTAATTTTACTACTCAAATCTGCAATTACAATGAAATGATTGTAACAACTTTTAGTCAATGTTTTTAAGTTAACGAAGCATGTAACTAGTTACGAACCAACCATCCATCCAACCAACCAGTACAATACTGGCAACAATGGAAATTGTTGTAAATTTGTTTAACAAAAAATACATATTTACAATAATAAAGTTTACAAAAGCAAAATTGTAAAATATAGATGTAAATGTTGAGGAAATTTAAATGATGAATCATTAGAAAATAATGGAATAATACAATTCTCTTTTAGAGTGAAAATGGAAAATATTGTTTACTTTTGGAAATTATAATAGTTATTTTAAATTTTTCCTAGAAAAGGACAATAATCACTTATGTGCTAAATATACAAAGTATTTTTATATCGAGTATATTTCACTAAAAATCAATAATTTTTACAAATTTCTCTCGAAAACGAACTTAAAATTTGAAATGAAATTGTTTGAATTGGATAAAATTGGTTTATTTTTAAGTTTTTGTGGAAGCGAAATTGTTTACACAAGAAATCGCTGTAAGTGAGACAGACAAATACTTACAAAAGTTGGACCAAAATTTATTTTTTCTTGATTTTATCAGTTTTATGGATTACTAAATGTTTGGGTTAATAAAAATTTTTATAAAAAGTTTAAAAATAAGAGTAAAAATGGGTTAAAAATATCACTGGAAAATCGGTAAACTATATATAAAGGAAAAAGATTTATAATACTACTTATACACAAAATTAGCTCCATTTCAATATACATCAATTTCGGAAGGTCACTGAATACGACCCTGATATCTGGTAATCTTATACTGCTTCATATTAACTTAAAGATACTTCAGTTTCAATGTTGGTATATGTAATAGTTCAAAAGTTTCAGAGTTATTTAAAAAAATCGATTTGAGTACACCATTTGCTTAAAGAAACTATAATTTTTAGGAATGTTCGAATTGCGCGGGGTAGATTTTTTTATAATTTTCATGAGGGACATCATCAATTTTCTTAACGGACTCTAGGGAAATAAATTTAAATACATTTAATACAATATTTGAATCGTGATTCTTAAACTAATAATTATGCGTGTTCAAAAAATACTAACGGTCAAGTGCAATTATTTCTGGATGATTTGAAAGGTGTCTGGTGAACTAGTTGAGGGCATATTTAAAAACATTCAAAAAAAGGTGATCGCACCGATCCTAATAAATATAATGACATTACATTTATATTATAAATAAATAATTAAATATCACAGATAATTCGCCAAAAATATTGGATAGAATAACAAATGGTTTAAGGCAGGAATATTATAGATTCGGACTATAATCGTCTACCATTAATCGCATATATAAACTAATAATGATGGCTTACTTAAACTCACAGGAAATGTGAAGGATCTATAGAGAAGCACTTCTTGTATGATTAAATTTCTGAACTAAAAGGTAAAAAGAGTGTGTTCCATTGTTACTTTCATTTAACATAGTATTTGACACGAATCTTGGAAAACACTCAATTAAAAAAGTGATAAACTGCCTTGACTACACAGTAGAATTAAAATAGACCTGGTAAGAATTGATGCCCAGCTAACAGTAGTAGGTTTGAAGATTAAGAATAATTTTTGAATAAAAACAACATCTGGGGGAAATATAAGTTATGAACCATTTTTTGCTAAAAAGTCTATTTCACTTCACTTCTACCAGTAGGAATAACATTACTAATATTAAATATAATTTCATTGAATATTTTAACAAAATTAAAAATCTTCAAATATTGAAAACTATGTCGATATCAAGTTCTTTAATTTTCTGAAAATTTAATTATTCTCTAAAAACATAATTAAGAAATATTTACGGCTTCAATTATCGTTGCGTATGATTAATATTTTTAATAAACTGCTACATAAATCATTGAATATAGCAGGAGTATGATGAATAACTGTTTAATTACAAACCTCATAAAATCTTAACTTTTAACATACTTATAGAAATAAAGTGTAATTTAAATTTAACTAATACTTTAAAAGTGTTGTTGTTGTTGTTCATTATACTAATAGAATTTTCTTCATTAAGTATTTTCAATGTTGTCAAGCTGAGTTTATTAATTTCAGCTTGTGGTTATGTAAGTGATATTAATTACAAAATTTTAAATTTAAAATTATGTTTTACATTCTATATTTCTAACATGAAAAAAACTCTCTGGTTAGTGGCTTTAAAAAATTCAAAGAACTAAAAAAAACAATTTTTCTCATATTGTGTTGATTCCTTTTTAGTGCGTTAACAAAAGCTCTACAAATAAAAAAGCACCACAAGAGAATTCACTTTGTTTTCTACAGTAATGCGCAAATAATTCAGCTCAGCCTCCACAATAAATCCCATTAAAAATTGCAAGAATACAACTGAACAGAATTTTTCTGTTCAACAACAATAAGTTTGTGGTTATTTTTGTTTTCTAGAAGAATAGAAAAATAGAAAAAAAAGAGTGTGCAAATTGTAGTAAAATATATGTAAACATTTTTACATTTAAATATGATTTCTTGTGTTTTTTTCTCCCACTTCTCCTTTTTGAAAAATTATATTTGCTGGCAAAACAATGATGACTAAATATAAGAGAAACTAGTATTTACTTTAAGCACGTCTGTATATGCGTGCATATGCATGTTGTTTAAATGTATGTTTATGTAAAATGTATAATAAATCCCATATATGGTTTGCGAAAGAGGATACGGATATCAACAACATCTCTTTAAAGTTTTATTTTTCTTTTTTTGTTCTTTCTTTTGTGGTACACATACACATTCATATTACACTTGAACAATTCCAGTAGTATAATTCATCCAACTCATTCAAGGATATTTTTTCCATTCACATTTATTTATATTTCTAACTAACAAATTTTGTATGCTTCTATGACTGTGAATGTATGTGTTTAGACAGTGATGGTTAAAAATTTAGTTTCATTGCAATTTTCTTGTGTTATTTAATAAATTTATTTTAATTATTTTAAAGTTTATTTGCTTTATTTCATAAATAATTATAATATAACAATTGAAATTCTTTAAACACATTGTTCATTAGAACCATTAACCCAACTATTTTTGAGTAATTTCCTTTGTCTAATACCAAAATATACAGTGCACGTTTGTTAATACGAATTATATGTTCTCAGGTACTTTTGTACTACCGAAAAATTTTGATTACTGAACAACGTATTGGAACAGATTTGTTTCACTATGAATATATGATCTGTTTAGCAAAATTTTCTAGTAGAGACTAAATTCATGCGCATTAAGCGTTTATACTTCTAAAATGAATAAAATGAGTGACCATGCGTACTAAAATTATTAGATAATTTCAACAACGAAACATAGTGTTACAAAAAGTGGGCCAAGCATTCCAATGTTATTAAGCGGTACCTGATAAATTTATCTGTTGATAAAAATACCGTGTTCTGATTAAAAAAAATGATTCCCATGATGTTTTTTAAGCCAAAAATATTAAAAACATTTCAAAGAGCTTCCAAATCATCCGGTAGAAAATCAGCTCGTTCAGCTACTCGAACTATTTGGTACAAAAAGTTAAAGTTATTTAAAAACATACAAGGTGCAAAAATTCCTATCAGAAAAGCTGCTAAAAATTTAGAGACAAAAAACAGAGCACGGAAGCCAACTTTTCTAATAAATATTCTAGCAGTATAACGGATTATGAAACGTATGTTTTAGCAGATATTTCGCAACATTCTGGAAAAATTTTATGTTGTTGTGCTCGAGAGAATATTGAAAAAAAATTTTCCAAAAAGTTTATGGTGTGATAAGAAATATGCAGTTGCGGCAAAAGAAGTCAATCATTAGTTATATCGGGCTCTATAAATTCGGAAATTTACTTCAGGGAATGTTTACAACAATAGGCAGCTTGCATTAATAAGACTTATTGGTAGGAAAGCCCATGATCGGAATATGAATAAAAAAGTGGTATTTGTACCAATAGAAGCAAATCTTCAATACTGTCCAGAACTAAGTTGGAGAGATAGGTCTAATTGTTAGAGAATTAAACAGCACGAAAATAGTGTCCAAAAGTGTGATATATTGTAAACGAAGATGGACTACCTGTTCGAGCAAAGTTTATGAAAGGGTTTGCAAAAAATGTTCAATCAAATAAGAAAAATTATACTAAAGCATTAGTAGTTTCATTTTTATATACATATGTTTATTTTAAAAATTTCTCACTCTTTGCTAATAACCTTGTATCTTATTTTAATTGCTAGTTATATCTCGAATACAAGTGGTGATACACACGGAACGAAATTTAATCCTGCATTACATGTCCGCCTATCTAATAAATACCTGTTTTTAACTTGTTATTCCTTCCATAATGTATTTTTGGACATGTATTTAAGATATTATTGTGCAGATACTTTGCATTATCAAATAAAATTTTTTAATGTTGGGATATACAAAAATATCTATTGATACTTGTCATTATAATTTCACGCAAAATTCCGTGTAGTTTTTTCCTGTAAAAAAAAAATTCAATTTGATATGCAATTTTGTTTACCAACTAATTATTTTAGATTCAATGAACATATATTTCAATTTTTCATTCCAAAAGAAAAAAAACTCTCCTTTTGGCTGACCACTTTTGCGTATGAGTAATATTTGAACTTATAAAAAATATTTTTATAAATTGTAGTAAACATTTTTGGGTTTGATCTTAAGAACGAACTATATTGCCGTAGCAAATTTCACAATTAAAAGTTACTATATAATTAAAATTATTAACATAATTATGTTTTATGAATGTGTGGCGATTTCTCTTAGTTCTGGTTAGGACTAGTGCAGCAAATTAAGCAGTCTTAGGATGTATTATTTAAAAACAACATTTTATATATTAAAAGACTATTTATAGAATCCATATTTTTACTCTAAGAAAATAGCAACCGATCAAAAATTGAAACTTAAACTTATTCCTCTCTTTTCACTCCTATCTAATGACTTCGTAGCCCTTATAAATTTTCAGATTGCCAAAATGAATTCCTTGATAAATGAATTTGCACTAATATGGGTGTATTATCTTAGAGATATTTAACTTATCTTTACAATAATCTATTAGTTACAAAATATTTATTAATATTCCGCTACATGCACAAACAAACAATCAAATAAACAAGACAACAAACACTTCTGCCTACGTTTACATTTCCTTTTTAGATCATGACAACACCAGATGAGTAACAAATAATTTCAATTTATTATAATTGAAGGACATGAACATATAAACAATTTCCACAATCACTGAACTGATTACAATGATGCATGTCATTAACATTGCATGTGGTGGTGTTAGTGATGGCGATGATGGTTAAACAACCAAACTCTTGCTGAATTTCAAAACTCTAACAAACAACACAACCAACAAAAAACAAATACAAAACAAAGCATGTAATAAGCAGGCAACACAAATACAAAGATGTTGCTTCCATCTAACACAAAGACAACAAGAGTAACAACTATGAATTTATAACCGGAAAACATACACCACTACCACCATTATAACCAGCAGTATTATATTTTTTACGTAACAATGATGACAACTATGAGTTTTATATTTGTTTGGTGTATAAAAGAAAAGCAAAAACAAAATATGTTTCTTTTTTCATTGTTCCTTTTTATAATTATCTTGTATGTCCTTTCTGATTTCAAGGAATATTTATATAAAAAACAGAGTATAAATAAAAATTTTTATACAAATAAAGAGTATGATGAAAATTTTATTAAAATAAACTACAACAAAAATGACAAAAACCCAACTCCAACAGCAGGAAAAAAAATTGATGATAAGGATTGTAAAGAAAATGAAAAAAAGTAAATAAGTGGAAAAAAGAAGGATATTATAATCATTTACCATATGGAGTATGAATGGAATAAAGAGGAGAGGAATAAAACAATGAAAAATATCTACATTTAATGTTTATATTGCAACAACAAACCAAAGAATACATAAGTAAATGAATAATATTAGGGTGGTAATTATTTGAGAATTTTGCAAATAGTGCTGCTCTAGAGTATTTTTTCAAACTTAAGGCTTTAGGAATATTTTATAATTTTTTTCGTATGTAAATTATTTTAATTTTTTGTAAAGAATTAAAAATATGTATCAGTCTAACTAAAGTAACTAACAGAGATATATAGTAATAGCAATTCAAGAAATCTTAAAGAATGAAATCTTAACCTGTTAGTTTAGGGTGTAACAATAACATCAAAACCTTTTTATATGATGTTTTAAGTTTTAAAACTAATACGTGCTACAAAGTTTTATTAAGGAAATCATTCTTTTAAAGATGAAGTTACATAAAACATGTGAAATTTTTATGAGACAATATGGATTTAAATGCAAAATATAACAAAACGATAATTATTTTCATACTTTTGTATTTATGTTCCGTTTAAGCAAAATGAAACCGCGGGTGAGAGGTAAAATTTTGACCAATTTAAAATAAAAAAATTAAAATACCTTATTATAATTTAATTATTACAAAACAACTATACAATAGCAGGAATTCTATGGGTGTAACATACTGTCTGAATTGTGATTAAATAATCGTTCGATAAATATTTTATCAAAATGTACGAAAAATATAATGCTTATCTTTTATGTCCTTTATTTTTAAGGGAAATAAAAAATAACTATTTAATACTTCCAAGAATATTAAAATTCTGATAAATTGGTGAAATACAATTAATTTACTTTACAATTACGAGACTTTAAAATTTTTTCTATATACAGGATAGTTGATAGTTTAACTCAAATTCTAATTGGAAAAAGACAAAAGTGACGTGAAAGCATTTCAGTAATTTGAAAACCCTCTCGCTTTTTAGAAAAAATTACTTTCCCAAAGTATTTTAATCGAATATGATTTTTTGCATTTTCACATATAAGACTGTGTTGTCCTACTTTTTCAAGTATTGAAGGACTCCAGGGGTTCCTTGGTCGGTCACGAATTCTTGAGTCTTGGATTAACTAAAGCACCATTATCATTATATTGACAGGAAGGTTTCTGATAGTGCGGTTAATGTTCCAAAGATATATTATGTTGACGTTTTCAGGTCAGCAGTTGTTTGAAAATGCCTTTAATTTTAACGTGTTGATGTAAAATTATAACCAGGCTCACTTCACTTCACTTCACTTCACTTCAGTATAAAATAATTGTATTCCTTATAGGTTGAATGTTCTGAGTTGTTTCCATCTAGACATAAGAGTGGCGTATGTTCCTCCATATTGGTTGTATATTATGTATTCTATGTATTTGATTGTCCATGTTGTTATATATGCTCATGTTATTTATGCTCATGGCTTTAATTCACATAATAGAAATCATCGAGATTCGACAGTTATTAAGAAGGAGCTGCTCAAGTCAAGCATTAATATCATTATAAATTTCATTGCATTACACAGAAAGGCAAAATCAAATTTTATATCCTGAACCACCACAGGTGGTGAACAGAGTGTATAACACGACTGTATGTTCTTGGCAGGCTCACAATTTTATTAATGAATTTTTATTATTGCAATTCAACAAAACTGTTGATTATTGTCCTCCGCAGATCCCTGTTTCTGTCCGTCTGTCTGTTGATTCACTCACATCCACAATAATTGATGGAGCTAAATGAGATTATGGCCTGAGCATTTGCCATTATCCTCAACAGTTTTGCATGTATAAGCAGCAAAATCGGTTAAGTATGTTGATAGATATAGACCGATATCTAAAATAACCTAAGAGTTCAGGAGAAAGACATTCGATTGTCAGTTATAAATTGACCAATTTGAAGACAATATTGACATAGAATTAATTAAAACCCTAAATGCATTAATATTAAATTGAGAGTGCCAGTAACAGAAATACGTTAAGACATGCAGACTTACATAATTAAATTGAATTAGATTTTCATAATTTTTTTCCTGAACGAAAGGTCGAAGATAAATCTTCCTTACTGTGGTGCTGTAAGAGAGATTCTTTTATAATAACTAGATTTAATTTCCTTTAATACGCACCTGGTATATTGCAATTTTTCTAAGTTTACTGCTGACAGTTTTTGAAGATCTTGCGACATGAATATAACTCTCTTCTTTACACCTTTGTTTCGATAACTAAAATTGCTATTAAAATTAGAATCTGGGCTTTATCACTTTTAGCAAAACACATACAGAAGGACTTGAGTAAATTGGTATTATTTATATTTTCACGCGATTTTTCACATATAAACACACACCTACATACAAACATATGTTTATAATTAAATGAACGGTCATCTATTAAGTAAATTCGTTAAGTGGGTGTAAATTTTATTCGTTCATTCTTGTTTGTGTTCTAAAGGACTTATTTTTTTAACTCAGAGTCTACAAAATGTTGCTGATAAAACATTTTATGCGATATTTTCTTCTTTTTTCTCTATATTATACTTTTTCTAATATTTTACCGTTAGTTAAGAGTAATTCTGGTAAAATGTTTCCTAGCTTTGCATACAAAAGTGTATCTGCTTGAGTGTGTGTTTACTTTTAGTGTTATGGTCGAGTTTGTGTGTTTGGAAAAATGTTAAATGGTTCGTTTTTTTCCCTTTTTTGTGACTTTTTTTAACACAGATTCTAAAACCATGTAAGTAAGTAACATAAAACAGTAACAAGTAGAACAGAAAAACAAAAAAGGGACGAACTGCAACAAAAACAAAAGTAAATTAAAAGGGTATCCTTCCGTGTCGCTAAGCATGCATACCTTATTTTACTGCCTCACTAGATGATGACAATGAAGTTGTTGTAGGTTTGTTTTGTATGGTTCGGTTTGGGTTGGTTCATTCAATGGTTGCTCGGCTCAATGGCTGGCGGGTTTGGTTCGTTGTTTGTCTATCTGTCTCACTGTATGCCTCACTGGTTGTATGTGTGTGTATGTTTTTCAATGTTATTGCTGCATTTAGTAACATGGTTTTACATAATTTTAATTTTGTTGTTTTTTTCTTTTTAATTTTCTCTGAATTATTTTTTTATATTTTGTCCACCGCTTTTATTGCTTTTATGTTTTGTAACTTGTCTTTCATGTAGTTAGTGGTATGTTCATGTGCGAGTTCATGTAGCTGGATAAATTCATTGTAGCGAATTGTTGCTGCTCTTGTCAGGAAGTTGCAACAACACATTTGGGGCCAATAGATTTGTTTGTATATTTGTTACATGTAACAGTAGTTAGTTATATTTTTTGTAGAAGGAAGTTGTTGTAGGATATGTTGTTATCGCCATCGTCATCATCATTATCATCATTGTCACCAAAACGTTAGTAGCAGTAGCAGCAACATCATCATAATCATTGTCATCGCTTCTATTTCTCCTAATATTGTTTGTGGACTCTAGAGTACATAATGTCATTGTAGATTTTATAGAATTAAAAAAAGGATACAAAATCTTATTTTCCTAAAGAAAATTTAATTTTATATAACTTGTTTTAAATGGAATTAAATTAAACTAAAACTAAAAATAAAAAAACTAACAAAATTGCTAAAAATAAATATAACTAAATTATAACTTACAAACAGTTTGTATGAAAATAATTAAGATTGTTGCAGAAGATGTTATGAAGATAATTAAAATTTTATTTTATAAAAATTGCGAAAATAATTGATTGATAGATAGATAACAATATAAAAAGGGTTTCATAAAAAAGTTATCATCATTGTTATGTGTAAAAAATAAAATAAGGAAATTATAACAAAAAAGAGAAGATATTGAACAAAATAATTATAATTGTTATCTGAAATATAAAGACTTTAGTATAATTTAAAATCCTTTCTAGAACAAGTCCATTTCTCCTTAGTTTAAAAATGGAAATATTTCATTTAACTTTTTATTCGCCTTCGTGTTGTATTTATCACCAATAAGAAATAATCTAAGACCTCATAGATATATATTTTTGGAAAGTATCAAAATCTGAATAATGACGAAAGTAATCACAAGGTTACACATAAGCCAATTTTAATGAAGCTTATCCCTCTAAAATTTGTCATTTTGATTTGGAAATATAGGAACTGAAGCAAAAAACAAGTAAGGGTCAATCCCAACTATGTAATACACTACAGTGATGCTTAAAATTGGTAATTGCAATACCAAATATTGCTGCAATGCCAACTTATATATAAGACTTAAGCCCTTCAATATGATGTTATGGAACCTATGAGAGAAAATGAACTGATCGTATTTTAAATTAGTAAATAGTTTTATAATAATGTACGACTCATCTGTAACAAATTTCGTTAAAACGTTTTATATTTGTTCCGAGAAATGAATCAATATCATAAATAAAAGGAACTAAATTAAAAAAATGATTTCTGGATATTTGTTATATTAACTTTAATACGAAACCAAAATTAATTGAAATCTTAAAGGAAAAATACGCAAAATCTTTTTACCCTTCAAAATATGTGTAGTCTATTGATTGCAAATTACAGTCTCCTTTTCTAAATGTCTCTAAAATAAGATTACTTCAATAAGTATACTTTCCTGGCTTTCAAAGATCTTTTTACTATTTTCAGATGGACTACTGCAGCATTTAATTAGCCGTACATTAGAATAAAGATTAATAATATACATTCATTCTTACATTTAATTTATACATTAGATCTACGAAAATTGGAGACATTGTGAAAAGACTGATGTAAATGTGTAAAAAAGCTGAAGAGTAAAACTTTCATATAAATTTCACTATTAAAAAGAAATTTTTCTGGGAAAACCTGTCCCACATAATTAAATAATTATGCCACACTCAGACTGTATAAGGTACCTTGGAAATCATTTAGATAGACATATTATATGAAACCAAGAGACTTCAAATCATCTAGTGTTCGCTGGTTAATAAATTGAATTATAAAACTTTGCCTTGAAAACATAGAAAATTTATATAAAACTGTTGGAACCAGTGTGGATGTATAGCATACAATATAGGTCACTCCTAGCAACGCTAGTATTGACCTTGTACGGGAAACCTAATTGATGATGCAAATAAAAATGAACATCAATAGGGATCTGCTAATATCTATAGTAAAACAGGAATTTAAGAAAGTGCTCTCTTGCAAGATATCTTCTTGAAGTACAACGTAGATCTAGGTTTTGTAAATCGAACTTTCAACCCCGCTTTTAGTGGAAAGACTAAAAACATCATAAGATTTAAATAACATAGTGAGGCCTAAGATAAGGAGCTATATATAACGCCATGAAACAATCATCTATGACCCCATAAAGTACACATGTATCATATCAAAATCTGAGTCTATGTCTTTTTGTTGAAAACGTTCTCATGGTTATATTATTTAACCGGACTTATTAAAATTTAGTTTTTTAAAAAACTAGTTATAAGATTAAAGATAACTTTAATTCATAGCAAAATGCATTTTATTGGAAAAAGTTATAGCCAAAAATATGTAAATTTTGACTTTCAATGTATACAAATATTGGTGTGTATATGTATAAGATGTGTTATAGTACATGTATCCATCATAATGCTGTTAAAACTGCTTACATATTTACATGTGGTGGAGGGTAGATTCGGCATAGCAAAATAAAAACAATAATTTGAAAATTATTATGTTACTCCATAACCCCAGAGATATTTTAATAAAATAAGCCATAGTTTGATCTTAGATGTCCTTTCAAATTGATATAGAGGAAGCATAAATTTGTTTTTTTTTAGAAATAAGAATTATAAAAAAGGTATAATTAGAGGTTCCAGTGCCTTGTTATATAAATTGGTACACTGAACGTATACTTAGTATATGTTTGACTAATATAACTCATACGCCTTTAAGTTGTGGATTTATAGTTCTTAATGAAATCAATTAAATAATATAAAACGAAATGTAAATTTCATATTTTTTGAACTTTATAATTTTGTGATATTTTTTTTAAATAAAAATAATTTATCTTATTAATTAATTTTTAATAAAATAAAATTATGTGTTATTAATAAGGAATACATAGATGTTGGTTTTTTTCGTAAGATGTAACCAAATTAAGTTTTTTTTTTAATAGCGGAAAGTCGATGATGACATATCAAAGAACCTATTTGCAACTTCAATGCGAATATAATAAAATATAGTTATTTTCTGAAAAAAAAAAAAAAAACAAAAATTTTAAAATTTTTTAACCGAATTTAAGAAAAAGTTCTTATGGAATATACGACTCTTTTAAAATTACGTTCATTACTATTTTAGACATGTCGCAAAATCCGCTAATTTTCTGCAAACGAACGGCTGTGAATTGGAACTTTTAAAAATATAAATCATTAAATTTTTCTTCTATGGCTCCACATCACTACTGGTTAGGAGAAAGAGAGGCTGCCTCTACATTGGAAGAATTTTTAATTTACTGAATTGTGAAAAAAGGAATAACTCTACTTGGCATCAAAAGCAGGATATTGAAAATCCGCTTCTTAAAGCTCAAGAAAGACTTTCAAGTAAAATTAATACATACTTGTCAATAGACTTTAAGAAAGCCATCGATGTTATTTTTTCAATACTTCCATTTGGTAAGTATTGGAAAGAAAAGGAGTATTCCAGAAGAAAATACGAATACTACATCTGTACGAGGTCACTGACCTGTAAGTTCTTCGTAATCGTAAAGTTAGCCAATCAATTAAAACAAATGATAAACTACAAAAGTACTATGACTACAAACGGCGGTGCAGATGTAGACATAAACAATAGACTCAAAAAAGTGAGAACAACACTTGGATGCCTACAATTAATATGGAGCTGCTCACAAATATCCACACAAACAAAGCTTAAAATATTCAACGCATGTGAACAGTTATCACTGTGTATGAAAGTGAAACCTGGTTAATATCAAACACTATCAAACAAGAACTACAGTTTTAAATCAACAAGTACTTTCAAAATTATACACAGAATATAACCAATGAGAAGCTCACAATACCAAAAAGAAATGCAAAAAATTGAGGTGGATTGGTCACAGTGTCAAAAACAACAAGATAGTATAACGAAAATGGCACTTGAGTGGAATTCGCAAGCTTCAAGAAGCTGTGTCCGTTCAAAAAACACTTAAAGATGTTCCATACTAAAACTGGGTCATAAAAATATTAAATAAGCTTTAAATAAGCTTTACCTCTTTTTATAAATTTTTTTTTTTTTTGATACTATTTTCATTTATCAAAAATAAAAAGTTTGGTCATACTCTACCTACGATATGCCCCAATGTGGAATATGATAAAATTTAGAGGATCTCAAATTTAAGCTTTTCTATTTAATTTGTTGAAACGATCGCTTTACAATCTTTCATATAGTATAATATTTTTGTGCAATTTTCAGAAAAAATAAAACCATATATTCGGTTTTTTTAAAGTTATGCATAACACAACATACAGATCCATTTAAGAACAATTAATTTTTTATTAAATTGAGAATTTTTATTAATTGACAAATTCCATTTTAGTTCCTTTCATTAGCGCATTGAATAAAATCCTTACATTATTTGTTTATTCACTATTCATTTTTAAAAAAATAAGAATTTAAAATTAAATTTATTCTAAAAAATTTAGTTTTTGATTTTTATTTGTACTTTACTTACTACAAAAAAATAAAAATAAAAATAAAAAATTATTATAATACCATACAGCAGATTAAAAATAAGCTTATTTCCGCAAAAAAATTCTAAAAAAAAATATTTCTAAAATGCAGACATAATACTGTCATTCTAACTACAAGTGAATAAACCCCAACTATACTGAAAAAAATATATAAAAAACTTAAAAAAGTAGAATAAATACAAAATAAGGAAAGAAAGGCGAATGAAAAAAAAATCCAACAGGAATTGACATAATTCTTAATAAGTCCATTCAATTAAGTGGAATTTACGTACTCCCTCTCAATATAGCCCGAACACCAATTCGCATCTAAGCAACGCAACATAACACGACACAACACAACAGAATGTCAGGCAAACTTCATCCACAGTAAATAGTAGAAGTAGCAGCAGTGGCAACAACAACAACATCAAAACAATACAACAGAAATGACAGCAGCGTTAATATTAGAAGAATTGAAAATAAAATGAGACGGAAACATAAGCTTCTCTTAACAAAAAGCGCTTAAAAAATACTGTCAGCAAAATAATATTGTTAAATTAAATATAAAATATTTTTTTGTTGTTGTTAAAAAAAAAATATAGATAAATAATTTTTTTCTATGAAAAAAATAAGAGGGTATTTTTTTTAATATTTTTAAATTAATGATTACTGCAAGTGACTGAAAAATACAACCAATATAACCCAGCAAATATTTGAAGATGCTATAATACAATACAATAACTTAAGATAATTTGTTTATTAATTATGAATCAAATATCAAATTCTGTAACCAAAAGTAGTTTTCAGTCATCAACAGACAGACGGATAACTCAGATAACAATTGAGACTGAAATTAGATTTTTAGTAATAAAGTTTTAGACTTATTTAATTAATAAATTATCTAGAATTAATAGTAAGATGTTAAGACATCCACACTGTGCCGAAAAAATTTATAGCCAAATCAGTAAATCACTTTATGTAGTAAAATACAATCTTCTTCATTACTGACCCAGTTTTGCACTCTACACAACCACAGGTGATAAAGGTAATATGGGTTTGTGCAAACGGAAAAAAACGATTTATACCAGAACTTTTATTTAAACTGATTAAAAAGCATTTTCTGAGTCGATTAAACGGTTTCAGTCCGTCCGGCAGCCAAAGAACTTTTTGAAGAAAATTTTAAACGTAACTTGCAAGTGGCATTATTTTGGCCTGAGAATGATTCCTATTGAAACTGGTGATGATGAGTTTATTATTTCTCCTGATCTCCATACAAAATATTTTTGAAATTTTGAGCAAATAAGCTTTACAGTATTAAAAAAAATTGTGCCGATTTATTTCGAATATCACTGACGTACATCAATCTCACTTATAAATTGCTATTGTCATTTGGTTAAAATTTGGTTCATATAAATAAAGGTCTGTGATGGAAATTTAACAAGGTTCGGTCCATAGTTTCCTATAGCTTCCATAATACTCCTTCTCAGAAAAATCATTTAAAACACATAAATCTTACATTAATATGAGCACCGTACAACTGCCATATAATTTGTCGTATCTGCTTATTAAAACTGGAAAATATTTTATTCCTTTTTCTACACTATTTCCATCTAACATATCAAAATTTCTGCAAATTTCTGTTCACGACATTAATAATGAATCTGTCACTGGTTTCAGAAAAAATGTATACCCTATACCATCACTGGTGGTTTTCCTTTTATTTGTCTCTCTGTTCATATAACAACGTAAACATGCTTCCTATAAAATTGTTTGAAGTATTTTGATAAAATTTGATATGACTTTTTTGAGTTAAGGACAAACGATTTCGTGAATGATGTTTGGTCTTATATTTCAAGACATTCTCAAACAAAGTTGAAAATTGATTTCTTCTTTTTCAATATAATTACAACTCTATTAATTCTTCTGCATAAATGATCTTTAAATTATAGTCTTGTGTCCAGAATTTACTAAGAGTTTTTAAATTTTATTATCTCTCTACTACGCATGGTTCCATTATTCAAAACCCACTTTTGAAAATAAGGATATAAACAAGTCATAATGCTATTTTAAATCTATAATTCATTCCACAAAATATATACAGAGCAAAAAAAAAAATACATAATTATATTTCTTGAATCTAAAACAAGAATACCTAATGGGTCTGACTATAAATTTTTTCTACTTAATCGCTTTTGATAATTTTGGAATGGTATTTAGGTACATATTGCTTAGTTCAGGCAAAATTGTATTCCAATTGTTCTTTTTCTTTTGAACTAAAAGGTTGCTTAGATATTGACCTATATATTTTAATATATCAAACTGATCTTGAAACTTTTAAATACTCTAATAAAAACTTTGGACAATTTTCATGAAGCTCTGTCAATTATTGTGTATGTGAGCGTGCTAACAATAGACGGACAACAGGCGGACAATGCTAGAACGATATACATTATGGGCTACGTAAAACTTTATGCGGTATTATATTTTTCCATCTAACCGTTATATACCGTATGACAAAGTCAACATACACACTTCACCACTTGAGGTGGATGGTATAAAACTTCGGCTTAAATAAAATTTCACTGTGATACTAAAGTTCTTAGTAAGTTTGAGTTTTTATTTAAGATATAAAGGGAACTACGTTATCATACACCTCAATATCTCATAATTCTTTAATAAATTTTTTACACTCCAAAACTCTTGAACTATAAATTGGTTTCGATTATCGGAATCCACTCTCAAAAAATGTTAAGTGTAGGTTATTATATAACAAATTTGCACCACTTTTAATATTTCTATGCCTTGAGTTATTTAACTATAGGACTTTGAGAAAAATCGCCTACAATTCAAAAATAATTTTACGAATTCATTGAAATCACTGCAATCGTTCGGAAGTTTCACATTTATTTAAATTCCGCTTTTCATACGAAAAACACTTGATGACATATTGCGAATCTCAAAAACCATTTACAAGTTTTTGTTATATTCTTAAACATCTTTTTGGAGGTATATAGAGTCCATGTTAGAAGAATTTGATCGTTTTTGAAGCCAAGATAGTATCAAGCAAATTTTTGTTGTCCTGTACCGAATTGAAGTGATTCGAGTATAATCTAAAAAAATAATAAAAAGAAAAGACAAGGTCTTTGTTCAACAAAATTTGAGCCAAACTTTCGTCCAATATCATGATGAACATTTTTAGTCTCGTATCTGGTTGAATATTATGGAAGGTTTTCCATCCACTGGTTTCTTAAAAGAAATTATTAAAGTTCTGCACAGATTGCCTGCAGTTGACTGGTCCAATTATATTATATCATGGTTACCTTAAATTTGTTTATAAAATTATCTTTCCACTATTTTCCATACATTTTTTACCCGACATTAGCTTAATATTGTCATGGTAGTCTTAAGGCTGGTCGAATGTTATGGGCGTTTTTGACTGCTCTTAATATTGTCACAATGAACGATAATTTTGATATTATTCTATTAAGACCTTGATATGGCCAATTGATCAGACTTTATACATGTCCTTCTACACTTGAATTTGTATTCATCAATGTATCAATTTTTTATTAACAGAACAGATCTGAGGGATCATCGTATTGTTTTTCAATGTCCATCCAATTCATTTAATATGGAACATAATTTTATTGCTTTGAATATAGGGAAGTTGATTCCTGTGTGATTTTTAATAACAAATAAATTTTCCCGCCCTTGACAACTGCCTCAAATAAGTAATGCTTTCAATTTCTCACATTCAAACTTTTTGGTGGAACAGACAAACTTTTTTATGCCTTGAGGCATATTTTGGTAGATTTCAACCTTTATCTTTAAAGGACTTCAAAGAAAAAACTTTTCACCGGAACAACTTTTTTGGGAACTAAATTTCACATTTTGAAGCGACTGAAAATGTCATGGTTATTTCGTATGTTCTCCAAATCAATATTACTAATTTGTCTATCAAATATTTAAATTAAATTTATATCTTTCATTTCTTCTTTAATGTTTCCACTGTACATTCTTGTATTTTGTAAGGACACATAAGTTATACAGAATCCCTTTTTACAAATTTAGTGTTCTATTTTAAGTCTACACATAAAAAGAACTTAATATAGTAACAGCAACAACAATAACAATAAGTTTTATATTCGAAAAAAAAATTGCAAAAATAAAATTAAGAAGAACTTTTAAAGTGAATCTTAATTCAATTGTATCATGTCAAGATGATGATGAAAGAGGAGTAGTTCACAGAAGCACAAAATAACGATTCTAAAAAACATTAACATCTACAACAAATACCCTCCTTTTCGTCATCACCACACTTCATCCATAACATCGTTGTAATAGTCATTATCATCATCACTATTCACAAAAACTATGAAAAGTATTAGAAGGAGCAGCAACAGCAGCAGAGGAGCAGGAGAAGACGAAGAGTAGAGTTTGAACTAAAGATGTTACTCAAACAATCAACTTAACGAAAAATCTCTTAAATTGTATAAAAGTTCTTTAATTACTGTCGAAAACTTTTAGATGACTTTTACAAAAAATTAACACACATACACTGACATAAACTTTTATGCATTCGTATGCATGTGATTTAAAGAAGAGATGAATGTATTTGTATTTGTTAGCTGAATTAGAACAAATACATTCATAAATAATTCTAATATTTGATATTTGTTCTTTAGAATGATGAAAAATAAATGAATGGATGTCTGTATGTATGTAAATAGTTTTCAAACAATTCTAATTTTTTAAGATTTGAAAACATCATTTTGCTGTAGAACTTTTATTGTGTCAGGGAAAAGAAAGACATTAATTTTTATGATTGTTTGGTAACATATTTTAATGAAGTTTGATATTTACAGCAAACCACCATATTAGGTGATGAGTAGTATGCATGAAATGTAATCGTAAGTATACAATTTCATATTTTTCAAAATTGATTCCCTCAGTCTAAATAGTGATCCAATAATCATTAAAATTCTGGCTAGGAAGTCATTTTTAATATTCAACTAATAAAAAATCGTTGAAAGGTTTTTTGTAATATATCGAATGATTGAAAATATGTTTTCCATTATAAAAAATAAATTTAAATAAATCACATTATGATAACTTATTAGTAATTTTCCATTTAAGTGTTATTGGGCCTTGATGGAAAATTTTGATATAAAGCAGGTGATGCAAAAACTGTGCGAAATTTTTATCACTATTTTTAAGTTAGTTCTTGACTGGATATCTGGTGGAATATTTTGGTTGGCCTTCACCTATTGCTATAAAATGAATCATTTATCTTATCGCAATTTATAAGTTCCCAACCCAAAATACCCCTCAGATTCACCAAATGCAGAAAGTTACATAGTTTTAGAGGTTTTTTTTATAACTATCACCGCTACTAGTGGGTTCCAATTGTATAAGATTCGTTTAATGCATTTTATAGATTCTCTATGGGTTTCGAATACTTTGCTTATAACCAATTTTTGATAAAAGCTTCGAAACACTCCCTTCCCTTTCGTAGGCCTCGAATATAGTCGCATTTGCTTTTTGATTCCCCGGAATTCAGTTAAAGGTAAGAAAATTCTTATATATTCTTATATTTATGAATATGAATTAGCATGGACATGATGATTGTAGAAGAATGTCTGTTGACGCTACGCTCACATCCATAATAATTGACAGAACTCAATGAAATTTGTTCTGAGTATTTTTTACTGGTCCTATATAAACCCAACAAAATTCTTTTAGTACATAAAAATATAAATAATAAATCGGCAGTTTAGAACAAAATTAATAATATGAAGTTATATGTATCTTGCTAATGTAGTGTGATTTTTTCGCATAAAAAAAATCGCCAAAAATATGACATTTGTCATATAGTTCTGCAAAATTTGCGCTCAACTATGTATTGGAATTATTAAGAAAAAAATTCAAGAATTTGTCAATTATAAATTGACAAATTGTAACGAAATTGGGATGTAAGATGATCAAAATTTTATAGCTAATTACAGTTGTTTTTTTATTTAAGAAAAACTTTCATACATTGTGTGCATTTGCGAGTGTATATGTGAGTGTGGATGTTCGTAAACTGGATAATTTTCAATATTCGTCATAGATGAAAGTGGCATTTTTTTGTTTGTATTTATGTATAAATTATTTAAATATTATATAATTATAAAATATTAAATATTGTATTGTATTTGTAGTACAGGGAGTATAATTAATATAATATATGAATTAATACATTTATAACTCATACGCTTAGATGTTCTGTGAATAAAAAACTACGCATTTTAATTTATCATCGGCATATTTTTTCCGATGATATATATGAACGGTGTACTGTTCCAAATTTATTAAAATCGCTTCAGTAGAAAATAAGTATTTCCCAAAATATATAAATAATTTTATGGCTCATTAAGTGTTGTATTAAAGAAAAACATTTTTGTATTGTATAGATTTCTGAGTGTATATGTACGAAACATAATACTTTTTACGCATTTATAATACAGGATACGAAAGATTCGCCGTACCCAAATAAAACATTTTTACTTATTGTTGAGACTTTATATCACTAAAAAATTGAGAAATTATTTCGTGAAAAACTTCTGTAGTTATTTTTCATTGGAGGTTATTTCTTGACCTCAATTTCTGATGTAACATTTCAGTAATTAATTTTCTTTAAATTAATGGAAATTATAATTTTTATATTAAACGTGATAAATTTCTTAGGAAGATTTTATTCCCAAGTTTATTTTGAAACAATTATAATTTCTTCTTCTTTGAGTCTATAATAATTCCGTGTGATATCTGTCAGTAATTATTATTTTTAACTTGGGATTCAAATTTTTAGAAATATATTTCTTTCTATTGAATAAATTTCATTTGTTAAAAATTTAATAAAAATGGATTCTTATTTTCATAAAAACCGCATTTCTATTACAATCTTAAACAACCAGTTCCAAAATATGTAGCATAAATTTAAATTCAAGAAAATAAATCTTATTAATCTTCATAAATTCATAAATGAAACTCTTAAGATGTCTGTTCTCTAACTTGATTACACATTGTAATATTTAATGTGATTTCGCTCATTTTTTTTTTGTCTTTAGCAACCAAAAAGTTAAATCTGAAATTGCTAAAATGAATTGTTACACATAATCTGTACTTAAAATGATTGAAAAAGCATTTAGCACATGTCCTTAAAAGTTGTCATGTTAACTCGTGTTAATGTAACTGATTATTATATTTATATTAAGAGAGTGTTGTTACTATGTAACGTATTGGTGTGGGTGGTGGTGGAGGTAATGTTGACGTTGCTGCTACTTCAGCTACTGTAACTCATTTAAATTGTTGCTGTTGCTTTTGTTCATGTTGTTGTGTTGGTGTTATTGGTTTTAATGCTGCTATATGTTGTACATATTATAATGTACAATTGCAGCTTAAGCGTTTATATTAGAAAAGTAATTTCTCAAATTCAATCTAACCACATTTAGACACATACACATTTACACATATAAGCTAAATAACACCAATGTTATGCCATATGATAAGCAATTTAACGAGCATCTTCATCATCACCTCCTTTCATGATACTTCACTTGTATGTGCTTCCATTTGTCCTCTCCTTTATTTTTTTAAAGAAGCTAACACCATCAACTTGTTTTCCATTATCAGACAACTGAAGATATAAAATTTATTTGCATAATATGACTTGTAATCGTATAGACCATGTACAATGTGAAACCCGTCATTTTCATAAGATTCATTTTGATAAATTTACACGATATTCTATATCTTGTTTGTGTGTATTGTACATATGCGATAATAAATGTTATTTAGAAGTTTGTGTAATGTATGTAGTGATTATAATAAATGGCCTCGAATATAAAGGCAGTATTATATTTAATTTATCTTTTTAACATCTGCACTAAAAAGAATAATCTTTTAACTAAAAATATGAGTATTTTTTTTGTTTTTTTTTTTTTTTTGTTTTTTTTTTATTGTGTAGAAATTAAGATTCGTTGACCTAAATTAAGATTGAAATAAAGCAAAAAAAAAAAAAAAGGAAAAGTCATGCAAATGTTTGCGTGTGGAAATTTGTAAAGTGTATATTTGTACGTGGTGGATGGTTTATAAAATATTGGAAGTATGAGCGATCGAGAAGAATATAGTTTGGACTGTAAGGTTTTCAAAAAAGCGAAAGTATGCGCGAACAAGGAAAGTATAATTTGGACCGGAGAGAACTTGAACTTGACCCATATATAAACGATAATTACAGAGTGTAACGAAATGATTTCACGAACCCTATTACATTTCAAAGGAGAAAGGAGAAGTATCCAATGAGTTCCCTAATGAAATACATTGGATGTTCCTTAATAGAAATCTTATTTGCTCGATGTTGAGAGGTATATTTATTTGACCTACTTCCCTGCGTTAACAACAAGAAATGTGACAAGAAAGTAGAACGGTTCGGAGACCAACGAAGAAGCATTCTACATAAGTAATTGTCCTTGTGAACTTAAACACTCAGTGTTCTTCGCACAAAATGTGTACAATGCATCTGGCAACGATCCATATGCAGCAGACTGTTATTTCAAAACGAAGCGTATCTTATATGTCTCCACACTGAGCCTTAAGTTCTAGATACATCTCGTAATTTGGGTTTAAATCGCAACCACCTTCATTCCCCTAATTGAACACAAAACGCTGTAAATTTTCAGAAAATGGGTAGAAACACATATGGGCACGTTCTTACATTATTAAATCTAATCAGAAAGTGATACCTTAACATCTGCAGAAATGAGTTATACCCCAATCACCTGTAGTTTTACGGGTTAAAAAAGTACTGGTATAAAAATATTGGGTGCGATCAACATTTGTCAGTTTCAGATAAGCGAAATGTAATAAGGAATCAAAATGCATGCGAATCATATTTTTTTCTCAAAACTTAAACAAACTAAATTTCTTATTTAAATTTCAAAATATACGTCCTTAATGCAAATTTAGCTTCTATTTTCTTCTCTGTAGTATTTTTTCTTTTTTTGAAAAATTTCCGTTTTGTGAGTTTTCGAAAATTCCTAACGATAACGATCATTTTGTAACCACCGTGGAGCATAAGACCTTAAACAATCACACCTAAGACTTTGTATTTTCTTAAAACTATTAAACTAAATACCATTACATCTCCAACAATAATCCCTCGTATCGAAAAACTGTTTCATGGTAAACCTGACAAACAAGGGCGTTTAATGTTAACAGCTTTTTCCTCTTGGTTGTCTACAATAAATCTTTCAATTTTAAAAAAATGACACATCATATTACCTTTTGGATACATTCTAAATATGATGAAATTAATCATGGTAAAAATAAATCTTATTAAGCGTACGAACGTACATTCACATAATCTCAATTATAACGAATAACGAATTTCCACTTTCATTTTACGCTAATTCACCAAAATCTTTTTTATTTCTCTGCTATTTCCCTTCTTGTTAAACAAAAATTAAATCTTTTGCAAATCTTATCAAACAAAATCTTAAAACAAACTTACGAACAACATTATTTTATTTCTAAAAAACAAGGGTTTTCCTGACTTTCACTTTGATAATAATGCCATATTGCGTAATCCACAACAAAAGCAACAACAAAATAAAACACCATTAAACGTGTAAAAGAAGTGGGTGTGATGCTTACAATTGAAGAGGAGTAATAAAACATGTGTGTATGTTGTTTGGAAAAATAAAAAAGGTATTTCCGTTTAAAAATGTAAAAAACCGCAATATCATGTAAAATGGAAAAATTCATAAACGCACACACGTACAATTTTACAAAGCCTGAAACCATGACACCAATATAAACTGAAAAAGAACTCACATAAACTTTAAAATGAAAAATAGAAACAACACAGACAAAAGATTTATTACCGCAACACAAGTTATTTTATTTTACTTTTTTCCATTTTGTTTCAACAGGAAAATTAAAGTATTCATTTACTGCTCGTGCCACAGATATAACTTCGGTTTAACCTGTGAAATAACAAAATGTAGCCTCCGGTGATGGAGTGATATTCAGGTTGAATATTTCAAAAATATTATTTTTTGTGCTCTACATTTTGGCAAGTGGAGAATAAGTTTGTCATTCCGTATGATACTGTTCAAAGAAATTTCTAACCATTTACAGCACTCTTGCATCTAAAATTCAATGCCGCACAATGTGTCTAAATCCATATATTTTTGAAATATGTAATGTAAATTTTAAAATTGATTTTGAGGAGAACAAATGGAAACACATCTTTAAAACTCGGAGATTCACTATTATTAAACAAAAGGTAAGTGGAATGCGATTTGATTGAAAAAAATTTAAGAACTTATATTTTTGAATTGATGCGAATAATGATATTTATTTGAAATTCCAACATGATCAGAATAAAAATTATACTTTTCAATTCGCAAAAAATCTAAAATGCCAATCTGAATAAATTATCATCAATTTGTGTGGGATTTGAGCCTGGTCGCACACGATCGGGTAGACCCTACTAAGGGTTAAGACTGATGGCAGTTAAAATTAATATTGAAACGACCGTTGTATTTGACAGAATAGGACGAAGAGAGATGACTGTATATGACAAGAATATTCTAGAATCGACAAAAACTGACGAGTAACGATTAGATCTCAATAGACGGTCAATTCCGTATATAGTTGAGTTTGAGCACTGGTCCAGGGAGTCGTAGTCTAAAGTTGAAAGAGTTAAGTTGTTAAGTTGTAAAGTTGTAAGAAGTCAAGTGATAAATTTAAGTTGTGAAAGTGTCTTAAAATCAAAGTGAATAAATATATTTGATTGTTGAATTAAAACTATAAATACCCCCTAGACTTAAGCCTAATATATATAATATATAATAAACTAAAATCTATTAAAGAATTGTGTTTTAATCAAAGTCATCAAACTTTGTTATAAAACTATCCTACAAATTGGGGACTCGACCGGGATTGTGCCAGTGAAAAGTGTAAAAGAATTAGTTGAAAAAATAATATTCAAATTTAAATTTGGTGAAATGTGTTGAAGTTAATTAATTTAAAATTGCTGTATAAAAGAGAAGGAATAAATATATTTATACGTGTAAACGCGAAAAGACGAAATTAAAAAAACACAAGTTTAATAAAATTATAAGAGAACAGAAAAAGAGGACTTTGAAGTTAAAGAGCATTTATGAAAAAAAAAACATCTAATTTTTCGTTGATATAAAGGTGTATGCATGTGAATAAAAAAAAACTTAAGAGATAACAAAAATAACATAAACATTAACATATAAGTTTAAAATTAAGAGCAAAAACTTTTATGCACACAAACTTTAACAAACAATATAGAACAGCGTAAGTGTTTTCAGAGCATAAGAGCTTTTAGAGCATAAGTGTTTTCAGAGAAAAGTGTTTAATCGCTGAAAACGGCCGTTAAATTTAACTAATAAAAGCTTATACAAAAGAATGATAAGATAAAGCGAGTGCAGTGGAGAACTTGATCATATAATTCAAGAGAGGAAAACGACGAGTAAAAGTTGTGCTAGTTATCTCATGTGGAAGTTAGTTACTAAGGAGCTTTGAGAAGGAGAGACTGAGCAGCTGATGTTCTCGGGGAGATTGAACGAGTATTACAATAAGATAAGTAGTTTTAACATTTTTGTATGTATATGTGTTAATTTGTAAGCTTTTCCTTTTTATGATATGTATGTAACTTATATTTTTTTAATTCAAATTTCGGTTCTGTTAAATTCAATGTTAATTTTAGAGCTTAATGTAAATTTATGTTATTTTTACATTCTGTTAAATTGATATTCGAGAATATTTGATTTTGTAAGAGTGTTTCTGGACTATTTTAATCATGGACGTTAATAGCATTATGGCAATGAATTGTGACGCTTTACGGAGAAAATTGACTGAGTTAGGATTGGACAATACAGGTTTGAAGGCAGTGTTACGCGACAGGCTACTCCAACATTTCGGTCACCAAATCGATGGGGATGACTCTGAATCTTTAAATTCTGAGTATCAGGATGTAAGTGCTAGGACACATCCGGAGTTTCGCCTTAGTGGTCCTGTCTTCACTTTGAAGGACATTGCAGATATCCTGTCATCATTCAGTGGGACTGATTCTTTGGAAGTTAGAAATTGGGTACAAGATTTTGAAGAGAACGCCGAAATAGTAGGGTGGAATTCTGTGCAGAAATTTATTTATGGAAAACAATTATTAAAGGGTGCGGCCAAATTATTTGTTGCAAGTCAGTCCGGATTGAAGAATTGGTCGGCATTGAAAAATGCTTTGATTGAAGAATTCGGTGAAACATTATCGTCATCGGAGATACACAGAGGTTTGAGAAACCGTCGCAAACATCCAGGTGAGAGCTATCGCGAATACTTATATGCTTTAATGAAGATAGGCAAGCCAATAAATTTGGACGTTCCGAGTTTGCTTGATTATTTCGTCGAAGGTATTCCAGATTCACGATTTAATAAGAGTATTTTGTACCAGGCAAAAACTGTTGAACAGATGAAGGAACAAATTAAGATTTACGAGAAGATTCGTACTCCACTCGATAGGGGTAACAGGAAATATTATTCTTCAAATGACGTGAAAATTACGACCAAGATAGAGAAGACAGACAAGAACAGAAGATGCTTTAAATGCGGAAATCCCGAACATTTGGCAAAGGATTGTAGGGAAACTCAATTCAAGTGTTTCAAGTGTAATACTCCTGGACACCGTGCAGCCGACTGTAATGAGAATAAACAGAAAGTCAAACTGGAGCCGCGCAGCAATATGAACATTTTGAGCTATAATGAGGAACCTTTTGAGCCGGGAATGAAATACAAGAAATTTCGAATCAGTGACATCAATATTTATGGGCTTATTGATACCGGTTGCAGTATTTGTACGTTAAGGAGAGATGTTTATGAAAAGTTACGTGATGTATTTAAGATGACATCAGAACGTAAAAGATTAAAAGGTGCTGGTGCTGGAGTATTCTATACCCAGGGTTACATTGATGCTCCGATTATTGTTGAAAATATTCAGCTGCAATTGAGATTTTATGTGGTGCGTGCGGAGGATATTGATTATCCGGTAATTTTGGGTAGTAATTTGTAACAATTTGTCGATTTAATGTTCAGCGAAGATGAGGTGAAATTTCTTCCTAAATCAACCATGAGTATTCAACATAAGCCGGGTGAGACTTTCAAGAAGAATGATTCTTTGGAACTTATTAGCAATTTCCAAGATCTTTGTTTGAATATAGAAAAAGATGAAAAAACAGTAACTGATAAAGAACACGGAACGATTCGACTCTCGGAAGAAAAAACTTTGGCGATCAAGAATTTTCCACTACCCAACTATAGGAAGAGTTTACAACGGTTCCCAGGTTTAACGTCATATTTTCGTAGATTTGTTGATGGTTATGCTGTATTGTCGAGACCGATGACTGATTTGTTGCAGAAGGGCAATGAGTTCAAGGTAGATGATGAAGTGATTTCTTCATTTGAGCAACTGAAAATAGCATTGACGAAGAATCCGGTACTTAAACTATATAATCCAAATGCTTTGACTGAGGTCCATACAGACGCTAGTAAATTTGGATATGGTGCAGTCCTGTTGCAGGAAGATTCCGAGGATCACGTAGGACCCATGGCATTGACAGACAAACAACATAATCACATACCTGTAGTCGTAGATGGATTTTCAAAATTTGTTTGGTTGTATCCCACCAAGGATACTGGGACAGATGCTGTTATGGATCGGTTAGAATGTCAGGCAGCTGTATTTGGTAACCCAAAGAGAATAATTTCCGATAGAGGGTCTGCATTCACTTCTAACTCTTTTAGAGAATATTGTGATAGCAAAAGGATTCAGCACTTATTAAAAGCTACCGGTCCTTACAAGGTGATACGAAAAATGAATCATGGCCGATATGAAGTCGAAAAAGTAGGCGAAGTCGAGGGCCCACGTAGGACATTTACAGTGGTTGAGTATATGAAACGGTGGACGCCAGTATTCGAGTCGAATACCTCGTCAGGAGGGCCGAATGTGGGATTTGAGCCTGGTCGCACACGATCGGGTAGACCCTACTAAGGGTTAAGACTGATGGCAGTTAAAATTAATATTGAAACGACCGTTGTATTTGACAGAATAGGACGAAGAGAGATGACTGTATATGACAAGAATATTCTAGAATCGACAAAAACTGACGAGTAACGATTAGATCTCAATAGACGGTCAATTCCGTATATAGTTGAGTTTGAGCACTGGTCCAGGGAGTCGTAGTCTAAAGTTGAAAGAGTTAAGTTGTTAAGTTGTAAAGTTGTAAGAAGTCAAGTGATAAATTTAAGTTGTGAAAGTGTCTTAAAATCAAAGTGAATAAATATATTTGATTGTTGAATTAAAACTATAAATACCCCCTAGACTTAAGCCTAATATATATAATATATAATAAACTAAAATCTATTAAAGAATTGTGTTTTAATCAAAGTCATCAAACTTTGTAATAAAACTATCCCACATTTGTATTCATTGCTGTAAAGAATTCTTTAAAACTTTAAAAGGTTTCAGCAGGTCAACCCCGACTATTTGTTACACCCATTTTAATTTTTTTTGGAAGGCTTATACGGAAGATAGGTGAAATTGTGAATCGACACAGATAAAAATTTGCACATAGGCTTTAAATCAAAGTATTATTTGATTTTTTATCCAGTTACGTTTGTAAAACTTGTCAGTTATTATGTTTTATGTCAAACAAATGAATATTTTCAGAAGAACTCGCAACTTCCTGGTCAAAACTTTATTTTGCTGATGCTCGAAATACCTGAATTAGCATCCTGCCACTGTAGTAAACAAGAACAATAATGTAATATTTGTACCAAGAGAGGTAAATCCTCAAAACTGCCCGTAGCAGACTTCAGTGTGAAGATATTTGACTTCCTTAAAGGAGTACTAAAGACCCCAAAAGGTTGAGCAAAGTGACTGAAATTAATATAAAAATGTTAATGGAAGGGCTTCCGAAAAATGCTCCAAATTTCATCACTATTCAATAAACTATAAAAAAAATATGTTTCTTTTTTTTTTTTTTTGTAAATTGTAATAATAATTATATAAGATTTAAGCCTTTCAAAATGATATTTGAAATAGCGGCTGTATGGGACCTTTGAAAAATAATGGACTGAACGCTTTAAAATGTTAAAAGACATATTTGGGTCACATTTCGTTGATTTTAAATTTTTATTAACTTCAAATCCTATTCTATGAGGAACATTTGTATGGGTATTAAATAAAACAATGAATTCATCATCCCCACAAATAGATAAACCGTATACTTCACCCATGACCAGATAGGAGTTTGTACTCTTCTAGTTTTGGTCAAAAATATCAGCTCTATGCGTGTGAAATTTCATTAAAATGTATTTAAAAAATCGATAGATAAATCGCCTTTATTGATTTTGGATGATCCTTTTTGGAATGATGAAGTTGATATACCATCTTCCCCACATGTGGTGGAGGAGAGCGTAAAAGATCAAACGAAAAGATGTGTGTACATTTTATAACAATAATAAGAATATTATAATCTGCTTTGTCGAATCATTAACCATTAATTTTATATAACTAAAATCTTACTTAGTATGTGTATAAATAGGAGTAATAGGGTATTTAAGATTCGCTATGGTCAAATCAAAAAAAATTTTTCCATATAAAAATATGTACAAAAATCAACAGTCTCAAGTACAAGGCACAATTTTGCTCCTCAAGTTTTGAGGTTAAAGGTTGTTGTTAACAACAATATACAAACATATATATTTATATTCAGAAAACTATTTGAAGTTAAAATCTGTAGAGGTGTGTACGAGATTTTTAAAGATTAAAGAATAAATTATATTTTGGAGACATAGAATTTAAAAGGGATTCACAGCGTAATTTTTTGTTCAAATGTTTTCGGCTTCCGATATCATATTAAGTTATTTAAAAATTTTTATAGTATTTTATAGAGAAATCTGTTGCAAAGAATCTCTATCCGAAGTATTTTCAGGTGAGCGCGATCATTGACATAACAAAATGTTTTATGGCAATTGGAATTTAGAGCATTTCTTTAAGGAAAAAATGGAATTTATTGAAAATCACTGATACATGGAGAAGTCTATTTACATCATAATGTAATTCGAAATAAATCCTTTTTTTAATTTCATATATATATGCTCAAATTTCCGTGTAACATCATATTGCATTTTTGTAACCCCGATTGTGGGACCCATATGGGATCTCAAGTTTAAATGATACAATCATGTGCTTTTACTATTATTATGATGACCACACTTATTTTGGACGCTCATAAAATATGTTATATAAATGAACATAATTTTTTTCTCTTGATTCGATTTTGATCATATTTGGCATTTTTGGTGGTAAACAGTATATAGTCGCATATAAAGGCCAGTTCTTTGTTGAAAGTTTGAAAAAAATTTATTCGAATTTCGAGATTGCCTCACATATCAGTCTACAACTTCTTTGATACCAATGTTTACAACAATAATAAAAAGTCTAGAGATAAGTTATTGAATTCGGTTTATAAGTTAATTCAGATTATTATAATCATACAATTTTAAATTAACTATTTCAAAGTTAAATATAGAGATATTATTATTAAAGTTCAATATTTTAAAAATTATTATTCCACTCGATTACTTCACAACAGGAAATAAATTAACAAAACTTTTGTTCTCAAAATAAAAATAAAAAATAATATTTAATATTTATTTGTTTAATTATCATTTTATTGAAATTCATTAAAATGTTTTTCTTTTATGAATTTCTATATAACTTCCTCTTTAATAAATATATATAAAATAGAATGTGTGTATGTGTGATTATGTATATATGTATGTATGTATGTATGTATGTATGTATGTATGTATGTATGTATGTATGTATGTATATATATGTATGTATGTATGTATGTATGTATGTATGTATGTATGTATGTATGTATGTATGTAGGTATGTATTTTTGTATGTAACGTCTACACTCCAAAACGGCTATTCTAATGTTGATGAAATTTTCACAGATTTATCACAATATAACCGAAAATAACATAGGCTTTCAAAAAATTGCTCCTCTCTCCATACAAAACATTTGTTATCAAATATATAAAGAACTATAACAGCAAGAGTACTGGACAAAATGTACGACAGATAGGACCAGGGAAAGGGGTTACCCCTTTACAAAGCAAATACAGATTTTCGAATATCTGAAAAACAGCAAGAGTTCTTAAATTAGGTCCCAACTACTTCCTCCTTTGACCGGTAGGTCCAGGGGGAGCATGCAAAGCAAATACTGATTTTCGGATATTTAAAAAATTTTAACAGCGAGAGTCTTTATGTAGGACTTTTAGGATATGCAACGCCATAAAAATTGTTTTGGCAAAACGAAGTTTGCCGGGTCTGCTAGTATGATGATTTATAATAACTTATTATTTTTTATACAATAATTTTAACAATAAATTCAATAGATTTCAAGTTTTATATGTATTTTAATTATTTTCATTATAAAAATGTCATCAAATACACAATTAACAACTTTAAAAAATAAATCTGTTATTTTTTCTGGATTTGAATTTTAATGATTTTTGTTAGGTTATACACACTTTTACCCTACACTACCATTGGTGGTTAAGGTATTATGTATTTGAACAAAAATTTTAACTGACAGCAAATTGACCGTCTGGCTGCAGCCTACATTTTGTCTGTAAACTTTGTGAAGAAAATGGAGACTGCAGTTTAAAAGATATCTTTATGAAATTTGGCAGGTCTAATTATTTTGATTTAAGGAAAACGCTTACTGTAATTGATGATGATGGATTCATTATTTTACTTAGCCCAAATACAAATGCAATTTTCTGAGTGGGAGAATGGTCCTAAAGACCAGTCCTAAATACAGAAAAAAATTATTTTAGAACGCACTAATCCCACATGAATATTAGTACCATTATAATATACAGCTACCGCTTTTAACCAACAATGTGTCGAAGGGTATTAAATAATCGGACTTGAAAGACTATAATTTTTTACTGGTTCAAAATATGTTTTTATATGTTTGTAAAATATGAAATTGGTCTTTTTTCTCTTTGTTATTTCTAATTTTAAACTTACTAAATGGTAATAATTATAACCTCAAAATTTTAATTTATTTTTGCGTTTGTAAATGGAATTTATTTGTTTTTCAATTTCAATAGATTTCAAAATATAAACATTTATTTTATTTTACTTTATAGAGGTTTTGTTTTAGGGAACAAGTGATTTATTAAATTGGATTTTGAATTAAACTATAATTACTTGTTCGTGGAATTTTAAATATACGTTTTATTTTATTATAAAAATATGCTCTATAAATATAAAATTGGGAGAGGAATATTAGGTGGGTGCATCGGAAATAAGGGCCTTTTAAAATAACTTTAATGTAAAATTTCGTTTCAACTTTTCTTCAGTTTCACAAAATGTTTTAAAAAGTTTTACCTTCCCTTTTTTATTTAAAAAAGTAATTTATCTTTCAACTTCGACATCCTTCATCACTTACATGAGTGTAATATCGATCACATTATGACACACATTTATACTTTATACGTACACACCGTTCAATAAAAAATTTTTCTCATAGCAATATACCTGCCTAATTAGATTTTGATAATTTTTTACATAGTGATAAAGCATTTATAACTGCATATAATGATGGCAATATAATATAAAAAACTTTTTGTTGGAATTTTCAGGCTGTCTTAGTTATGGGTCTGAGCTGGTATTTTTTACCAGAAGATATAAAGTAGCAAACTTCAGATTTTCGGTGTTGAACGGAGTCACTTTGACATTATACTGTAGCGAAGATAGTAGATTCACATGGAGTTTGAACACACAGACTAGGATATCGTATGACCACGACATAAAAAATGAATCCGAATTTTTGAATCTGTGATGCAACCGATTTTATTTTACGATACCCTTGAGAGATACAGATGCTTCAGCATCTGGTTATAGTATTTATATGAGGTTTAGTTCTAACTACTTTTGAGAGAGTTGCCGGAATGAGCAGGCAATTATTTTTCTGTCCCTGCCCTGCTTTTAGAATCTTACGGATGAGCCTTTGGAAGCTGATAGAAGATCCTGGCGGATTTGACGACTTCTGATGTGGGGTATAAATACAGTTTTGTACGAAATAGCAATTGATTTCTTCATAGTTTATGAGATGTGAAAAGATGGTCACACTAGGCAGCATCCTCTTATTTGTCTTTAAATTACCAAATTTAAATTATTTTCTGTTTCTCTACTTAGATTCTTAACTCCCAGCTTTACTTTTTCACTCCTTTCACTTCCAATTCTTCAAGAAGGATCTTCTGATTCCAAGTGAGTCATACCTATTTTTGCAATGATCTAACTGAACTAATATATCGTGGGATAATAGTAATCATTTAAGTCATTAATAGAAACGTGAGCATGCCAACAACAGACAGGCATACAAATGGACGGACAGACGTACAGATGGATAAAAATGTATGAACTCAGATTTTGATGTGATGCAAAAACAAATATTATTATGGGGTTTTAGTCTTTCCCTCTTAGTGCTGCTTATGGACTGATGAAGTTAGTTTACCCTCTTCATCACTTACTGTAGGGGATGGTATACAAATATTAACTAATATTTATCGATTGATGATACAAATTTATAGTTAACATGCAAAAACAGACACTTAATTTGAACTATTTAGGAGTGTTACTCTACATTGTAGACGAGGAAAGGCAGAGGAAGAACCTTTAAAATATAATGATTAATGTTTTACTCGATAAAGACGGTTGTCGAAGACAATTTCCATATTTTTGAAAGTACTGGTAAACTTTCAGAATTATGAAAATTAAAACCAGTCCAGGTCTTACTCTCTTTGAACTATTTGCTTCGACAGTGGTAAAAATTTTTTTGAATTTTGTAACTTTTGAACCGCCGAAGGAGAATCTTAGTCTTAGTGCGTTAAGAAAATGTAGGTTAAATCCCAAGTAAGTCACCTCAAGTAATGTTTCTTTCCAAAATTTTATTTGTAACTTTATCGAAAAAAGTGATGTGTTTTTTTTCTTCATAATTATGAAACAATTCTTAACAATGCAAGTCCTTGGTCATTAATAAAAATACTTTCATGATAACTTTATCAGTATTTTGTTAATTTTCAAATATGTTTCCTTGGAAAATGTTTTGGTTGTGTTAATATCAATGTGGATATCTGTTTATAGTCCTGCATTAATGATTATTGTATCTATATTACATATTATCGGAATATGATTTTTTCTGATATGTATTTCAAACATATTTCATGACGACACAATTGTGTTAAAACATTACTGAAAATTTTCGAGAGGGAATTATTACATAATGATTTGGATGAACTTCAAATAGTTTCCCTACCAAAGGAACTTAATAAAATAATAAACTTTCTAAGCGGACTTTTTAAATACGAACCAAAAGGTTGAAAGATATAATGTTATCTCCAAACATGTTAGCTGAAATGCTTTCGTTGAAAAAATTTTTTGCATATTTCCCATCTATTTATAAGGGCCTTTACTCCTACAATACCCAAATAATTTCCCTCTCTTAGAATAAATATATTTTGTTATTATAATTTAAAATACAATTAAATGTCAATATTGTTATCAATTTTTAGTGTTTGATTTTATTATTTAATTTTTATATTAAATAAAAACAATTTATGTATTTAATTTTGTTCTCTTTAGTCTCAATCATTTCAGTTGTGTGTGTTTTGAACTTATTAAGTATGTTGTCATGTTTAAAGTGATAATAATTATTGCATTTTATTTTGTTATAGAAAATTAAATTATATTTTGATTTGTATATTTTAAATTTATATTTGTTGTGATAACAAACTGAACTTTTTCAACTAGAATTATGATTTAGTGGAAAAAGTAATATTAAATAAATTATATGTTTATGAAACATTTTTATACCCTCCACCACCACAAGTGCTGAAGAGGGTTTTTGACATTATCATTTCGTAAGTAACACTAAGAAGGAATCATCCTAGACCCCATATCTCTCTGTCTGTCCATCTGTCTGTCTGTTGTTGGCAAGCTCACATTCGCAATAATTGATAAAGCTCAATTTAATTTGGCCTGACTATTTTTTATAGTCCTGAGAAGCAAAAAACTTTCGAAAAATTGTAAACTGTAAATAGATAAATTAGAAGCAAACTTTATAGGTTCTTTGTTAAGATTCCAACAGTTATTAAAATCGATCCAGTTAAAAGATAATTTATAGCCAAATATATAACTAATTTTATGCTCCGTGTTATCTTTAAGAAAAACGTTTATATATTTTATACGTCTGTGGATGTGTATGTATGAAACATAATGAATTTACCTCACATTCATTTGTGGCAGAGGGTATTAAAGATTCCGCATAGCCGAATATAGCATTCTAACTTGTGTTTTTATTTACAAATATGTTTTTTGATATAAATTATTTTTTAATAAAGAGTAATTTTCAGTTAATTAATTTTAATTAAATATTTTAATAAAAATCTAATTTGGAGCTTCCTTTATAAAGAATATTTTCAGAAATACATAAATTTCTTATATGTTTTCAAGAATAATATTTTAGATATAAATAAGTGTTGGCATTTAATTTAGTCTTTTTTAGGACTCAGGACAAATATTAACTACAATTATTTTTATTTGATATATAATTTTATTTTTTTACTAAATATTTAAAATAGAATAAGAAAAAATAATTTATTACGCGGTTAAAAAATGAATGTCATAGAACCTAATTTCATACACTTACAACTCCTCCCATGAAACCCGTATAAGTTATAATGCAACACTCTTATGTTATCATCATGTTTGTATATTGGACAGGATTTCAATATAAATATATACAGCAAATTATATAGTTTATTGATTTTTTCTAGAAAATTATCGGTTAAGCTTCAGTTGTTGTTGCATTTGACCATATATCATCTTCTCAAAAAACTCTTATAAAACTTGTTTTAATATTATGGCTAAGATTTAGAAATATGAAAAATCTGTTCCAAATTTTGTGAAGAATCCAA
The DNA here is from genome assembly GCA_004302925.2 of Cochliomyia hominivorax. Taxonomy (NCBI): domain Eukaryota; kingdom Metazoa; phylum Arthropoda; class Insecta; order Diptera; family Calliphoridae; genus Cochliomyia; species Cochliomyia hominivorax. Next base: position 76,749,914 of record PYHX02000467.1, read on the forward strand.
TTTCCCTTAGCTCATTTAATAGTAATATTTAACAGAGAACTTATACACGGCTGTGTCCTATTCTAATGAAATTTGGTCCGGATGTTTCTTATAATCCTATTCAGTTTGTTATTTAGAACCGTAAAAAAGTTTTAGGCCAATATATCAAAATTTGTCCGATAACAATTTAAATTTTGTAACTTAAAGTAAAAAAGTACAAATTATTTTAGCTATAATATGATGCTTTATATATCATCTTGCCAAAACTTATTAAAATAGGATCAGTGGAAGAAGTTGAATCTTCCATAAATATCACAATTTTGTAGAAATTTTTTTGATTTTTTTAAATTTTTCACATAGAAATAAAAAAGATAGAAATATAATGGCACCCATTTTTTGTTCCAAATGAGGTCTCTTCCCAGAAAAGGGTTTTAAGCTTATAAAAATTTTAGATTAATATAAAATTATATAAATTATAATTATATAAAAGCTTGGGTCAATTATGTTTCTTCAATATATGTAACTAATTTGAAGAATTTTGGTTCATATTCTCTTTCAGTGACTCTTTCTCATAAGACCCATTAAAATTTCTATCTTATAAAACTCTTAAATATGGCTCATTAAAATTCGCTTCGAATGTTTCTCTAAGTGTCTATAATATAAATAATTAATTGGTGGAATATCGGTCTAAATTTGATTAAACTTTTTTTATAATACCCCTTCACAAAAATCGCTTTAATTTTTTCTTAAATTTGAGTAACAAATTGTAATGCCCAATTTACTATAACATCCAGAGAAGGACCTCAGCCCGAATCAGTTTTAAATATGGTAAAACATTTATCTAAGCTGATGAAATGTCAAAAAATTAATGTAATTTCTTCAACACAACCATATTTTTCTATGGTATAAATGCTGGAGGGTATTTATTTGTTGATCTTTACATATTTAAAAATTTAACTGTATCTTTTTACAAGATGGTCTAAATAAATTCACTTTTAGTAAAAAAAGTTTCAAAGATCTTTCCTAGAATATTGAAATCGTCCTGAAATCTATCCATAGCTTTTCGATGAGTTTTTTTATTTAGTATGAATCTGATTGAAAACATCTTAAATGATATGTTCCTATATTTTCATTTACTTGGATGTAAGATAAATAATACTTAACTCATGTTTTTCATGAAAACTCTTTATTATTATGAATGTTTAATATCAAGCAAATGAATATACTTTTAATCTGAATAAAATAAGTGAACAGAAAATAGTAGGTACTAAAATTATTAAAAAAGTTGGCCAACCATTCAAAGGTCTGTCGTCAAACTTTTGTTAGTACTTTTAAACAGTACTGGGAGAATTATTCCGTTGAAAGAAAACCTGCTTCAGTTAAAACCAAAAATAAAAATCATTTTCAAAAGATATCACAACACAAACGGTTGGAAATCAGTACGAAAAGATAAAGCTCATGTAAACTTAAAAAGTTTTTACAGGAAATATTGGAAAAAATTTAAGACCAAAAAGCAATCAAAATTTCCCAAAAATATTTTGGTGCGGCAAGCGCTATGTAATTGCGGCAAAAGAAGCCAACCATTTGTTGCAACGGGCTCTATAAATACCGAAATTTACATCAATGAATGTTTACAAAAAGACCTGCTTCCATTCACTTCATAATGTGGCAACCTCGTTACTTGAATCAAATTTTAATCTTATGATATTCTTAAACGATGTACAAATTTATACATGGATCGGTTTATTATTTTTCATAGATATCATACAACCCCTCTTCCAAATATCCTGCTGAAGGGCTTGAATCTCTCTAATTCGCTGGTTGTATAAGAATTATTTGTCCAATTTGGACAAACATAAGCAGAAATCGAGGTGCGAAATTTAACAGGGGTCGGTCCATCATTTTCTTTAACTTACATAAAATGCCCACAGAAAAGTCATTTTGGAACGGAGCTATCCCAGATGAATATTAGTACAATTATAATATACTGCACTCAACATAAATGCAAGAAGTTGGAATGCTATATTCGGCTATGCCGAATCTTCAATGCCCTCCACTACAAATGTGTGTAAGGAAATACGTTATGTTTGAACATACACACTCGCAAACGCATAATATGTAACCGTTTTTTATTGCAATACAGGAACTCTTAATCTGAGATGATTACTTCTTAGCGTTACACATGGAATGACAAATTTTATATACCCTCTTCACCACATGTCGTGGTAGAGGGTATTAAAATAACTTTTTTAAGAGGGTTCATTAATTTTTGGTAGCTAACGCTTATAACCACCAACGTGGTCGACTGTAAAATCTTTATATTTTTTCTTGAGAAATATAATTTAAATTAGAATAAAAGACAAAGTTGTTTTTTTGTTTTTTTCTTTTGTAAGTTTATTCAAATATTTTATTTATTTTCTATTTTTTCTGTTTTTTCAAAATCAGTTTTATTGTATCTATATTTATATATATAATATTTAGGTATATATTTTGTTTGGGCTTTAAATATGCAATATGTATTTGATAATAATTTGTTTTTTTATTTTTGTTATTATAACTTTTAAAGAACTTAAATCATATAAATTGTTAAATGTTTTCATTATAATTTTTTATAACACTTTTAAATGTATAAATTTGAAAGAAATTTTTAATTAATTTAATTTTTTTCTTAAATATTTAATATTTATTATTATTTTTTTGGTTTTCTAAAAACTAATGTCGTTGTTTATTGAAGTTCCATTTGATCTGCAAATATAAGTAAAAGTTTAGTTTCGTTTTTCTTTTGGGGATTTTATTTCCACTTTATCTCTTTTCTCTTCTCTTTGATGAATTTGCTTTGATGATAATTAGTTTAAGAGATTTTTTTCTAAATTTTGTTTATAAATATTGTTTTGGGATTTAATAAATTTTAATTTTAATTCTTGTAATCTTTAAGATAAATAAACTCGAACTCACATTTTAGTATTTTTATTATATTTTTTAATATATAATTTTAATATAGGAAATATTTAAGTTTGTTTTTGTTTTTTTTTAGAAATTTATAATTATAATATAAATTCATAAATATTGCAATTTATTTTTTTATTTTTTAACTTAATATTAAGTATATGTATATATTTTATATATATAATTTTTACTTTAAGATTTTACACAAAAAATTTTATAACATTTTTTTAAGGGGGAAAAGGCAACTAATTTTATGTTGAAATTTTATGCTGAGATTTCATAGATAAATTACAAAATGTTTGCCCAGATTTTATCTTATGAAATCACTTTCTGCACAGTGGTCTTAAAACGTTTGTTCGGAAATAATTCTATAACTTTGACAGTATTAAATAGTTTTTTAATGAAATTGTATACAAACATCCCAGAAGGTGTTTTCAATTGATTCGAAAGAGGACATTATTCTAGCGGGTTCTGAGCTCGGGAAGTAGATCTCCAAATTTGATCTTCTCATATCCAAGAAATCATCAAAGTTTTTCTGATTTTTTTCGTACATGTAGTCCTTTATAGTTCTTTTCTATAAGTTTTTGAGGAGAAAAAATAAGTCAAAGCTAAAATTGTCAAAACCACATTTAATATTAATTCTCCACTCAATAAAACTACAAAAAGATGTCCCACTCCAAATCAATTGGAAAACAGTTCAAGAATGGCCATGTGAAAAATAATAAATAATTCCAGAATTACAGAATTTTATTAAAAAACGTTTTAGGACCACTGTGTGCTGTAAACTCGCACGAGTTTTGAATATTTTGAAATTAAAAAAAAAATCGCCAAATAAAATTTCCTTTCAAAAACTTCAGGAAAACTATTTAGCAAATTTTAGTTCTTTTCTTAGTACGAGCATTTAGCAATAGCATTTTAAAATAATATTTATTTTAAATTCTTACAATACATACATATAAATTTTCCAAATTTATTATTTTTTTTTAATAATTTTATTTTAAAATAATTATTTTTAATACTATTTAATTAATTTTTTTATTTATGCTTAACTACTTAAATTTTTTAATTTATTTTTTAAATATTTTTTATTTAACAGCGCCAATCAGTTCTATTTTTTCAGCTCAAATATTTCTATGGAATTTATTTACTTATTTTATTTTTTGCTTATAACTCTCAGTTTGGTAATCAGGTTTATTTTATTTTCTATATTTTCAATATAATTTGCAATTTCTATGTATGTGAATTTTGAAACCTTCATCCAAATTTTATTTTATTTTTTTATTTATTTTCTATTAACACTTTAATAATTTTTTTTTAATTAAATAATTTAATAGATGATGATAGTAATAAAAAGAAATAACAACATTTAAACATTTAAAATAAATTTTTGAAAGAACAATTTTTGAATGCATCACTTAAACGTCTTTTCAATTTGGCTGTAAATAAATATGAAAAAAATAATTGAATGATTTTTTTTAATTTTTTAATAGTAAAAAAGCAGTGCATTTTCATGATAAAATAAATAAGCAAATAAATTATAAAATAACTGAAATAAATTATTTTTTTAAATAAATGTCATTGTATTGTATGTATAAATTTTTTAGTAACATAATTTATAATTTACATACATCATAACTACATTTGAATTTTACTAAAACATACATTTATCTAAACAACATTTTGCAACTATTTTTCAACATTTTAAAAATGTCTAGTTCTAGTTCAAAATTTAATTCAAAAATTTTACTATAAGCCTTGTCTGGACTTAGCCCTATAGGGTTTTTGGATGCAAATATTTTAAATGAAAATGAGTTTTAACACATTTTCAGTCAATGAAAATTGTACAAAGTCATAAAAATACTTTTAGGTACATTTTAAAAAATTGACTGATAAAATATAAAAATGCAAATAACTCGAATACTATGATAAATAAACGATACACGTGATTATGATTTTTAAAGGCATCGTCAAATACAATTAGAAATTTTTAAATTGAATTCGAAAAAAAATGAATAAAAATTATTTCATCCGATCAAAAATTACAGATTAAAAAATCGATTCTGCTTTACAACTTGTTCTCAGAAACTGAATATATTTTTGAATTTAATAAAATAATGACAATAAGAATAAAGTTTAATTTTTTTCTGAATCTATTATTTTGATTACTAAAATAAAAACTCAAATTGAGTTTCAACTCTCAAAAATATCACACTTAACTGTAAACATTTCTTTAGGTGTAGAATTTTCTATTAACTTAATTTATATGTCTGAAGAAAGTAATATTAGTAGGAAAAAATCATGAAGAACATAATAATTACTAAATTTTAATAATGTTAATAATTCATTAAAATACGATTTGAAGCAAAAATTTTGTTAAGACGCTCTTCTTCACGTAGAAAAAAATATTATGTTACACAACAATAATTTATTGAAATGAACCAACACAATATCGTTGCATCATAAGAGATTATTCAGAATAGTTTAAGAAAAATAATGTTTCCATTCAAGAAGAAACTTTTGTTAAAATTCTCAAAATGTTTAATAACAATATTTTGGTTGTAACTGAGCCTTAATCAACAATAAAGTGTGGTTTAGTCGACAATACTTATAAACACATCGCGACAAACATACTGTTGTCTATTTATTAAACATAATTTTATTACAGCAACCAAATTGTGGTGCAACGTACATATATTTTGGAAAAATGATGTTTATTTGCATGTAGGAATATATATTTTTTAAAATCTTTAATATTATTTATGACGAACCCATCTGCATATAAAGCAAACATTGTGAACGCTTTAAAGGTCACAATTTTAAAATATTTTGATGAAATTAGATACATATTATTAAAGAAAAGAGACCGTTGATAATGGTCAAGTTCGGTCAGTTAGTTCCTATACAAATGTTCCCAAAAATCTCTCCAAAATCATAAGTCACAAAAAATATTAGTGTTGTGATGTTATATCATATGTTAAAAGTTTATACAATCAAAAAACTTCAATCTAGTGTTTGCGAAAATCACTCCAATATTTTTATAGCTTATGTATCATGCATACTGAAAATATTTAGAATAATTAGCATTTGTATAAAGCAATATTTTTAATGCGGATATTATTCAAGTATTATTTAATCGGGCTTAGTCGACTACTACACCCTTTTTTCTTTTTATTTTTCGATTTCTAGTGAAAATACAATTTGCGAAAAAGTAGCTTCAGAAAATGTTGTGCTTATTTTTTAACAATTTTCAAAGTATTTTTGAAAAAATATAATAAATTAATATTTAAGAAAATTTTATATATTATATAACTATTTCACTTAAGTAAGCTGTTATTTTAGGAAAAAATTGATTTTAAAGTAATTTTAAAAAAGCTATTTTTTTTCAAAATTGTTTTATTAAATTTTTAAGAATCTTAAATTGGAAACATTCTCGTTATTAATTTCTTAAGTTGTAGGTTCTGATTCAGATTGAGTTCGAAATAGCTACATGAGTTGATGAAATGCCCGATGTACCAAATTTAATGTTGACACTTGTTCTGCTTAAAACCTAATGACCCTAATGCTGTGCTCTTGAAAGTCAGTCGTATCACAAAAAATTATGTCTAATGGAGTTCCTAAAAGCAAGGAATGTCTGATCGTCTTTTTTTTACCATACTTTCGAAATCATTAAGATCACTACCCTTCTCCATTAAAATGGAGAAACGATATTTGGTATGATTTTTCTTTAGTACAACATCGAACATAAATACGAATTAATGACAAATTGTGGGTCTAAAAATCCAGTTTTTATGGATCAAATATTCTAAAATAATTTTTTCTTAAATTTTTGTAAATTTTAAGCTTTTTACGAACTTTTGAAGTCTACATGTTAAGTTAAATAAATATATACCAAATATTTGATTCCACGTACACCTAATAAAAAAGTTGCTGTTGCGAAATCGCAACAGTGCTCCAAAATCGCCATTGCGATTAAATTTACACTTGTTTTATTACCGAAAGTTTAGCAGGTTCGTCCGCTATAATGTTTCCAGTTTTAACGGAATACACCTTATAAATAGAATTTCTCATCATCTCATTGATTTTCATATACAAATACGGACATTTCTAGATGAATATGTGGAATGTAATTATACCAATTTAAAATAAAACTAAACCTTTTTCATGTCTGCTCTTATTACATTTTATACATCATAAATGGCTCTCACGGTACATTTTTTCATTAATTGTTTTATTTAATTAATTTTTTTTTTCGATTCAAAAATTTTGTGTTAAATCTAAAACATATCAAATCTTAGAATTTGTGTCTGAAAAATAATTAAAAATTTAAACTTCTCTCAAAAATGGCTCGCGTTCATCCATTGTTTAAAACGATCGGTAAGTCAAAAAGTCTATTGAAAAATAATTTTTACCCGAAATCCCCATTTGTCTGCTATAAACTTGTTTTCTTTAAAATTATTTTCTATTATGCTATAAAATGATTTCAAAATAATAATAATGATATACAAATTAACAATAATATGTTCTACATACATACCACTCACTCACTACAAATGAATTATGTTGTGTGTGTATTTCATATGAAAATTATTTACAAATGTTCCAAATCCAACCACAACCACCTGAAATTATATGTGGGCACACATACAGAGAAAAAGAAAATAAAATAAGAAGAGATAAACTTACCGTGAAAATAAAACGATAAAACAAAAAACAAAAAAAAAAAGAAACCATTTAATGAAAACAACAACAAAGTGTTTTAATGTTTAATTTAGACAATAATACACACATACATACGTACATATATATAATAGTTAAAAGCTTTGGTAGACACATACAAACAAACACACATTTATTATTATTACTTTTTTTTGGGAAAAGAATTATGAATATAATTTTTTTCTTTGAATGTTGTTGTTTTTTTTTATTAAATATTTTTAGTATATAATCAATATATAAATGTGATAGTAGTTGTAAGAGTTTTTATTTGTTTAAGAGGAAAATGGAAAGAAAAATGTAAGATTCCTTAGAGAAATTGTTTAGTTTTCCATTGTAACTGTTGTTGGCTGGTCTAAAGAGAAAAGAGAAAGTTTAATTTCCTGTTAAGTTGTTTTGTTTGTTAAAGATGAAAGAGAAAGAGTAAGAGTTAAGGAGAAAGTGAGTTTTTTTTTCTAAACTACAATGAAAATAAAAAACATTGATTTCTTGTTTTTTAGTTTATATAATAATTTTTATTGAATTTATTTTTTTATTTCAATTTTTTTTTAAATTTTCAAAGTAACAATAATTATTCAACATTATAATTTTTTATTTGTTTTTTGTATATAACTTTTACATGAACATAATTATTTTTTTGTTGTATTTGTTTGTTTTCTTGGTTTTCTGTTTATTTGTGTTTTATTATTATTTTTTTGTCAATAAATGTTTTAAATGTTAATTTGTTTTGTTGTTTCTGTTTTCTGAATTTTTTGAAATTGTTTAAATATATTTCAATTTGTTGTTTTTTACTTGTTGTATTATTAAATCCCTATAATTTGTTTTTTGTTAATAAATGTATATAATTTTTCTCTTCTCTCTAAAATTTTAAAAATAATTTATTTTCCTTTTTTAATATTATTATTTATTTTTTAAACCAATAACATATAATTTATTTACGGTTTTTTAAAATTTGGAAAATAATTATAAAAATAATATTTTATAAAACAAATTTTTTTTTTAATAATTTAACCTTTTTTATACAATATGAAAACATTGTTTTTTTTTTAGTTTTTAGAACATGGGTTTCTTGTTTTTAATTATAATTATATTATTTGTAATATAATAATTATTGCTAAAGTTCTTTTATTTATTATTTGCTAGAATAATAGAGGAGAAAAATTAAAAAATAAAAATACTTAATTATGCTAATAAGTAAGAGAGAGTCATAAAAAGAATTTTAAAAAAGATCTTTTTTATAAATTTTTTAACAGGAGAAATTGAGAAATTTTATTGAGAGAACCTGATAAATAACATTAATTTAATAATAAAGAGAATTAACAATAAAATAACAAATAACTGCTATTATTATAACTAATTGAAAGAGAAGATTGTTTTTGCTTAAGAGAGTTTAAGAGAGATAGAGAAAGCTGTTTGCTTTTTTCATAAAAGGGTTACCAGCTGGCTTGAAGTATTTTTGATGAAATATGAGAATTACGTCTATATATTAAAGAGCATTTTAAACATTTTGACAGCAACCCTTTTCTAAAATAGTTTTTGTTTTTAACTAATTTAAGCCAGAGAATCTAATAACTAGAGCCATTTTATTTAATTACCTTAAAAGCAATTAAAACATTCTTTTATTTATTTATAGAATAGAGTGTGAGAAATTATTTGGTGAGAGAGAGTTTATAAATTTATTTAATTTATTTTACAAAAAAATATTGAAACTCTTTTTTTGCAGTGTTCTTAACTGCTTGTTCTCAGATTTTTTAAGACTAATATTTTCTTAAAGAAAAACCAGTCAAGGCAGTTTAAATTTGAGAACCGTTTAACTCTAAACAATAAAACTTAATTAAGCTTTTTTATCATTAAACAACAAAAACACTAATATTTTTAAAGCTCAAATTAAAGCTTTAATAAAGAGTTAACCCAAGAGATACAGTGTTAATGAAGAGGAAGTAAGTAAAGAAAAGAGAAAAAATGAGATAGAGAGAAAGAGATAAGAATTTAAAATCTTAAGAGTGGCTTAAGGATTTATTTTACACTACCACACTTTTAAGAATTTTTATTTACAAAAAGTCAAGAGATATTCTTTCTTTAAATAATTATAGAGATCCTAAACTTTTGCACAACTCTTTCTAAATTATCTTATTTCAGTTTTTGTTCAGCATATATTAATTTTAACTTAATGGCTTTAGCTATCTTTTTTTTACTATACAAATATATATAATAAATCTTTATAAATTATATATAAATTAACAACCAATTTTTTTGTTTTAAGTTTTTAGGGTTAACAAAATTATATTTAACTAAGATTTATTTATGCTAAAATTTTTCTTTGAAAATAAATTTTTAACAAAATTAAAACACAACCTAGATTGCTGCTGCATCTGATAAAATAAATTTAACTTATACTTTTTAATTAAAAAAAATATTTGTACATTAATTTAAAAAAAAGTTAAGAATTTACAATTTAGCTTAATTAAAGAGAAAACTTAAGAGTAAAATTATTCAGTTTCTTTAGGCATATACAGTTACAGAGACAAAAAGAACTTTTATAAGTACACTGTAAAAATCAGCTGTTGTTGTTTATGATAGAAAAAAATTTGATGATTTGTTGTCGTTAAAAAATGTTTTAAGTGTATATTGTAGTAGTTGTTGTTTTAATAAATTTATATTTATATATAGATATACACATACATACACACACACATCAAGAGAGATAGAGAGACAGTTTAAGTTTTTTTTTCGTTAAGAAAAAGAGAAAAGAAAGAAATGAAATAAGAGATTAAAATAGTTTTTGTTTTTAGATAAATAAAATAGAGTTTTAAATAATTTATATAAAATATTTATTTATATATATAAATACATACAATGACATTTTTTTAGAATATTTAAAAAAGAATTAAAACAAACTGAAAAATATTTTATTAAAAAAATAATAAATGAAATTATAAGTCATGCTTTTTTATATATACAAAATGTTTATTTAAAAAACTTATTGATAAAATTATATTAAATTCTCTTATAAACAAAAGATTTTAATAAAACTTAATTTATTTCATTTTCAAGCTTTTTAAATACTTAAGCCCTTTGCCATAGCATTTCTGCTTCAGCCTTTTCAAAGCTTTCACTCTGAAACAAATTTTAATTTCATTAAAAAATCTTTAGCTCTTGATATTTTCTAAATTTCCATGTAAACTTGTATTTAATTTCTTAAAGTGCATTTTGTTTCTTATTTATGGTTTAACGCATGCTGTTTTGTTTCTAATTTTATTTAAAGTGCATTTATATTACTCTTAGTTGTTTTTTGTTTTTTTTTGCTACTTTATAAAACTATCACAGCTTTTTGCACGCATTTTATTTAATTAAATAAAATTTTGCTACATATATTTCTAAAAGATCTTTTCAAAATCATATACTTTTTTATGTTTATGGGTTTATTTTGGGTTTCTCTTTATTTACGTTTTTGGTTACTATTTTCTTATCACAAATCTGCTTTAGCTATTTGTAAATAGTTCTCATATTATGAGAATTATTAATATTTATTTTTCTCGTATTTGTTTTTATTACTTTTTTCTCTATTATTTACAAATTTTATTCAACTAACAAAAGTTTTTGTTTTGTTGTGTGTCGGTTTAAGGAGAATATGTATATTTCTTACAGTGTACTGTGGGTAGAGAGAAATTAAGTGTAAAAGGAAAATCATAGGAGAGAGGGAAGAGAAAGAAATATATGATAGTGGAAAACATTTAAACTGGAAGGTAATTTAGAAGAGTTTTCAAAAATTTTAAGTTTTAAAATGTTTCAAATTATCTTAGATTTTAAGCTTTAATAGATACAGCTTAAATCACAAAGGCACAGAAGAGCTTTTAGAAAATTTTAATTATTTGAAAAAATTTGGGAATTAGAACTAAGGATTTACGAATTTAGCTTTCATGATATATATTATTCTCATTAAATAGAGCATTTTTTACTTTGGTAATTTTTGAAAGTTTTGGTTGGATCTATAAGTGATCTTTGAGACCAAAAGCTATTGTGCTAAAAGAACTGTTGGAGCTTTAAGCTCCTTATTAAGATTAAGAAGTGAGTAGATCAAAAATAAATCTCTCGATACTTCAATCATTTTATTAAATTTTCGTTAGATTATTAAGCGTAGCTTAAAAAACAAACACACATAATTTTAGTTCAAGAGAATTTGCAAAATATATTTTTATAGCTAAAATTCGAACTCAAATGATCTGGATTTAAGAGAATTTAAGAGAAGAAAGTTTTAGAATTATTTACCGTAAACAAGTATATTAATTTGCATCAGAAAAAATTTGGCAATTCAGACTTCCTAATTTTGAAAACCAATAAAAGCGAGAGACCTTGCAATGTGCAATAATTACTCTCTTAAACAAAGTATTTTTCGATTATTTAAGTAAATTATGATCAAAATATGCGATGGGTTCTTTTATGCAATGAACAGTCATTGCTCTCCTTGAAGAGAGCTTTCGTTGAAGAAATATTGAAATATTTGAAATATTGTTTACACTACACACTTCTCAATAATTTAAGATTAATTTTAATAATTTATGTTCTTTATGCATTTCGCAGTCATTGCTCTCTTGAGTATAAGAGTTTTTGTAAGAGAAATATTAAGAACAATTTAATTAGAAATAAGAAATTTTTAAAGCAGAGGTAAGCAATGTCATTATTCTCATAAAAAGAGAGGCATTTGTGAAGGTATTAATTAGTTTTCAAGTTGTAAATTTAACAGTCTCGTTCTGGTATAACATTTCACTTTTAATTTCTACGAGAAAGGTTTAGGGAATAAATCTGTAAATAGGGATCTATAAATATATATCTTGTTACATGATCCGTTGAATCAGTTAAGGTATTAATTATCGATTGATAAAAGCAGTTAAAGTATTAACTCGTAACTTATCGAAATAAATACTCTCGTAATTGATTAATGCACAAGTGATAAGAGAGAAATATTTATAAGAGGTTTATAAGAAATTTATAGGAGAACTATTTAAGGAAAGAAAGATTTAAATTTTATATATATTTCAACATTTTCTAAAAATTTTCTAAAAATGTTAAAATGCAATGGAATCAAGGCATCTATTTAATATTTGAAGAGTTTAAAATTTTTTTAAGGCCTTTAATTCTATGAAAAAGAAATAGCTTCTGAATTTTTAAGCTTTGCTATAAATTAAAAAGTTTTCCCTTGAATCATGTTTATTATAAATTATTTTAATATCTTTAAATGCAATTATCGAACAATTTGAATGTAAAAGCTTCCAACTGTAAGAGAAATTATATTCTCTTTGTGTTTAATATTTTTTATAGAAACATATACAAGCTAAGATAGTTGAAGAGAATTATAAGCAAGAGTAAGAGATTTTAAAAAGCTTAAAGCTTAATTAAAAATATTTTTTATAATTTTTAGAATTTTTTTAGAGAATTTAATTGATTTCATGATAAAGTTTGTTTCAGTTAAAATATCTGTTATGTTGTGATATTTAAAATAATAAAAAATAATAATAATGAATATAAAAATTTTTTATAACAATAAGCTAAAATATAATTGAAAAGAATATAATCAAAAACTTTACTTACATTTTTATTAAAATCATCAATACCAAAGATAAGAGTTTTGTTTTTTTTTTTATAAAAAAGTTCATATCTCAGAAAATACAAAACAAAAAAGAGGAGAAAGAGAAAAAGTTTATATAGTTTTCTTTTCATTTAAAAAAGTTTAGTTAAGATAGAAAAAGAAAAAATAAAATAAAACCATAATTAAATATTAAGAGTAAATAACAGATTAGCAGCTGTTTTCTAAAGGAATAAAAAATCAGATTTTTTTAACACAATTTCGGAAATTTAGATAATTTAATAAAAATTTTTCATTTCATTCCTTTTTGCATCAATACATTTAATTAAAATATTTTATTCTGGTTTAAGTTTTCAAAATTTTTTTATTTTTTTTTTTGTTTTTGTTAACAGCCTAAGTAATGCTTTGTTTATTATTTCTTTTTAAATGTTTTTTACTAAAAATTATTATTATTTTTTAATAAATTTATATCATAAAGATTTTTTACTAAATTACTTAAACGTTGTTGTTGTTCTTGTTATGTTTTTTGTAAGAGTTTTATTTTTTTATTAAATTATGTCTTTTTATGTTTAAATGATTTTCATAAATTTCATCTAAATTTTAATTTAAAGGCTTTTTTCAATTTTTTTTATAAATTATTATTTTTATGGTTTTGTTAAATATTGTTATTTTTGAATGACTTGACCTAAACGCAGTGCTTTTGGGTTTTTCGAAAATAACGGAAAAATGTTAAGTTTTATTTAATAAAATATATGGATTTAAAAAAAATTGTTGGTTTAGTTTTATAGAAATAAGTAAGTGAGTTAAAAAAGAGAGAGAGAGAGAAAGAGAGCAGATATTTAAGCAGCAGCTGTTGTTGATGTTATGTTTTTTAGTTTTAAATTGTTCTATATTATCCTTTGGATATTAAAGAGAAAAAGAATTAAGGAATTCCGTTATTTTTTAAAGCAAGTGTTAGAGAGCTTTTAAATTAAGAGAGGGAATTGTTTTTTTTTTTTTTTTTGTATTTTGAAAGAGCCAATTAAATAATTTAACGGTTTAGGGATGTAAAGGTATTAGTAAATTATAACTATTTCCGGTTTCTGGTTTTTAGTTTCCTTTTTGGTAAAGTTTATTTATTATAAATTTAATGTTGTATTTGTAGTAGTGTTGTTGATGGTGGTAGTAGTTGTTGGTTTTTGTAAGATGCATAAAATTAGCCAGCTTTTTTTTCTTTTTTAGTTTTGTTTTTGTTTAAAAGAGGTTAAGTTAAATTTGACTAAATATTTATTTATTAAGATTTGTTACTATTTGGTTTAAACTTTTGTTAATTTATAATAATGCAGTTATTATTAGCTATATTATATAATCAAGTTGTATTTATGTTGTTTTAGCTTTGAGAGGGGGTTTAAATATCCAGTTGTTATTATATTGTTTGTTAAGATAAAAGTTGAAAGTTTAAATATATATTTGTTGATTTACCAATAATAAGTATTGTTGTTGTAGTAGTGCTGATGTTCTCAATGGATTTTTATCTTGTTATACGGTTTTGTATGTATGTATGTATATACCAGTTTATATACATATGCTATACATAAATATCCATATATATATAGGGTTTTGAATTTTTGTTTTTGTATATATATAATTAATTTTATTTTGTTAATGTTTTGTATAGACTATTGTATATGTATATATATTTTTTTCTTAATTTGTTGTTTTTTTATGTAAAGTGTTATATTTTTATTATTTGTTATATATATGTAGCCTTATTTGGTTTTCATGCAATTCAGCAGTTTTACTTCCATATATTTTATATATATATAGCTCTTTTTGTGTATATATATAATCCACCATTTTGTTTATTAATTTATTAATATTTAAATTTTATTATTAATATTAATTATTTTCCTTTTTATTATGATTTTTTGTTTTTAATATTATTGAAATTATTATTATTATTTTTAAATTATATTAATTTTTGTTAATTAATTTTGTTTCTTCTCTTTATTATTAGATTTTGTTATTAATATAAATTTTATTTTTTATATATACTTTATTTTTTTATTTATAGATTATATATTATTTGTTTATTTATTTATATATATAAATATTTATTATGTTGACATATCACTGCATGACGCATTTTCCCTCTATTTGGGTTTTTAGCTCATTTACTTGCGTTTCTATTTGATTTTTCAGTTCTGTAAAAAGAAATTGAGTAATGGAAACAGCAATAAATAAGCACATCTTATGATAGTTGTAGTATGTTTAGAATATAATACAAACAATAATAAGAATATTACAATATATGTATGTATATGTATATAATTTATTATAAATTATTTTTATTTTATTATTTTTTAAATATGGCATACAAACAAACACATTAATATTTCAATATTAAATGCGTTTTTATTTTTGTGCTTTAATTGTTATACATAATAAAATATTTTTCTTTAAATTTTCATTAGGTTTATTAATATTATTAATAATAATGCATATTATTTGTTTAATATTAATAGAAATTTTGTTAATAATTCATTTTATTTAGCATACTTTGCGAAAGGTTATATATAGATAAACCTTTCTTCTAACAAAAATATATAAATCGACATTTACTAACAACAAAAACAAAAAAGGCGGGGTGTGAGAGTGAAAAGTGTGAAAAATGTTTTTTTTATAATTTTTTTGATTTAAAATTTTAATTTTTAATTTTAGTTTTATAATTTTTTTTTTTGTGTAAATCCATTTGTGTTAATTGTTTTATTAATTTTTTAGAGGATATTTTTGCAATATTTTCTGATGCAATATTACGTATTATATTTTTTAATATCAAATATCACTCATACGCATGCAATTTTTCTTAATTATTTTAAAAATAAAAACTTTAAAATCTTTTTTATTTCTATAACTTATATAAATAAATTTTATTAATTCACTTTTTTACATAAGTAATGTCCTTTAATGCGTATCAATTTTAATCATACACATACAACTGCAAAATTAAAGGAACAATCATACTGGACAAAATGCGAAAAAGATAGTGTTAGAGAAAAGATGGCCCTTATGTATGTTTCTTATATATGTTTGTTTTACTTTATAAGAGTGGCAAATCGCACCGGGTCTCAGATAGTTACTTAATAAAATGGAAACGTTTTAGAACACTTTAAACGTATGATTTTCGTTAATGTATTAGTTTTACTCATACGTACACAATGTCTTGAATATGACTGGATTTTTAGTGGGATAAAATCTTAATTAATCTTAAATAGCATCAAAGTAAAGTTCCAACTCAGAAGACAATTCAGAACATCTTATCCATTTATTAAATACTATAATCTCTAAGATTTTAGTATAAAATGATATTAAATATAAAAAGACCAATCCTGGATTCAAAGCTTGACCTTGTTAGAAGATAAAAAAAGTCAAATCCAGATACGGGGCATTTAAGGACATTTATCTTGGGTTTCAAAGAATTTAATGTTTAATCTCTATGAGACATCTTATGGGAAAGTACTTTTTTATAGAGAATATTTTCAATCTGCGTTTAATTTATTCACGAAAAACTTTTTAAGTTTTTATTTCAAATATTTAAATAAACGTAGTTTTTTCTTTTAAATTTATTTATATTTTAATTAAATTTGTTCACAAATGGATTTAAATATTTTTACATAATTTTTATTTACTTTTTAAGTATTATTCTTATATAATATTTATGATTAAAAATCTGTGTGTATTTACAAAATTAAGTGAAACAAATTTAAATATTTTTCTTAATTAATACATCAAAATGTGAGTGAATATTAAAAAATATGATTTTTAGTCGAAAAAATGTTTGTTTTTAGTTTTTTTTTTTTTTTTTTTTTTTTAAATAATTTAATGAATAAAATGAATTTATTTATTTAAATTAGAGGAAAAATGGAAATTAGCCTTTTTTTGAAATAAAATTGTTGTAAATGTTTGTTTATTTTTTGTTTAGCAAAATATTTAAATAAAACAAATTTCAAGCCAATAATGAAGAGTTAAGAGGGAAAAAGCTTGTCTGTATAGTTTAAATAAATTTTTAAAAGTTTTTGTTTTTTGTTAATGATGTTTTACTTTGTTAGTTTCTAGCTGTTGTTGTAGTTGTTGACGTTTTAGTAGTTTTTTTTAAATAAAGTGTTTTGGTTTTTTATTTAAGTTTATTTTTTTCTATTAGTTAGTTATAAAAGGTTGTTGTATTTTTTATTAAATGTAATGTTTTAAATGTTAGAGAAATGTTTGCTTAATTAACGGAAAAATAAATGAAAGTTTTGTTGAAAAAAAATTGAATTAAAAATGTGCTCAAGTTTTTTTTCGGATAAAGTGCAGTTTTGTTGAGAAATTAAATTGTTGTGCGGATTTTTTAAATTAAAATAAATACAGCAAATTATTAAAAATATTAAATCTTAAGCTTAAATAAATATTTTGTTAAATTAAAAAATTCTTAAAAAGTTTTCTTTCAAGTTTTTTATTTATTTTATGCACTGAGATTGGAAAATTCTTAACATACGTTTATTATTTTTTGATCAAGTTGCCTTTTTAAAACATATCGATTATTAGGTTTAATGTCAAACAAATAAAAAGATTAATACATTTTGATTAAAATATTCTGTTAGTAAAGGAAGAGTTTGGAAAAGTTTACAAGAAATGTACAACAAGACTGAGGACTTATCATAACCTGTTTGCCAGACTACTTACATAAGTGCCGACGGTTTCAAGACTCATGATTTGCCGCCATGTTTATATAAGAGACATAAAAAATGGAAAGTTTTCCAAGTATTCAGAACTGTTTCCCATGCTATAAGGTAGTATCGAGAGAACATATCAGTTGACAGAGAATTCGTTCATATAGAAGGAATGGTCCGCATGATGTTTCTAAAGCCAGAATAGGAAACCATTTCCGAAATATAAGGTAAGAAGGCAGCTAGGATTATTTGGTACGAAAAGTACGGAAACCCTGCTTAAAATGTAAATACCAAAAGCAGAGTACGGAGCTTGAAGTTTAGTTTTTTAATGGATGACGAAACGTATGTTCTAGTAGATTTTTCGCAACTTCCTAAAAAAAATTTTATGTTGCTGATGTTCGAGGAAATGTTCGGGAAGTCTTTAGGAAAGAAAAGTAGTCAACATTTCCAAAAAATATTAGTATGACAAGCAATATGTAGTTGCGGCAAAGAACCCAATAATTTATTATAACGGACTTCATAAATATCAAAATTTACATCAAGGAATATTAAAAAAAAAATACTTCCATTAATAAAACTTCATAATGTGCTCACTTATTTTAAATACTTTTTATGCAAGATGACTGAAATCAATTAAAAACGTAAATGGAAGTGTTTGCAGAAAAAGTTCAAATTTTATCATTAGTGATTAAAACTATATATTTTATTTGTAAATTGTAAAAACTGAATCTGTAAGTTAATTGGTTTCATGTTTATTAATGCATATGTATGTTAAGAATTTTTCAGTCTCTCATTATAAAAATTTTTCTGTTTCCTTAGCTACTGGTTACAGCTTTTATTTTTAAAAATTTTAAAGAGCTTAAAATTTTTGTTTTTTCCTATAAAACTTTTATTTAAAATTAAATATTCTCTCATTGGTTTAATTAAAATTATTTTCCTTTTGTCTTTCCGGTTGTATATTTACAATCTCGAAATTCAATCAAACATTATTTATTCACGAAAAAAATCTCTACTTTACCACAATCAATCAAATCGGATTGTATTTTTAACCACTTAAATTTCACTGTATTAAATAAGACCTATTAAATACACAGTACTCCACTTAAGGGATCAAGAATTCCTAAAAAAAAATTCTTTAAATATTGGCAACATTTAATTAAATGTAAACCGTTTAAAACAAAAAAAAAAAACAGAGATTTCATTTATTTTAAATCTCTTTATCACCCCAAAATTAAAAAGGGACAAATATAAAAATAAGAAAATTTATCTGAAAACCTTCTCTGTTTTAATTTGTGGTAAAAAGCCTTGAATAAGAAATGAAACCTGGTAATTTTATTTCTACATAAATTATTTTATTTGTAGCCTCAACTTAAAAAATAAGACTTATCACCGACTTTTTTCTGTAACTTGTCATCTACTCATCTTTAGTCTTGTGAAATGTTTTCATCTACTTTTTCTTTTTTTTTTAATCTCATTTTCTTAATTTACATTAAGTACACTTATGTTAATTTAAAAATATATATATTTTTATATATTCAAAGTTTTGCTTTATTCTGTAACATCTTTACGTTGATATTCACATTTACTTTACTTTTAATTGAGATTTTCCGGAATTACATTGTACTTGTAACACGAAAAGTGAAAAAAGAAGAAGAAAATTCTTATTCGACAAACATAGTTTTTAATTAAAATAATTGTAGGATTTTTTTAAATAACCCAGGGAATAATTTTTTGTAAAGTATAACTGTGAATAAGGAAAATATGATTTTTGTAAAAAAAAATTAAAAGTTAAATTATCATACGGACAGACGGACGGACATAATGATTTCAATCAGACGGTCAATATAGCTAAAACTTTATATGCCATATTAAAAGCGATATCTGTGGTATATACAGTAGTAAATTGCATGATTTTGCATGAAGAAATATTTGAGTTATGAATTATAATCTTCGTAAGTAGAATTTCATTGTTTTTGAAAATTTGAAATAGTAATTTAAATTCCTTTGTAATTAACGTTGTTTTATCTAATGTAAACATTTCTCTTATTTAATAGTAATAATATAGTAATTAAAATTTCCTTTTCGCAATATTATATCATTTAAATGTACACCGTTATGTCCTTCTACATTGTGGTTTTAAATTTAAATAAAATTTAAAGATCAAGAAAGAAATATTGTTTAAGGATTCAGACGGGAATAAAATAATAATTCAGAAATACAGTTTTAAATGGAAATAACTGTAAATTTTTTAGAATTACCCAGCAAACATTTCGTGTATGAATTTTACTTCAATTTTGATAAAAACGGCAAATGTGGACAGATGGACAGACTAATAAATTATATCAAGACTTCATAGTGTCCAAGGATTTACAATTGCCAATATCTGTGAATCTATCTTTGTCATATCATTAAGTTTCATAAGTTTTGTTGAGAAAGTTAGATTTTATTTGCTTAGAAGTTAAAATTCACATAAATTTTTTAAATAAATATTAAGTACCCTTATATCTTAGGGAGTTGATTAAATAAATGTAGGAAAATTAAACCTAAATGTTAAATTTCAATATAAGGAATTTAATTTTTAGTTAATCTTAATTTTTAAAATATTAGTGGATTTACTTTTATTAAGTATAAATGAATAGAAAAATATTGAGAAAAAAATGGCATGCGGACAGATGGACGGACTTTAAAAATTATGTCATAGCTTTAGAAGACCTAGGATTTTTTCGACCTTATATTCTTCTTAATCTGCCCTTATCATATGATGAAGTTTTATGACTATTAATAAAAAATGTGAAATATTTCTAAAAAAGTTTAAAAGTCGAATATTTTTTTTGATACATTTTCAATCAATATTTTTGTATGTAACTTTTTATAAGATTTTTTATATAAACGATTTTTATAAAAAGTTAAGAAAATTTAACCTAAATGACAATATTTAAAATCACATTTTTACTTTATTTTTTCCGATAGATGTTTAACCTAAAAGTTCAATTTCAATATGAACAACTAAATTTATTATTAATCCTAATTTTATTGTTCCTTAAATAGTTCCTCATTATTAAATCATCATCTCCGTCCTGATATCCTTCTTTGACTTTTATGAATTCGTATATTAAACCTTTTTAAAAAAATTTAATATTTTTTTAATTAAATTCTAACTTTTCTCGTAATATCAAATTTTTGTCCTTTATTTCAAAAACTATTCTTTTTCCTCATCTCATACATTAATCATATCAGAATTTATGAGATCATTATTATATGAACTAAAAAATATTTTATCTTAACTTATATTTCTTTAAACTTTTCCAAGTATTTCATGTGCATCTACAACTAATAGCATAATAATAAAAAAATCACTGTAATTTTGAAAACTATATTCTTTGGTATATAATTGAAAATTCAGATAAAAACAATGAAATTCTGTTACATTTTAAATCTCTTGAAACTCATTAAATTTGCATGTTACCTGAAGCAGAATTTTATTTCATTTTATCTTATGTTCTTTTCATAGTATGTGTGTAAGATTTTTTTTCACAAGATAAATCTTAAGTTTTGTAAAATTGCATTTATGGCAATAATTTATTATAGTGTTTTAATTTATATGTGTGTGTGGGAAAAAAACAGGAGCGTAAGAAGGTTGTAATTGTGATATGATAATTATAATTAAGTTTTGTATTGAAATGACGTAAAAGTAATATAAAATTTGTTTAATGGTTTGAGGGCTTATGTATCTTTTAAAGAGATATATTTTTTGTCACATTGCAAAACCTAATGAAGTTTGTTTTCCATTGAAGCTGCATTTATAACCTGTTATCAATATGTTTCGATGTGAATTTAAAGCTGGTACTCATTATGAAGTTGAGAAATTCATATATAAAAAGAACTTTATAGTTTTATAATTATCATCAATAGAGTATAATTTAACGATCTTAAATATTATGTATTATGATCACTTTTGTATTTAAGATGTTTTTGTTTTTTCCTAACTGCTGAATCCGGCAGAAAATCTTCTGATGATCTTCTATTATAAGAGGTTAAAAATATAACCGAAATCTGTAACTGAATTTCATTTCAGAATGTTGCTGATGCAAAATTTTGGACTTGAAAGATGGTAGCAAGACCAGCTTGGAGAGTAGTTGTCACTACTTGGTGATTGATAAATTAAATCAATTTAAAATCTCTTTATCTTTAAAGAAAGATAGAAAGAATACCTTTCATAATCCATGAGATTTTTTGGTCAGCAAAATATCGCATTTCGCCCTCAAGGATATTCACAATATTGGCGACTTGGCCTCCTTCAGGTGAATCAACCTGCTTTCAAAAATTAAAGCTATAAATAAACTATGATCTGAAAATAAGTAAGGCCCACACCATACTAGATTATTCTTTAGCAATAATTCTCAAACATCTTCCAGTGGATTAGTTTCATCAAGCCCTTGCCAAAATTACTAAAAGTGTTTCGTTAATGTCAGCATTAATAAAGTCAAAACTTGAATCCGACTGACTTTTGTTGCAATGGCTCTTGATTTCGTGCAACTACCTTACCAATTCCTCTCAAATTTGAACTAATATAACAGTTATGGTAAAATTTAGTTTCATAGACTTTAAAATCAAACTGTTAAACTGTTGGTCGTAGTTCACATTTAAAGTTTCCTTTCAAAATTAAATTTATTCTTCATAATTTACCTAAATAGATTTGATCAGGATGTAGTTTTAGATTTTATTGAAGCAAACTTAATCGTTTTACTAAATGTTATTATGATCGGCTAAGAATTCCACATATGTCCCATTTACGGTGCCTTAAGAAAATCATTTAATTTTGAATCTGGTAGATACATATTGTACCACATAAGGCCTATAAGGAAAATGGAATTTTCAATCCTTCTCCTATTGATATACTAGAACAATTACTTATATTAATTTTTCTTTTGGAAAAGGGGTACCATTAGAAGATACAAAAGATATCACGTAATACTCTCCAATTACTATTATATGCATTTCAATCAATTCTTTGTTTGAAAGTGCTAGAAAAAAAACTACCATATTTATAGTCAATTTCATAGTTTGTTTAATTCTTATTGATGATTTTTAGTTTATATTTAATTATCAGCACAATTAGTAAACTATAATAACTTTTTACCTTTGGAAATGGTTAACGCTCCTGTTTAACTTTTTTCACACACAAAAAAAACTACTTTGTAATCTTGTATTCTTTAGTTTTTAATTTTTACAAATAAAATAAATTACACAAAAGTATTATGACACCGAAAATATTTTCTCTTATCTGTCAAGAAAAAAAATTTGCCAACAAATGTAAAAAATTGGCAATATATATTTTTAAAATATGTAAAACGAATTATGTAGCAGCTGAATTTTCACAGTTTCTTGCAGTAGAATAAATGTCTGCACTACACATACATACAATGAAATGAAACTGTATTTTTTGTGAATAATTGCTAGAAGCTTTTGTATGTAGGTATGTGTGTGTGTGTATGCATTGCAATTTATATTAAATGTCTTTCATTTATTATTCACATCCTAGCAGGAAGACAATAAAGACACTTTTCGCATCTTCTTGTTTTTTTTTTTTTAATTTGACTATGACAATAAACATTTATGTGGCATTTTGTTCATAAATAAATTTTAAGATAACAAGTTTCGGAATTTTTATTTTTGGGAAACAGAGTACAAATTATAATTTTTAACAAGTTTGTCTGTTTTATGTGTAAAACAAAATTTTTATTAGCATCATAATTTGTATATCAGTGTTAAGAAATAATTTTTTATAAACATATTTTTAATATCTCCATATTTATGTATTTTAATAAGTGTTAAGTAGCTCATTTGGAATTAATGTTTATTTTGAAAAAATAAAATATTTTTAAGTTGAACAGGTGTTTTATTAGATATTATTAAAAAGTTTAGGTGTTAATACTTATTTAATGGCAGCTTAAAAAGAAAATAAATTCTATAGAATGTTCTGTATTTGAAAACGAATCTTTTGTTGTTATACCCTCCATCATCACAAGTAGTGAAGAAGGTACATTTACTTTCTAATTCCGTATGTAACACAAAGAAAGAATCATCTCAGACCACATAATATTTATATATTCTTGCATTAAATCAAAATCTGAGTCTACTTAGCTACATCTGTATGTCTGCCTGTCTGTTATGGACACGTTCACATCCACAATAAATTGACAGAGCTCAATGAAAATTGGCCTGAGAAGTTTCTATAGTACTAAAAGTAGTAGTAGTACATATCTAAGCAAAACTATCTCAGTCGATTTAGCTCTGTTTGTTTTTCTGTCTGTATGTCAGTCCACTTGTCTGTTGTTGGCACGCTCATATCCACAATAATTGATCAATGAAAGAAATTCGGACATAATATTGAGCTGTATGTATGTCATAAGTATTTCAAATTTTTTCAAAATCTTTTAGCGGAAAAAAGTTAAAGCCAAAAATATATCAAATATTATGACTCATCATGTATACGTCAGAGATTGTATGTGTGATTGTGTATGTATAAAATATAATGTATTTACTTCACACGCTTTTGCGGTAGAGGTTTTGAAAATTCGACATAGCCGAATATAAATTTTTTTAACTTATTTGTTACAGGAAAATATTGTGAAATCAAATTAATTATAATTTTTAAAAATTTTAAATGGAGTGTATTTGAAGGAATTTAATATTTTCCTTCATAATTGATCTCTACAGAAAAATTTTATTATATTTTTTATTTAAATTTTAAAAATTATTCTTATTTGTTTTATCTTATTTACTGAAATTCGTAGTCTTTTTATTATCATTTTCTGGAAACTTAATTTATTTTAAATTAATTAAAATACAAAAATCAAAATATTATAAAATAAAAATGAAAATATGGAAACAATTATATTAATTATTCAATAAAAAATAATTTAAATTAAAACATAAAATATAAGTGCTTATTTTTAACATTAAACGTGCACATTTATGACTTTAATTAAGCGTTTTTATAAAAAAGAAATAAAAACAAGCATTAAAATGGTGATGAAAATATTAAGATGACACATTTATATTATTTTATAAATTTTTGTTATTTTATTATAGATTTAGCTTAAAGATTTTTAAAACATTATTGCAGTTGTAAGTAGTTTTAGTTTTTAAGTTTTTAACGTAGTTTTTATAGCAGAAAGTCTTATAGCGGAAAAGATAGCAGTAGTATTTAAAGATGAAAGAAAAATATTAAGAAATAATTATTTATGATGTTTTCGTATAATTTTGCAGATTCTTAGTAGTTTAGAAAATGTCTTATTAAATGGTAGTGACCTATTTAAGAAACACTCGAAAGAATATCTAATAAAAATCGCAATAATTCGCATTGAATAAATCGAAATTATGTTGTCAAAGGACGATAAATTTCGTTAAATATATAAAGATTCCCCACAGCATTTTCCATTAATCTTTTCGTCTGTATATCCTTCTATTTGGCTATAAATTTTTTCATTGTAGACTCTACCTAATTGTGAACAAAAATGCATAATTAAGCACTCGAAAGTAATGAACTTGATCACCGAACTGTTATTCTGTCACTGTCGTTTTTTATACTCTTTATCACAATAGACAGTTGGTATATTAGGTCTTCTACTGATGGATATATTACATCCATCTCTAAGAATGCTGTTCGACTTCGAATTCGATAGTCGTTTGGGTGCCTGTTCATGTAAATACTCTTCAGGTAGCAAATTTTAGGACATTTAGGCACATATTATTTAAAGCCAAGGCAAAGCCTATTGAAAATGGTCATGTTCCTGTCAATGTTTTAGATAACTAAAATACAAATGTTCTTAAGAAATGGAGGTTTATAAAAAAAGTATTAATCCAAATCAAGGTGCGACTTTCATAAAAGTTGATCCACAAACGACCGTAGTTCCAATACAGACCCATTTCGGAAAATCACTTATATTATGATATTTTATATGATTAATATTTATGCAAACAAAAAACACCTAACTAAATTTTATGACGATCAGTCTAGTTTTTTCTATAGCCCTAATAATACCTCACATTCGATAATCTTCTTATGTTTTTTGTAATATATCTAAGTTTAACTATGTAATAAGTATATTTTTATATAAAGCACAAATTATAAAATCAAATTCTACTAACACTTTGCAGTCGTGCTTCACTTATTATTTCACTCTTACTTGTTTCTAACAAAAATATAAATAGTTCCATGACGTATTATTACTGAAATCATAACGACGTTAAACAAACGTCACCATATGTGATAACAATATTTAATATAGATTGTTTTTGTTGTAGAAAAAAAATAAAATTTGTGGACTTACCATAATTAATTAATTATTACATAAATCTTAAGAACAATATGACGTATGAGTGATATCAGAGTAATTACAAAAAATATTAATCATACGTCACTGATTACATTACTTATATTAAATATCATTTGTTCAACATGATTAATATTATTTTAAGATAAATTTAAATTTCTTGACTAACAATATTAATTTTGCATTAATCTAACGAAATATTTGGAACGTATGAGTGATATTAAAATATTAATCATACTTCATTAAGTACATGATTAATATGAAACATCAGTGTTTTTTAAATAAATTTTGTATAAGAAAACTAATTAAAAACATTAAAAAATAAATAAAATCAAGAAATTTAAATAACAATCATACGTCTCCCTATTATTATCCTAGAAATGCTGAAATTAAAAAATAATAATAACTCATATATCTGTGGGACAAGTTTAATTGTTTGGAAGCCTAAGAATCTGCAAAATATTCGTGGTTCAGATTATTTTCAATAATTTCTTAAATCTTTAGTAACTTTTAGTTTAAATTTAAGAATTTAGACAAATTTTCAGTTTAAATTATTTTCATTTCAAAAAAAAAAAACTTTAATACTTTTTTTAAAACATTGTAAGATTTCAATGTTAATTTTCTCAAAAGAAATCTAATTTAAAAATTTAATTAAAACATTAAGAAAACCCACAATGTTTATTTAAAAGTATTAATTTACAAAGAAACTAATATATGACATATTCTTATATTATTTGTATTATATTTAATTAAAGTGTAAAATAAATTTAACGTAGACAAAGAACAGGAAATAGTAGTAGATAGAGTTATAGTTATAGTAGTAGCAGTAGTAGTAATTAGATAGTTTAGCATCAGAGTTAGAAATAGTTTGAAGAGAAATGTGTTAGTTAATAGTTTTAGTTTTTTCATAGATTCAGTAGTTTTAGCTGGTGTTATTTATTTGTTGTTATTTATTTGCAGAGTTGGTGTTTTTTTTAAGATTTTTATTTATAATTTATTATTTATATTTATTACAAACACTCACATTCAGCTTTAATTATTATTTTGATGATTTTAAATAAATACTAAACATCAAAACTACTACTCGTTTACATTTACTAAATAGTATTTTAGAGAAAAAGTTATTAAGACATTCTGTTGCTTAGATTGTTGTATTAAAATAAGTATAGTTAAATATATTTAAAATAAGTGAAATAAGTAAAAAGAAATAAAAAAATTTGCGTAGACTTTTAATAAATAAAAGTAATTTGTTTGATTGTTTTTTTTTAGTTGAAATTATTTAAAGACAAAGAAAAGTTAGTTTAGTTAATACGTTTAAATATAGTTAGTTAAAAGTATTGAAAAGTTATATAAATAGTTCAATGTGTTTAAATGTGTTCTGAAAAGATAAATACGAAAAACGTACAAATGTTAAGAAAAAACTTGACTTACTTGTAAAATCATCCAACTCTTCCTGTTCAGCTTCGGCAGCCAATTCTTCAGGTGTTTTCTTTTTTCTCATCAAAGGATTTGGTTCCTCTTGCGGCTGCATTTCTACTACCTCTTCTTTCTTCTTGATGTTATACTAGAAAAAAATAAAAGTAAGAAAAATACTAATAAGTTTTCTTTACGAACTTAAAACAAAAGTATCTAGATACAAATAATTTCTTTACGTTTTGCAATTATATTAATTCTTCAAATACTCTTCCTTTTTGTACTAATTAAATTTATATCAACGCCAATATGGGATTTTTCTAGAATAACCAAAATAACTAAAAGTATAAAAATTTGCGAAACTTTAATAACTCACGCACCTTTGCGTTTATTTGATTAAAGAGTTTTAGCTATAAATACTTGAAGAAGTTGCCTGGTAACCCAAAATTTAGGTAGGTGATTATAAGTAAATGATTTACTTAACTAAGGATTATTTAGTGTTCTTGAAGTGTTTGTTTTAATTAAAAAGGGTGTTACAAAAGTAAAAGGGATTTCGTGGAGTAATAAACCTCAGAGATAATAATTAAATTATAGTGATTTCCAAATTTTCTTTTAAAATGACTTTAAAGTTTCAAAGGTTAATTGGTTTTTAAAAAAAAATGAACGTTATCTATTATTTCATAAAGTAATTAAGAACAAAGTCTCTAAAAAACGCAATAAGATTAAAAAATTCGCGTGAGATCAACTGCTAAAGAGCAGCATTCTAATGAACAACACTTTATGTAACCTTTTCCCTAGAAATTTATATAACAGACGCAATTGGTCAAGAATTTCACTGCTTCATCAATTAAGAGTGGGTCAACTAACCACAACCGTCGGAGACATTAAACATACAATTATGCGAGTATTACAAGTACAGAATTACTCGCTGACTACCCTCTCATTTTTAAAAATAGTATTTCCTCCGAAAATTTATTGAAGAAGGTGGGTGTAAGTTAACTACTTGGATTACACTCCACGACAATGTCGACGGATAAAAGAAATAATAGAAATATGTATAGAAAATTTGTTATAAAAATTTGGATAAATATAGCTGGAATGATTAGAAGGGTGACACCACAACTTGACTAACTTCCAAGAGAAGGTGTATCATTAATTCTTGAGAAAGAAAAGCCGCAGTATAAAGTTAATTTACAAATATGTGCACCACGTTGAATTTTCAAATTACTTAATAATGTCTGAGAATTAGAAACTAGCATTAGTACGTATATGAAAGCACAAAGTCCTGTATGATGACTTTTAGATCGACAAAGAAAGGGTGTGTCTTCCACTACAAAATATTATTTATTTGTGGGACTTAGCATCTCTTCTTTAAAAGCTCATAGTAATGACACTTTGTTAAACATCAGTATGAAAACGGAAACCGAAAGTTATTTATTGTATTGAATAAAAACCAACCATTATTCCTGCTTAATATCTTGAGAAAAAATTTAGGTAAAGTATTAAGATATTATCACTTTGGATAACTTGCTCTTAAAATGGAATTCAAATTAAATTTCTTCAAGACTTTTCATAGTGGTTTTTGTTCGGAGATCTCTAAACTGTACAAACGACTTTTCATATGGTATATGCGGTTTAGTGCAGAACTGCTACTACAAAGCTGCTCTTAGATCAATATCAACAGCCTTTTTCCTTTTTCTATATTTCTTAAATTTCCAATAACGAAATTCGAAATTTTATTTCAAATCTTCACTTCCATTGCAGTCTGTTGAAGGTCCCGGTTTTAGCCGATTTTTAACTCTAGTTTTGCATCTTTATGATGTTTTCTTATATAACTGAACTGTGTAATGTATGTTAAAATAAATCAACATTACATTAAATTATATCTTATTTATCCCTTAATTAAACTCATCTTTAAGTTATAAATATAATTTATTTCTCTGTTTTTGTAATACTCTTTAAATCAACATCCACTCTTAAAAGCCAATCTTATTGGTCATCTGTTGAAGAGATACTAATAAATAAACTCATATATCTTTCTTGCTGTAAGACCATAAGGAAATAAAATTTCCTTTATCTTTAGCAAAAAACCAAGTCCAGTCGTTCGTTCTTTTTTTTCATTTATATATTGAGGTGTTTATGGCACGTAAATTGCCAATAAACTTTAACCAGGTTATTTATAACAAAATGAGAAATTATTTCAACACTAAACAAACCCAAAACCTATATATCATATACATACACATACATATACATACACACCCACATATACATATAGCCCTAAATGTCTGTAGGTTAATAAATTTGTTTGTGTGTCTGTTAAATATATTTTGTTTTATGTTTATCCACAAAACTGAATGAGTGTAGGACTATAAGATACAAATAATTAATGTAGAAAGATACTTGTATATGTATTGGTGTGTGTAAGTTATTTTCTCTTTCCTGTGTTGTACGTTTTCTTATAGTAATGGTATGTATGTACGTATGGGTGTGTTTACAATTGTATTCCTCCTGTTGTGGCTATTAATTAAAGTTTTATTGAGTTAATTAACAAAATACTCCACTTATTACTGTAATAATTATGCCATGAGTTTCTAGAAAATCTTCAAGTATTTAGATGCCAATAGATGATGTTGCCAATCATTAAAGTTAATTATCAAAGCGTATACTTAATTTAAAGAATTTTACTTATTATCATGTAGGTGGGGGTTAATTTAGTTGGAATTATAAGAAAATTCCTAATAAAAAAATAATTGTTTTAGATTAAATAATAAAAGTAACATATAATTGTTATTTATAATGGGAATTATTATTGAAAATAATATTAAAGAAATTGTTATTTATATAAATTAATAGAAATAGATGTTATTTGGAGATTAGAGATAAAACAAAGTTGTGTCAATTGACTAGATGGGGAATATGTTTTGAATAAGATTTTTATTTGAATGATGAAGTGTTCATTTTAGTTTAAACATTTTATTGATCTTAGGATTGAGATCGAAAATTTTTTAATGCACATTTTTCATTAAAACTTTTTATCCAATTTTTATTTGAGATTCTTTTTATCATGTTACCTTTGTGATATATGTCAGTTATTATATTAAATGAAAAAAAAATGAATAAATTTTTAATTCTGATAAAAATGAATGAACAGAAACTTCGCCAAGCAATCAAAGGTCTGTCATAGAACTGTTTCCCGTGTTATTAAACAGTGCCGGGAGAACTTGTCCGTTGATAAAAAACTTTGTTCAGTTAGAAACAATGTTTAACATGATTTTTCTAAAGAAAACAAAAAGTAGAGAAAATTTTCAAAACTGCTAAAAGTGAGAAACAGCCCAGTTGACTCAGTGCGGGACTTTATGGTACAAAAAGTTAAAAATAGTGCAGTTTTAAAGACATAAAAGGCTAAAAAAGTTTCTGACAGGAAACTAAAAATGTATTTGAATTTGAAAAAAATTTTTCTAATGAAATATTCTTCATACATAATGAGCGCTGAAACGTTTATTCTGGCAGATTTTTCGCAACATTCTGGTAAAAAAGTTGTGTTGCTGATGTGTGTTGAAGAAAATATTAGGATCTAAAAGCAATCAGAAAAGTTTTGGTACTACAAGCAATATTCAGTTACAGTAGAGAAGCCAATTATTTGTTACATAAGCTCTATATATATTGAAGTTTACATCAAGTAATATCAATATATTTTTATATATTTTATAATAAAATGTTGGACATCAATTTTTTGCAAGAAATATTCTGTTACATTTAATTTCATTAATTCTTAGTTTTTTCATTTGCTTCTGTTAAATTAGTTTTTAAATTAACTTTTTATCATTTTTATAATTAAAGCCTAAAGGTGAGCTTTTTTTTACAATTAAACACAAACTTAATATAAAAATTTTTAATTAAATTATTTAATTACATATAAACACTGATAAATAAAATTAATTGAATTAATTTATAAATTTATTTTAACACTATTTTTTTTTTTTTTTTTTTTTTTTTTTGGAATCGATAGAAAAACATCAATTACACAATTTAACATTTTAATTTAATTAATTTATGTTCTAATTATTAACACAATTTTATCACTTTGTATTATTTAAAAAAAAATATATTTTTAACAAAACACTTGCATTTTTTATCACTTTTTTTTAGAAAGGATACAAATTTTATAAACAGCGCATTAATTTTAAATAATTTGTTAGAAAATCATAATTTTTATTTTTTTCATTTTTCGAACACAAAAACACTTTTGAAACAAAAAGCACTAGACTATTGTTGTGGTTGTATAATTTGTTTTCTCTGCCAGCCAGTAATTCAATCTGACTCCGTTAGGGAGTCGCTCATATAAAAGGACTCCCTACTAGAGTCAATTTGAACTCCAGGGGTATTATGGTTTTTATTTCATACACATTTTTCAGCTGCATTTTTCTCTTGATATTTTTTTCACAATTTTTTGTTTTTTATTTTTATTATTCAGTTCATTCATTATATATATATTTTTTCTTTGCAGGGCCACAAAACTAATTGTAGAAATTTTTAATGTACTTGCAATTACACTAATTAAAGAAACACAAGTTTAGTTCCTTTTATTTATGTTTTTAGTTTTTGTTAAATAAAGTAATTTGCACAATATGTGTATGTGTGTAGAAAATAAATTAAAAGTAGGAAATATAAGAAATTTTCATCTACAAGATTTATAATGAGAATAAAATATAAAGGACCAAGGGAATAACCAAAAAAAGGAACCATAAAACAAAAGTATAATATTAAGGTTGTTTTTCTTAAAACATCGCCTGTTGGTATGCAATAATATTTATTTAATGAAAAATTTTTAATAATTGCAAAATTAATGAAGACAAGCATTTTGTTTATTTAAGTTGTAATTGTTATGGAGTGAGATCGAAAAATTCCTAACACACGTTTTTTATTAAAACTTATAACCCAAGTATTATTTGATTTTTTTATGATCGAAATACCTTTGTAAAACATGTCAGTTATTATGTTTAATGTCAAACAAATATGATTAAATTGAGTGACCAGGAAAAAGTGCGTACAAAATTTATTAAACATTTTTACAAAAAACCCAACTTGTTCCTTCAAAAAGTTGACCAAACGTCTGCCGTCAAACTTGTTCGTTGGCAGAAAATATGGTTCAGGTAGAAGAAATGTAAAACATGGTATTTTTGAAGACAGGAAAAAGAAAGCATTTTCATAAGAGCCTTCAAAATATCCAGTAAGAAAGCAGCATGGTTAGTTCAGAGACTTATAAAAATGCTGTTTAAAATTTAGAGTTCAAAATTAGAGTACGAAAATTGCAGTTGCGTTTTCTAAAAACATGCTTGCAGCATAATGGAGGATGAAAAGTATGTTCTGGTATGTTTTTTGCAACTTCTTGGTTTATGTTGCTGAAGCTCGAGGGAATCTTCAAGGAAAGTTTAATACTCCAAAACAGTCAAAACTTTCCAAAATTTTCTTGTTGTAGTAAGAATTTTGCAGTTACGGACAAAGAAGCTAATCCATTTCAATCAATTCTTTTAGGCTGATTTGACATTCTGTCAGTATATTAAATGGGCCCTTATGCTCTATAAAAACGATGATGGAAGCGTTTAATATATTTTCATAACTATTAAATTGTAATAATGATTTCAATCAAATAAAAAACAACAAAATTAACATATATGTATGTTAAAAATTTTTCGATCTCACTCCTTATTAGGTGGATTTCAATTTTAAAAATCTGCCAAAAATATTACTTTAAAATGTTGATTTCTAAAAAAATACTTATATTTCTTACCTTATCACGTATATCTTGTCGCATCTTTTCACGCTCTTCTTCCATGCGACGATGCTTCTCCTTGCGTCGTTCTTCGGCCTCACGGATAGCCTCCTGACGCTCTCTCTCCTCCTCCTCTGCCTTTTCCTTATCATCGGCATCATCACCGCCATCACCACCTACGGCGCCTATAAAAGTAAAAAAAACAAACAAAATTATTAGCAAAAAATTACATAGATGAAAAAAATAAAAATTGAGTATGCAAAGCCTTGAAGTATACACCAATCTGAGAGCCTTAAAATACAGCTTAAAGTTGGGCCATATTGTTTTTAATTTTAATAGTTTTCTTTTAACATTGTATATTTTTTTAATAATTTTAAATCTTATCTTCTATAATTCTTTGTAAAACCTCAAAATATGCTTTGTTTCTTTTAAGTTCCTTATAATATGTTTAAATTTTTACATAAAAGAACTTATTAAATGAAGTTCTAGCTAAAAGCCAAAATCTTACTTTATAACTGAATTCCTGTTACAAAAAAATAAATGCCTAAAATTAAAGCCTGCAATTAGGTAATATTAATTAAAACCTCAAAGTATAGTATGGTTTCCATATTATGCTTTTTATGTGTTAACAAATTTGTCTGCATAAATAATTTCAAAATTTATTAATTAAATCTTTATTGTGTGATTTTTTCCTAATCTAAAATTTGTTAAAAAAAAATACGTTTATTAAATTTATTTAAAATACACCTATTTAATCATAAATTTTGTTATTTGTGGTTAGTTTTTATTAAACTATTATTACATTTATTTTGTGGTTATATGTGATTATAGTACCAAATGCTATTGTGGTTTCAATTAATTTAAATTTAACTAAATTTATTTATTTAGTTTTGTACAAATAGCTGAACTTTGTTTGTGAATAAGTAGTTAAATACGTATTACATTTAAGTAAATAACTGAATTATAGAAATTAAATTATTTATAAGCAATATTTATGCAAAAAGCTTATAATTTGTATAGCAAGCCTAAATGTATACCATAATTCATTAATTAAATATTTGTATGTAGGCAATTTTTTCATTTATTGGTTATGCCTTAGTGTATGCAATAAATATTAAGTTTAAAAATTTTTATTACTAGATTTGTATTGTTCATTATGGCTTTTATTAACGAGGCATATATTAAGGGGAAGTAAATATTAACTCAAATTATGTTTGAAAGTTTTTATAAAATAAAGACAATTTTAAAGTTTATGCCTTTAAATATGTAGAGAAAGAAAATGGATGTAAAACTGTGTAATTATGTACCTTTAAATTCTTATATAAATTAGGAAGGTAGATATTTATTAAAACCCTCTTAAAAGACTTTTCCAAATAAATGACATTATTTCTATGACAATTAATTTTTACATTTATTCCGGAATGTTATTCCCCCTTTTCCCAAAATTATATTAAAAGGTTTCCTACATAATTAAATTAGCTATTGATTTTTGTTACCTAATTATAACAACATTTAGCCAAAATCTTTATTGTTGTTATTTACTTCCTTAAACTTTTACTTCATAAGGTTTCAGAGGCAAAAGGTTAAGCAAATATTCTCCAAACATTAAATTCAATTAGGAAATGGAAAATTTGTAAAGAAAAAACTTTTATAATTAACGCAATTAACATCACACAAAGTTATTTCTTCTTCGCAGCAAGCCAACTTCCGGTTTGTGTTATTGTTATTGATATTCAGAAATTAAAAATATGAAAACTGTAATAATCATTAAATTTTATAGACTTTTAAAATGCTGTTATAGCAAATGACACTTTTTTTGTGGAAATATGGTTATTAAAATAATTTCAATATATTAACAACATTTTTGAAAAAGTTTTTAAGTTTTTTTAGAAGCATTAAAAAACAAATAATAATAAATTTGATTTGTATTTAAATAAAAGAAAAGTTAGTAAAGAAAAGAACGTAAAAATATAATTAAGGAATAAATATTGAAAACTGAAAGAAAAAAGAAAAAATATTAAAACGAAAACAAATTGTTTCAAAATAATAATACAAATTTAAAGCATAATTTTAGGCTATTATAATAAATTTATTTTGAAAGCATATTTGGAGGGGTATTTTAACTAGTAACAGTGAAATAAGACAAAATAAAGTCAAACATTTCTTGAAATAGGATCTATATATACCGAAATTTACATCAAGGAAAAATTTCTTATACTTCCACATAAAAAACATCATAATTCGTCTGCTTATTATTGAACTGACTAAGAATCATATCGTTATGGAAAATAGGTAGAAGAACAATAATATGACGTTTACACAGGAGAAGCTTTTATTAAAAGTGAATTAAAGCGGCCAGTAGTGCAATGCATTCTAAACGAAGATGAACTATCTGTTCGCGGTAAGTCACAGAAGCATTAATTGAACGTTTTCCCAAAAAAGGTTTAAAATATCATTATTACTGATTAAAACAGTAAAAATATATATTTTTTAAATTGTGATAATGATTTAAATTGAATAAAATATTTAAACTGTAAGTTTTGTAGTTTGATTTTTATTTACATATATGTATGATTTTTATTTACATATAATTTTTTGATCTCACTCCTTACGCTAAATTGAATCAAAATGTCGAGTTGAATGGGATAAAAAATTCAAGAATAAATATTAAATATGTTTTTAATATTGTTAGTATTTAAAGAAATTACCGTTATAAGGCATATTTTAAGGCTTTCATATTGAAATGATTTTAGTTGCCTGTTTTATGGAGCTAAATTGGTAAATTATAAGTATATATTTTTTTCAAAACAGTAAATCGTAATTAAATTTTAAAAATTAAGTTAATATCAACTTCCAATGCAAAGGCTTAAGATTGAAAAATAATTTACTGTTTTGAATATTTCAAACAAATTAAGTTTAAATCAAATTTCCAGTTATTTTTCCTCCTACTTGAAAATATTTTTGCATTTCTTACAAACTTGTTTTGTGCTTAAAATACATCTTAAGGTTTTTCTTTGAATTATTCTTAAAAATATCCTTTACAAAACTTCTTTGTGCATTCGCCTAACAAATGTTTTTACAAGAGCGCCTACTTACTGCACAAAAACCATTGCATACTTACAGGGCTTTAGGAAATATCTTAAGAATTAATCTCAAATATTTTCTCTACCTTAAAATTTTTTTGTAGAATAAATAAAAATATTATAAATAAAAACTATTACGGAACATTTCTGGAATGTTTTATATTTTGCTGCTTTTTTAGTCTTTAAAAACATGTGTTTACTAAATTAAAGTTATATAAAATTTTTCTTTAGAGAATTCTGCAAAAGAAATAACGAAAATTAAGGAAAGGTTTTTTATGTATGTGTGTGTGTGTAAAAATAAAAATATGTCAACCTACATATTAAGATGTGTTGCCAACATTAAAGGACATTAGTAATCAAGGAAAACATTATAAAAGCAGACTTTATAAAACTTTAGTTAAAAAGAAATATAAAATACTGTATACACATGAGTTCATTTGAAAAATATATGTTTTTTTTTAATAAATTACTTTAAGTGGATTAAAAGAGAAAAACAAGAAATTTAAAAATATTTTCTCTATAAATTTTATTTTTATTTTCTTAAAAGTTTTAAAATTAGAAAAGTAATTTAATGAGATTTTCAAATAAATTTAATTTCATTTAAAAAGTTTAAGGAGA
Organism: Cochliomyia hominivorax; assembly: GCA_004302925.2. Lineage (NCBI taxonomy): Eukaryota > Metazoa > Arthropoda > Insecta > Diptera > Calliphoridae > Cochliomyia > Cochliomyia hominivorax. The sequence goes on from PYHX02000467.1 coordinate 76,787,053, forward strand.
TTTAACTTGTATAATTAATTTAATCTCTCCCTCTTACCCAATAAATAAAAAAATCAAACTTAAAGACATCAAAGAGAAACATAAGAAGTGAAATCGAAAAATTCTTAGCACACGTTTTTCATCAAGGTAAAGGTAAAAATAATGTACCAAATGATATGTCTAAAGTCAAAGATTAGAAAAGATTTCTAAACTTCCTGATCAAAACTATTGAGCTTGAGGGATTGTTGAAAAAAAGCTTAGGACCTGAAAGCAGTCAAATTTCAGACAAGACAGTCAAGAGGTAGCCAATAATTTGTTACAATGGGCTCTGTTAATATTGAAATTTACACCAAAGAGTCTTCACAAAAAAAGATACTTCCATCCATAAAATTTCATAATGTTGATATCTGGCCTAACTTGACATATAGTAAACTATTTATTATTAAATGTTACAGGAACAAATAATAACAGATTTTCCGAACTAGCCAGAGCTAAGTCCAATGGAGAGATATTGGGCTCTTGTTAAAAGAGAATTGACAAGCCCACAAAGTGTTAAACTGAGATGACCTACTTCCCCGAGCAATGTAACAGAAAGTCCATAAAAATGTCACTTGTGAATAAAACCTTTTTTGAAATTGTATAATGCTAAATACTGAAAATTGATTTACATTTTTTATATTTTTTTTGTAATAAATAAATAAAATAAATAAACTTAAATTCAGTTTTTGAATTGTAAAACAAATTTATATATATTTAAGTTTCTTTTAAAAATGTTTGTTGGGTTATATGTTTTTCTTGTTTTCTATATTTCATAACTTATCATCTGTTCAATTAATTAGTTTATTACATTCATTAATATTTATTTGCTTTAAGCGATAATTTTAATTTTCAAATAAATACTAGAAATTATTATCTGTTATCAGTTATTTATTATAAATATGTATGTCGACATTTCAAATTAGTATCTGTCATATGCTTGTGCAGCTTACAATTAATTAAAAATTATGTCTGTCAATTACATGCTAAAATGTTTGCTCAAATTAAGCTCAAATTATAATTTTAAAGGTGGCCAAATCTTTTATTTAAATGAAAAAAAACAGCTTCATTCCTCGTAGTGAGTTCTTGGTTATTGAAAGGCAAGATAAATTTTTGTCGATGCTGATGTTTTCTCTACTAAAAGCATTATTTTGAAGAGATTTTTAAGGAATCGCCTTAAAGCTATTTTTATAGTTTTTGAGATCACTCATTTCATTTTTAATTTATATGAGAGAACAGATTAATTTCTACATGTTCGTGTATTACCATATAAATTAATTAATAGATAATAATAAAATTTTCTTAAATCTGTTCACCTTAAATTCATATCATTTTATTCAGCAGCAATACAAATCACGTACAAATAGGTCAAGACCATTTAGGCTTCATGTTTGTTTTAAATTATAAATATAGATTTCTGTCTAATCATATTTAATCTCCATGTCTGTGGCATAATTGTTGTTGAAATAAAAATGTATTATTAAGGTGGATCCACTTTTAAAATCACGAAAAACTGAAAACATCGCAATTTCACCGCTAAATCATTTTTTTAAATCATTATTCAAATCGAAATTTAATTCCTATTAAAAAGTTTCCAAATTAAATTTTTTAAGACAGAAACTCAGAGGAGCGAGACAAAACATATTCGTTTAAGTTATTTCAGTTTGAAAATTTGGGTCTTAATTCTCTTAATAAAATCACCAGATTAATTATTTTAAATAAGATGATTTAAAAAAACTCTCTTTAAATAGTTTAAAAAATTTATTTTCGTGAGATTTTAGAGAGAGAAATAGAAGAGCTATTTTCTTTTGTCACATGTACAATCTGGTCTCTCCTGAGATGTTATGTACCTAACAGAGAGGGAGAAAGAGAGGATGAGAGATAAAAAGAGGGAAGGAGAGAGAGAGAGTAATTTTTTGCTGATTTTAAAATTTTGATTTTATGCTCAATATATTAATTGATTTATGACATGTCTTTCAGTAAAATTATACGAAATTCTTCAAAAGGATAAAACTTTAATGATTTTTTTCAATCGGTTCAGGATATATTATTCTTAAGTGAAATGTTTTTCTCATTTAAAGAGATAAAGTGTTAACATGATAATTAGTTTTCTCTTGATCTGTAATGATATCATAATTATACGGTCATCGATTGATCCAATTGACCATTGATAACAAAAAATGGCTTAAAACTCTTTTATAAAATCATCTAGATAAAGATAATATGGATTCAAATAATACAGATGATCTGTGTAGAGAATCGACTGATCAAGCGATTGAAAATTTAGGCCATTTATTTTAAATTATGATTAAAATATGTTAATTAATAATTGATGAGGAAACCTAGATTAATATTAAATTTATAAGCCAGACATATGGCTGAGTTTAGTCTGTCTGATAACCTAATTTTATATTAATGAGATTTTAATTGATTATAGTATTACAACAATATTAAATACAAATATTTTAAGATTTGTTGTTTTATTACTGCACAAAATTATATTTTCAAATTGATATAGAATTATCATTAAATAAAATGAACACAATAATATTATTATTATTTTTTTTTCAACATTTAAACAATATTGACCTTAACCCTTGCTTATCTTTATTGCATTTAAAACTTAGTTTTAATTTTTTTTCTTATGCTTTATTTTCATATTCTTTACTTTATTTTTTAATGTTGTTGTTTTTGTTATTGTTGTTGTTTAATATATGTATTAAAAATATAGAAAGATTTTTTCTGAAGCCACAGAACTATATGGTTTTTAAATTGAAATTCTTTGTATTAGTTAAGATTAAGCATTAGCAAGAGATTAAACTAAAATCTCTAGCTAAAAGAAAACTAGAAAAATAAATTGAATTTTTAATATAAATTAAAATAAATAATTAAAAAAAGAGAAACAAATATATAAGAAATACCACAAAAAATACAAAGATAAAAAAGAAATTAAATAAAATGAAGGTGGCATTGTAAAATTGAGAATAAAATAAAACACCAAAAACCAAAGAATTTTTTTTACAAAACAAACCAGTTAAAAGGGTTTTTTTCTTAAAATAAAATTTAATTAAATGCAAGGTTGTAAACCGGAAGTGTATAAAATAGCAAAGAAACATTACAACTACATAACAAAAGTCTTGTTCAAATTGAAATTTAACACACACCACAAACAAAGGGCAAACAGCATTTTACATAAATTCTCACTCTTACACATCTACACATAAACGCATAGGTTTTTTTCTATGCATGAGTGTTAATGATATTGTGTATATGAAAGAGAGGAAGAGAAAGAGAGTGAGAAGGAGAGAGGAAACAAAAGGGTTGCATTTTTTAAAGATTTTTTTAATTTCTCTAGAATTCTGTTTATGTTAGTTGTAGTTTTGTTATAAACGTGTTAAGTTATGCTGGAATATGTTATTAAATATTTAATTTAACTCACTAAACAATAAAGTCAACGTCGTTATATAAACTTTTAATAAAACCTTTTTTTGTGTGTTATATGCAAGTGTCATTTTTATTATAAATTTCAAAAGAAAGAAAACAAAGACTCTGAAAATTTGAAAATTGAAAACTTTTTCCTTGTTAATGGAATTACCACAAAATTCTTTTTGGATTTTAAACGAAAATTAAAAAAAGTATATATCAAAATAAAAAAAAACATAACCTCAAAAATGTCTTTATATATCTTGCTATTTTGCACTGCACTCTTAGCCACTCATAGTTTGGCTGCTAATTTGGATAAAGTTGCTATAGAACATGATGTCTTACGTTTTACCTATGAATTGGAATCCTGGTTGGATATGAGTAAAAGACCTTGTGATGATTTCTATGGTTATGTTTGTACTCGTACTTTAAATGCCTCTAATCAAGCTAAGTACGATCGTTTGTTGGAGCAGGAACAAATCAAGTTTAATAAATTTTTAGAAAGCAGCAATGAAGATGAACTTTTGGATTCTGAATTGAAATTAAAACATTTCTATGAATCTTGCAAAACTGCCCGTTCCACGGAACAACTAAAAACCACCCTAATGTATCGTTCTGTAGGAGGTTGGCCTGCCATTGATGATTCTCCCGCCATGTTACGTAAAAGACGTAACATGACTTGGCTACAGGTTTTAAGCATATTCCATGAAACTGGCATTCCTTATTTCTTTAATACCAAAATTGAATTAATTTCCAATAAACGTATCGTACAAATTCAACCCGATGATTCCTTACAATTTACTTTAAGAAAATTTGAACAACTTGCTGGTGAAATAATGCAATTAAATAATGTTGATGCTGGTCGCGCCAGATTGGTGGCTTTGGAAATATTAAATTTTGAACGTAACTCGAGAGATATTATGAAAATCTCAGTTGGTGAACAGGATAAAGTGAGAGAATACTCGTATGCTGATTTTAAAATGTTAAATTTTGGTTCAGTGTATCCTTTGGATTGGGATACGTATTTCCGTAAAGTTATGGGAAAACCTTTAAAACCTACCGATTTGATTATTGTATCGGAAATGCCGAAGTTAATTCAATATTTTGAGCTGTTGCAGGGTACAACTTTAACAAGATTTTTGAATTGGTTGTGGATTGATTATTTGATGGGTGAGTGTGAAAAAGAGAGGGCAGTAAATTTTTGAGTCATTAAAAGGAAACTAAAAACTTTTGAATTGAGATTATAAAAAGACAGAAATTTGAGACTTCACACGCAGTTTTCTAGAAATTTTCATGTACATTTTAACGGAGAGACTTAATAATAAATTTTCGTATCTTCAGTTTTTTTCATTTCAGACCTGAGTTTTTTATGAAATTACGTTAAAATTTCTAAGAAATGAGAAAATATTATTCATATTGAATGAAAATTATGAACCAAGAATATTAGAATCATAGTTTCTAAATCCTCCAGGATATAAAGCGAAGCAATATCTTTTTAAAATTTAATATTTTCAATGCTGTTGTAAATTTCCAATAAATTTAAATTTATATTTTATAGTTCCATTAAAAAGGACATATTAAAAGGACATTTTTATAGTTTTCTATTTAAGAATTTTTTTGAATCCTTCGAGATATAAGAATGATTTATCCTTTATTTGATACACATAATGCAACAATTCTCAATTGATTATCTTTTCAACATTAAAAAAATATTGAAAAAACAGAAGATACCATTTCACTTCCTGAATTCTCTAAGTTAATGTGTCGGGAGTTTTATAAATCATTTTTAAATTCAAGCACTCTTGAAACAAGAAACAAAAGTTTTCAAAATTTTATGATTTCTTTTCCTTTTTTTAAATAGTGTCCTTGGAAAAGGACAATTTTCTAAAGAGGAAAGCGCCTTTTTTATGAGCCATAAGTATTTTCATTTAATTTTCCATAATTTCAGAATTGTAATTGTATTTCTTCTCTCCCCAGACAAAACTCCTGATGATTGCAAAAAACTCACAGAAACCTATTTAGCCCCTGTATATCAGCATGTTGTGGAACGTACTGGCATTGACAAAGTTCAAATGGCTCATATGTATTCCGAACTGGGCCAGCAATATGAACAACTTTTAGCCAATACCGCCTGGATAGATGAAATAACACAACAAAACTCCAAACTTTTCCTAGAACGCATAATGCATTTAACCCTTAATGGAGATGCCAAACTGGATAACGACTACCAAGCCCTCACCATAACAAAACGTAATTTCTATCGAAATCTCGAAAAAGTCCAAAGATTTAAGGCACAACAAATGAAAATTGATAGCAGTGGTAAATCCAAATTGCCGGGCAGTACCCAACAAGTAACCCAAAGTGCCAAGGAGTTTATGAAAGTTTTTCTAACCATAAATGCTCTCATACAGCAACAACAAAATCTTTCTTCGCCATTGAATTATGTTATGTTGGGAGAATATTTCTCGGAAGTAATGATTGGTGGTGCCTATGATACTCCCGGGGCCTGGAGAAGTACAGATTCAGATAGAAAATTTGAACAATTTAATAGATGTTTACAAAGACAAGAATCTTTGCAGCAGCGTAATTATAATCTAAATAATTTGTTGCTGAAATTATTGGCACAAAAACAGTCCTGGCAAACTTATCAATCATGGCTGCAACTAGATGAGGCATTTGTTCAAAGATTAAATACTTTGCTAAGTGCTGGACGTTTACAGTTAACCATGGAGAAATTATATTTTGTTGCCACTACATTGGTGGATTGTCATTTACATCACAATGAGCAAAGAAGACAATTTATACACACGGCCCTCAAGCAAACTAAAGAGTTTCAACAAACATTTAAGTGTCAACCACGGGATTCTCTATACAACAATAATAAATGTTTGGTTTTATAAGAAAATTAATTAATTAAAATTGTATGTTTAAAATTATTATTAATAAAAATAAATTCACAGAAAAAAATATTCGAAAAAAAATCTTTAAATTTATTACATAATTATTTTTAAAATGGATATTAATTAATTGTATTATTGAATTAATTAAAAAATTAATTGTTGTGATTTCTATTCTACCAAAAATGACAGGTTTATAGACAATATATTTAAGAAAAATATTGAAAAAAAAATTCAACAAAAATATTTACCGGCGAACGGTTTTAAACTAAGCAGGTTTGACCTATAATAACGGTATTTTTTCAAGGGTTTGGTTGCCGTTATTGCTAAAAAGCTGTCACTGGAGGAGAATTAGAATTTTCTTCACATTTTTACAGAACCATTTTTGATTTTTTTCTCATACGTTGCAATATCAACCAATATCAATCTGTCAAGCCCTTCTATATGTGCATATCATTTTAGACGGGGAACACTGCTAATGAAGCAAACTAACTAAATCTGCTGACATCAATGAAACGATATCACGAGTTTGAAAACAAATGTGAGCAAAATTTTGAAGACCTCAAAACAAAACTTGCTTTTGAAATTAGTGTTATGTACTTCCAGGACACATAAATGTTGTTTCTAAATGGACCTCAATATTAATTTAGAGTGGGCAAACACGCCACAAGATGTCAATAACATCTGACTTATATTATTTGTTTTGTATATCTTATAGGTCTTCTTATTTGTGGGATTGTAACAGAAAACAGTGGTTATATAATTCTTTTTTGTAAGTTTTATGTATTTTTATAATTTTTAAAAAATTTCACAATAAAAGATACCAAAAATTTCAATCAAAGTTTAATTATATTAATTATTCATTTATTATTTCGCACAATTTCATTTAACTGATTATAAGAATTAATTAAAACAATTAATAACAGTAACTCAAAAAATAAATAAAAGTAACTATAATAATTATAAAAATTACTTGAAATAATTAAGAAAATTATTAATTTAATTAATATTATCACTTTAATAAAATAAAAAAATAATTAATATGAGCAATTTCGTAATTAGACTTCATTTTTATATATTTTTTCTGTGTTCAAGTTACAAAATTTTTATTCACATTTTTTACCTTTCATTTTTTTACTTATTTCGTTTAAAAACTCGGAAATTTTGCTTAGAAATTTTTATACTCCCAAAAAAATAGATTTTATTTTTATTTTTGATATTAAAATTAAAGACACTGCTGTTTAGTTATAAATACTAAATAAAAGTAAGTTCCAATTATTTTTTGAAATCCTGATGAACTCAAACGTTTAATATAATCTTTTTCGTTTCTGTTTTATGTTATTTTTTGTTTTCGTCCTTTTTTTTTGGTTTTCTAGCAGAAATAATGAAATTTACTTCATTAAAAATTTATTAAGAATTTGAAATTGTTATTATCAAAGAAAACTGAACTATAACTAAGGATATGTATTTATAGAAGTAAATAGTAGATATTCAACTACCACTCCCATTTTCTTTAATACTTTGAAGTATGAACTCAAATAGAAAGAAAATATCCATAGTTCCATAATATTTTATTTTATTATTGTTTATACTTATAAGTTAGAAAGATTTACGAGAAACGTGGGTGGTTTGTTAAGTTAAATTAAAGAAGAAAGATAAATATATATAGAAACAAGACTATTTAACTGAAAAAGGATTGTAAAAGATATTTTTCTATGTAATTCTATTAAGTTAAAAAAAATTAACTAAATTTCCTTATCATTGATTTTTTTCAATAACATTTCAATTAAATTTTCTTTTTTCGATGACTTTTATATAATACGAATTAAATTTTATTTTGGTATTTTAAAATTGTTAGCATTAAAATTTCTACTTTGTATTGGCCTTTAACTAATGACCTGTGTGTTACCAAGGCAACTTTATTTTACAATAGTTTAGGGGAAGGTTTGTCAAGGAAAATATTTAAGAAAATAATTTGAAAATTTTAATAGATTTTCAGGTTACTTTAAAACAGAGAGCACTTAAAGAGAACTATAAAGTATTACAAACACATGTGTAAAAATTTTTGTGACATTTTCTATATATAGATCGTATATATGTTTCTGCTTCTAGCGACTCTATTTAAATATTTTTCCGAGTTAGGCTTATTTGTAAGAAAGCCTAGACATAGTCTAAATTTTAGTCACTATAATCATGTATTAAGCATGTATTCAAACATTTAATCATGTATTACAATGTATTGTTTCGAAATCTCATCTTTCTAACAGGGGTGCCCAACCACACTACTGTACGCACTGCTGTTCACAGTTATAATTTTTTACTATTCTGTCAAATCCTTTATATAATGCACCTTTACATTAATACTTTATGAGGCTTAGTTTTGTTTAGTGATTACATAAGAACATATAGCGCAAACGTTCACAGGTTTTCATAAATCTGATAGGAATATATACTTTAGGCTAAAATATCCAAATCCCATGTCATGAATTTTACAGAGAAAAAAGTCTATCGTTGCATTGCTTCTTTTATAGAGTGTTTTATATTCACATTTGCCAATTACATATCATTTTCTTGTTTTCCTTTTAAACTACAAATATTTAAACATGTTTAAGGGCAAAATAATGGTAACTATTTTTATAACAATAAATTATCGATTTTATTTTCTATTTTCTTGCTACAACAATAAAACGTTTACGTTTGGTTAATTAAAGAAATTTTTAATGTGAACAATTTATGTTATTTTTCAAAAAGCAAAAAAAAACTTAGATTTTCTTTAGAATTTCAGTAAATGTAGGTTATTCATTTATTTATATTTATGTGTAGTGAATGGGCCATAATTTGACTTTATTAGAACGATTAGATGTAAATAATTGAAAAGTTTTTTTTTTTAATTTTTGGTTGTTTAAGAAAACCATAATTTTCATGTAAAATTGTTAAGCTTTTGAAATACAAAATTCTATGAAGAAAATTATGAAAGGAAATTTTTAATTTTTATTTTGAAATTTGATTTGATTAAGGAAGTGAAATATTTGGGACGTTTACAAAATTATTAATTTTTTAAGAGGAAAATTATTTAATATTTAAAACAGTTTTGTCATTTTTTTGAAAAGATAGAAAAATACTTGAACAAAATTCTTTTACATATTCGACAATTTTTATAATTTTTGGAATGAGAACGAAGTAAATATAACTTTATATTATGAAAAAATCTTAATCTTATTTGTTGTTTTCTAATGTAAAGTTTTACAAAAAACTCAGAGGTTATCTTAAATATCGGTCTATATTTTATATATAGCAAATTATTAGGTAAAATTTCAGCATACCAACAACAGACGGACATGGCTAAATCGACTCAGATTTTCATTGGTGCAAGAATATATATACATTATGAAGTCAGAAGTGATTCCTTCTTAGCGTTTTATACAGAATGACCATTATGTTATGTTCTTCTTTTTCCTAAAATGTCTGTTTATTTTCTCTAATATTTAACTTTATTGTCAGCTTAATTTCCTGTTGTTCTTTATTTCGTCTACATTTTCTTCTTAGTTTGAAGTTATTCTTTATTTCCATCATTTGTGCAACCTCAGCCATAAATGATGTAAATGCAAAATGGTCTAACTATCTTTATAAAAAATATATGACAATATGTAAATAATATAATATATAACATTGTTTACACAATGTCAAAAATTTTACTCTTTAATCCATTGTTTACATATTATCAATATTTGACAGTGTAAAATATGCTTTTCTGACATAAATTTCTACAATTTTTCAACATTTAACACAAAGTAAAAAATGATTTTTTACACGCTCACTTATTTTATTACTCATATAAATATAAATATATAAATATATATGTTTAAAATAACCTGCAACTCTTAAGATATAGTAAACAATGCGATAATTCCTTCTTAGCGTTACTTACGGAATGACAAAGTTAATATACCCTCTTCGCCAATTGTGTTTTAGGAGGGTGTAAAATAAAAGTCATTCAATAAAGTCATTTAATTGTTGACATTACGTAAAAAATAATTATAAACATAAAAAGACTTGAAAATGTAATGCAAAATATGAAACTTGTTAAAGTTGTTTAAAAGTAAATTACAATTGACCACAATACGTATGATTTATATTAATTATGAGTTGTTTAACATTTTCACCCATAACACTTGACTTAAATAAGATATTTTATTTTCTTTTCAAATATTTGAAAGATCACAAGTAACAGTTTTATTTGCATGCCATGATTTTGAAATAATCTTATTTTTTAACGTAACAGATGTATGAAAGAGCTATTTGGGTAATTTTGATATATTTATTTTTTTTTTTAATTATTTTAGTCAATTTATTTAATCCTTTATTTATTTATTTTTTATTTTTTCATTATTTATTTTTTTTTTTTTTTAAATTTTAAGCCCTTTTAACAATTAAACACTAAATCTTTTTTTAATATTGAATCCTATAAATTCCTAACTAATTCTATTAAAAAGTTCAAACAATTTTTATTTTATTTATTTCTATAAAACTTTTCCACATAAATAGTTGCCAACAATTGTTGTCAATTTATATAGAAAAGAGAGACAAAACATATTGCAATCAGAAATCTCCTTAATGTATTTCAATCTATTCAAATCATATGACATCTGCTTAAAGTACTAAACAAAAAACGTTATATTGGTTTTGAAAAGTGACATAAAAAATGAATTGTTTTAATAAACTTAAAACTCTGTTAAGTTAAAAGTTTTTTGCTTTTTTTTGTTCTTAACTCTCAATGACAACCATATTTGACAATATGGTGCTGTTTTAGTTTATGGGGTTAGAATTCTAAATATAGAGAATAGAAGTTGTTATCGAGTTGTATTATTCTATATAAAATTTGTTGTTGATGATGGCTTTTAACTTGTATGTATGTATTTGTTGTTTCATTTTTTTAACTCTAGATTGTTTTAGATTTATTGGCTACATTGAGTCTTGTATTGATGGGAAAAATGTTTAATAAAACATTTTATAATAAAAACAAAAATAACAAAAATTGCATTGCTGGAAAAAAAATCAAGTCGAAATTTTCTCCCTCTTGTGTTTTTAGTATTTTTTTATTATTATTTTGATTTTGAAAACACTGTCAATGTAAAGTATTGATTTCGAAACCAGCGCATAACAAAAATTTGCTTTAAGCTATTTGTAAATGATGTAAAGTGTGAACTGAAAGTCATATTGGAGTGACATACAATACTTCTACTAGTTGTTGTTGTTGTACACAAACAAATAACATATTCAAGTATCCTTTATTATTCTATACATGTGTACATATTGTATATACAAACAACAATACAACAAAACAGCTTAACATACATTTGCCAGCATATACATCCATTTGAAGTGGTAATAGTAGTAGTGCTAGTAGTAATGCTAGTAATAGTTGTAGTTGTATTTTTTATAAGTAAGTTATAGTTGTATGCTTTTACTAACCATCATCATCATCATTGGCGTCATTTGCATGCATGAAACGTGTCAACAATTTTGTTTAACAAAATATTCTCCTTACAACAATTTTGTACTTGTATACAAAAATTGTAAGAGCGTGTAAGTTTGATTATATGTGTGTGTGTAGAATGTTTATGTCATGTTAACATATTGTTGTATTTGTTTTTTTTTCCTTTCTTTCAACAAAGAAACCAAATTTGAAATTTAAAACTTTTTCTATTACTTGTATTTTTTATAATTCTCCAACTTTCGAGTACAAATGTCATGCTTTAACTTCGGTTTACATAAAATCAAGATGAAAAAAACAAACAGGAAATCAAGAGGGTTGTATAAAAGAATTGTTTTGTTCTTATAGCCTGAAGTTTTGAAGAACACATATATAGAAAACATTCATAGATATTTTGAAAGAATTTAATAAAAATCATATAAAAATATAACATATCTTAAGGGGTATAATGAATATTTATATTTAACATAAATGAAAAAGGGACTTAAAGAAAACAAAATTTAAAGCAATATTAAGGGGAAACCATTTAATTTTAATTTTTATTATAGAATATATTTATTAATATGCTATAATTTCGCCTTTTGTTTAACGAAAATTATTAAAAAGGTACCTTAAAATTTTTAGAAAATATAAATTCAAATGTTTGCATATATAAAGTGATTAGAACAAAAAATCAAACTTCAAAACACACATTAAGTGAAAAGCCTGTTTAAGTTATCAATATAATATAAATGCTATTTTAAATTATTTTTACTTTATATGAACTTCTAAAAGTCTATTTAAAGAACAAATGAAAATATTTGCATATTTTTAGGGAGTTAAAGAAAAAATTTGAAACATACATTAAGAAAACAAATTGTTAAAAATTCCAATGCAATGTAAAGCAAAATATGCTCAAAAGTTTGTATAATATAAATACTAGTTTCAATAATTTTTACTTTATAGGGACCTCTAAAAACCTATTGAGACACAGACGCACATGTTTGCATATTTTTAGGGATTTAAATAAAAAAGAATAAGGAAAATGCCAAATAAAATATAATTGTCATTTTTAATTATTTATTTACACTTTATTTAGCTCCTCTTGATATCCTCCATACATAAATTTTATTACTTCCCCTTGACTTATTAAAATTTAATAAAATATATATTTTTATGGACTGCACATATTTATAGCTTAATCACATCATTTTCCCATTTAATGATTTTAATTATTTTTTAATGATTTCATCCGTAATGGCTTTTTCATACCATTTTAAGCAACAATAATATGCAAAAAAAATTTATTAAATAATCCTTAAATAAATCCATACACAAATACACTTAAATGATCATGTTGAATAAATATTGAATAAAAAAATTCATTTCAATTAATCTATAAGTTACTTAAAATCTTAAATAAAACAAATAATAGATTAAAATAAATTCCTTCATTTAAATATATATAAAAATTAATTGCGTTTAATATTGGAAATTAATTAATAAATTTCGCTATTAAAAATCATAATTATGAAATGGTCAAAAAAACGGAAAGCAATTAAAGGCATTAAGCTTAAAATAACCATAATTTGGTGCAAATTGAATAAAAATATTTTTAAATAAATGAAAATTTGATAAATGAAGGTCTTCGGAACTTATGGTTAATATTATTTTTTATATATATTAAATTAACACTTGAATCGCTCTTGAAAAGAATATTAAATTGAACCTCTTGTCAAGACAAACAATTTCTTTTAATAATAATTACTATTAAAATATTTGTGAGTACACTAGAAGTATATAGTTTTGTTTATATTTATTTAGTACAAAAGAATTTGTTTAACAATAAACTGACACTTGTAAAGAAGGCAAAAGTAAATATTTGATTATGGTAAATTTCCCCAAAATAAGAATGTTAAATTTAAAGATATCATGAAACTAATAATGAGTTAATATTTAAGGGAATAAACTAAGTAGTGAGATTGAAAAATTCTTAACCCACGTTTTTCATTGAAACGTTTTATCCAAGTACTATTTGGTTTATCTTTTGATCAAGTAACTTTTGTAATTTTTTTAGCTTGAAACGAGCAAAATTTTTGTAAAAAATTTAAGATGGAAAAAGTGAAATTTCAGTAGAAAATTAGGCTGGAAATTTTTAATTTTTTATGGAATTCTCAAGCATTTTTTAAGCAAAACTTGTATGAAAAATATAGGCTTTAGTTAAACAAATTTTCTGTAGAACACAAGCCTTGATGGGTCAGGTGCTTCATATAAGATAATAAAGATACTTGAAGTAATTTAAAGTCCTTCGATGTAAATTTTTATATACTTTTCAAAATAAATTTAATGGTCTTTAAAGTAAACAAAAATTACACTTAATAAAATGAACTCTTTGAAAGCCTTTTCTATATTTAACATTCTGAAAATCTTCCTATTTCTTAGAAAATTTATAATACCATTTGATTTATAACATGTGTCAAGTTAAAAAAGAGTTAAATAAAAGTTTCCATAGTAAAATGTTATTTAAAAATTTCAATTTAAAAATATATTTTAACTCAGTAATAATATTTTCATAATAAATGAAAGTAACATAAAGGAAAAAATAATAATTTGATTTTTAACGAAACAATAACTAAACAATCAATTTAAAAATTGATTTAATTTTATAGAAAATTCAAATTGAAAATTTTCAACTAATAAATAAAACAATAACACTCATACACATACATCTATAGAAAATTGCTACTAATAACATTTCATTATTTACTCAAAAATTCACGTTTTCATTAAAATTGTGAAAAATAGTAAATATATATTGTTCATATCTGAAAAGGTCATTATAAAATGTTGCATGAGTGAAGGCGTATGTGTCTGATGACATAATGAAAAATAAGTGAAAAATTATATAAATTGAAAATTGTGTATATAAATGCAATTATCGTATTTGGGGGAGGGGGGAAAACATTATAACCAAACATTTACTAACAATTCCATTTAAACCATAGAATGGTGGTTCTTGAAAAATACAACAATTTTTGGAGAATTTTATTTTTATATGAAAATGATAATGAAATAATGTTCAATTTTATAAAATAAATGCAATTTTTCACAATTTAACGCTTTTATTTATTGCTTGCCAGGCTAGTTTGTGGTATTTATTGTTGTAGGCCATTTCATAGGAATGTGAGTTGGATGAGTGAGTGAATGAGTGTGTATGTGTGTGTGTGAGGGTTATATAAATAAAATAAATTCTATTTTGTTTTATAAGGCCAAATCATTATTTTAAAGCTTTTTTCCAATACTATTATAATATAGCAAATTGTTATTTATTTTGTTAAATAAATACTCAATTTTGGTTATTATAATGGATTTGAATATTTTATATGTGCTATAGCTTTTATCCGGTGCACTTTGCTGCTCAAAATTTTTGCAAAAAAGTAATTGGGACCAAATTTAAAAAGCTCTCACTTTAGTAGTTCTGTTGATAATCGATAGTTTTTATTTGCTTTGTATTGGGGCTACTTCTTCCCCTGATTCTATCCACCCTTTATATTGTACAATAAAACAGTTCTTTGAGGAAGTAATTGGTACCAAATTTGAAAATTCTCACGATTATAGTTCTTGAGATATTCGAAAATCAATATTTGATTCGTATGGGGGATAACCCTCCCCTTGGCACTATCCGTATTACATTTTGTCCAGTAAAACAGATATTTGAGAAAGTGATTGAGAGCAAATTTCAGAACTTTTGTTTTGTTTAATTATTTAGATATTCCATGATCAATATTTGTTTTGTATGGGGGTATCTTTTCTCTTGGTCCTATCGAAATTTTTTATCGCATTTGTTATTTTCATGTATATTGAGATTGTTCTGTTACAATTTTCATAAAAATTGGTCAGCCGTTTCGGGGTATATACGTTACATACATACATACATACATACATACATACATACATACATACATACATACATACATACATACATACATACATACATACGTACATACATACATGCATACATATAAACATCTATTTTATATACACAAATATGCGAAATTTGTTTATATTAATTTTATTTTGTAGAAAATTTTAATTAAATTGCATTGCAAATTCTTTTGATAGAATAATATTATATTATTTATAGTATGTTATTTTAAATGAAGTATTTTGAATTTACACAGCTGCTGAAAAGAAACACATAAATACAAAGCTAAAGCTGATTTTATTCTCGTTTCCACTTTCTTATCGATCCTTTATCCGAATGGATGTCTCTTAGTAAAGTTTGTAAATAATTTACAATTTACAAGTTTTATATTAAATTTATATATTGTATATTTTTATATTGGATTGATTATTGAAAATTTTGATAAATTATCTTTGCTTTCAGATAGTAAGATTCTTTATTAAAACTTTTAGCCCATGTATTATTTGATTTGATTCTGATTAAGTTACCTTTATCATGTGGATTAAAATAAGTGACCAGAAAAAAGTGAGTACTAAAATTATTAAATATTTAAAAAAATGCTAGTTGAATTTTTTTATACACATGATATTCCAAAAAGTAGAATGTATTTTTAAAAGAGCTTTTTCACATCCACTAGAAAGACATCCCGGTTAGCTGAGTACTCGTGCTTTTTGGAACGAAGAGTTAAAGTTAATGCAGGTCCTGATATGGATACTTTACAGACCAAAAACTGAGCACGGCAACTGAAGTCAAGTTTCTTATAAAAATTATTGCTGCGTAATAGATCACAAAGATATTTCGCAACTACTGGTCAAAAAAAGAAAATTTTTTCTTAAAAACGGACTCTATAAATACCGAAATTTACATTTAGTAAATTTCCATTTATAGGCTTCATAATGTGTCCACTTATTTTTGACCTCACTTGGCATCCTATCACTATGGTAAATAAATCTTTGAATGATACATAAAAAAATAATGTGGTATTAGCACCAGAAGAAGCAAGTCCAGTGGACAGATTTTGTATTCTTATTAAAATAAAATAAAATAAAATATAAAAAAAATGTGATCAAAAGTGTGGTAGATTTTAAAGAGGAGCATGATGAACATATGAGGTCGACATATGGGGTCCTAAATTTGGACACATCGTACCTCATCTTTCAAACAAATGACATATTTCATCACAACCGCCAAATATGCAAAATTTACAAAAAAAAAAAAAAATATATATATTTTAACGAAACTGTGTAAATTAGACAATAAGGACTACTTCCGGAAGTCCCTAAAAATTCATAAATCAAAGAAAAATATTAATATTTATAAATTTTCTATTCATTACAAATTAGTTTGTGTTCTGGGTTTCATTATAAATTTTGCTTTATTTATTATTCGAAATTTCATATGTATATTCTCATATAAACAACATCACTTAAATGTCCTCTTAAAATATTTTTTTGTTCATTTCATAATAATTTTGAAAATAGACAAATATTTGGGAACAAGATTTTTTGCTTAACCCTTTTATTTAAAATTTTCTAAATAAAATGTCGTACTCAAATACTTGTTAAAACATTTATATATTTTAATATACATATATAAATAAAATACATATGTATATATGAAAAAAAAAAACTTATTTGTTGTCATTTTAGTTATTTCCAAATAAATCATGTTCAGGGTCTTGTTAAATTTATGGCTTATTTATTTTTATTTTATTTTATATATTTTTTGCTCTCTAACCACATCTACACATACATACACAAATTTACATAGAAATTCAATTTGAAAATTTTAAAATCTAAGCTGTTTATAATACAAACATGAGTGTGTATATGGGAGTGTGAAAATTCACAGTAAAAACACAAGAGAGTTTTGTGCAAAAAAGCAAAGCATACTTTTTGGCTGCTCTTGGAAAGCAACATTGCAATAACATTTTTTGTGGCATTAAATTATATGACAACGTTTATTAAAGCATGAAAATATTTATGTATTACATATACATACATAAATTCACATTTATGCTTAACGCCTTTGAAGAGGTCATACATAAATTATTTAAGTAGAGCAAGGCTAGAACTTTTTATATGTGTATATGTTTGGGACAGTTGTCTAAAAGAATAAAATTTATAAAAGAGCGCTTAAAGAGAGAGCAAAAACAAGAGTTTTATAACAGCTAACAATTGAGGAGTGTAGCATATTTTTGGGCTGTTAGCCAAATAAACTTTAATAATAAGAAAAATGAAAAATATTTTTATTTTGTTTTTTTTTTTTTTTATTATTAAAATAAAAAACCTTGAAAGTAAATCTTTTGGAACAGAAATATATTATGAAATTTTTAAAAGTTTTTAGTTAAAGATAAATTTTCTTGTGATTATGGGCATAAAGCCAAATGAAATTCTTTTCTTTTAACATACTTTAAGGTTGTTTTACTAAGAAATTTAGCTAAGGGAGAAACAATTTTCAAATAAATTTAATATAAAAAGGAGATCAATAAATATATATTAGAAATCTTTAAATAATATAAAATATTATTTTCGTAAAATATTTTTTTATTGAAAAAATGAAATAACAAAAAACAACGTGACAAAATTTTGCAATTTTATATTTGCATTAGATAATATTCAAATATATTTTTGATACCAGATTATATGTTATTAAGATAAGATAATTCCGTTTTTAAGAAATAAGCTAATTTATATAAATTAATTAAAGCTTCGCCTTTAGGTGGGCTACAGAATGCTCATTATTTTAACAACTTTTCTTTCCTTCATATATTCTTTAGTAATTTACTATTTGTAAATGTTTTGCTTTTAGCAAAAATTAAAAAATAAAAACGTTTTCAGATGAGAATTAAAAAAAATCAAATAATATTGAAATACTATGAGAATGTCAAATACGAAACTTTAAAAATTCCCGAGTAAACATTAGAGATAAGTTTTAAAAAGTATAGCACAAGGGACAAAAAATATTTTCCGTTAATAAAATATATATTTAATTATTATATTTATTTTCATAAAATCTGTTAACTAATATAATTTTTTGCTCGAATTTAATAAACCAAAAATTTCACACATTTCTTTTTCTTTTCTTAATCTTCTACTAAAAAATTTTAGTACATATATTTTATTTACTTATTTACCTATTTATATTTTCCTTAAAGAGCTCAAAACAAATACTAACAAAAACTACAAAACATCATAATCTTCTTTATCCACATCATTATTAAAGTCGTCATCATTGCCAACATTATGAAAAAACCTTTATAGTAAAGCAGGAATAAGAAAAAAAGAAAAAATTATAAAAATCAATAAAATGCGGCAAAAAACTAGCACGTTTTTGTGTGAGTAGAGCAAATAAAGAGAAAAAAGAAAATAAATAAAATAAACCTAAAATACACGCATATACTCTCACACTCTCTGTAGCAAAAAAAAAAAAAAAAAAAAAAAACAAGTCACATGGCATATCATGTGTAATAAGGATAAAAAACTACTTTAATATAGTTTATAAGCAATTTTTATGGGATTTTTCGATAAAGCAAATAAAATAGTTTTCACATGAAATTGTTTTTTTTAAGTTAAAAACCTAATGTTTTTGTTTACTTCTTATTGTTTTTCTATTGGAAAGTCTAAATATTAATCTAAAAGTTATGCTATAATTTTTTAACCTTAACAAAACTATACTAAATTTATGATAATTATAACATGTTTAATAGAGATTATTTTTAAGCCTAAAAATGGGCAACATTAAGGGCAGGCATGTTAACACGAAAGAAAAGCTTTCTTAGAAGTTTTTAAATGTGAAAAAGGTTTCTGGTGAATACTTTATTAAAGGGGTGATTACACATATTATGAATAATATGTAGCCTATTCCTTGATCGGGATTTTATTAACATAAATCTTCTCATAAATTATTTAATTTTGTAATATCAAGTTCCTAAAACTATACTATACATTTACAATTTTATTATATTTAATTTTTAAAATAAATTTATTTTCCTCCCCCAACTATATGCTTTACTTTAATATATATAATTTTGTCTACTTTTTCCTTATTCCAATTCTATCAAATCTATCAAAATCTTACTAATAACATTTAAGCAGCTCATGTCATCTTAATTTTAAAACCCTCTCTACACATTATTATTTAAAAGAAAATCAATATACATTTAATTTTCACTTTTTCTTTAGTTGCCCCTTACACATTCCTAATTAAATTAAGAAAGCTATTGCTTTTTTGCTGAAATAGGCAAAAATAAATTTCAATTACAAGAAAAGACATACATACATTTGCTTTAAAGATTTTTACTTTTTTCAACTACAAAAATAGAGAAGAAAACCCACACACTCTTGAAAAGAAATACTTGAAATGATTTTTGCCCTAAACTACTATATTTGTTACCTTGGCAAGAAATGCTAAGAATACTAAGTTAAGTGTTATTAAATTGTAAAGTATGCAGGTTAAGAAATGTTAAATAAATTTTAAATAAATTGAAGAAAACAGGAAAAGTAAAAAAAGTTAAGAGAAAACTTTAAATTAAATAAATTTGTGGCATAGTTTATTTTGAATTTAGTTATTTCATTTAGTTTTTCTGTAAAACATATTTTTTCGATTTTTATCTATTATACACAAGAAGGCTGCATATTTAATATTCATATTTTTCTATACCGCAATAACTTTCTGATTACTTAATTTTACAAGAAGTTCGATGTATTTGATGAAAATAATGTCATTATTTTTTTATTTAGAAGCTTCACATCTTTATCATATATAACTCCTAAAATTATGCTTCATTTTTAATGCAAACATTTTGACTCTTATGAAGTGCCTAAGTTTAGTATACTATTTTATTGTTTCTTTTAAACTTACTGTATTAATTAATATTTTCATTGCTATCGTTTTTATTGGGAAGGCCTCTCAAGTAGGCAAAATTTTTTGAAATTATTTAATACTTGGCAAGAAGCTTAATTTATTGATGATTTAAAAATGGTTTGATATTCGAAAAGAAATTAAGCTTTGTTTTCATGAGTTACTAAAAGCCTTTATAAAGGAAAGTTTTTATTCTAATTTGTTTATAATTGAATGTGCCACTTTACTTCTTTTTTAAACACTAGTTATTATGCCTTGGATATTTTAAAGATAAGTGTGCTTTAATGTAGGCAAATATTTTTGACAACGATTTTTTCAGAAATCTAATACACAAAATAAAAAAAATATTTTTTTTTTTACAAATTCCTAATACTTCTAATTTTGACATTTGAAATTATGCTTTACTTACTAGCATTCTAATATGCCTAAAATAATACGAAATTTTTTATTTTTTATCATTTCTCCCAAAAAATTTAAATCAAAATTTAATTCAGCATAATTAGAGTTGGCAAATTTCAAAGTCTAAAAGATCACATGAAAACAATACATACATATAATCACTAAAAATCTTTCTTATATCTTCTCAACGCCCTAAAATATGTTATTATATATTTTGTTTTACACTTTTAAGCACTTTTCCAAATCTGTTATTCTTTTCTTTTTCTTTTGAGCACTTTTTTAACATTTTTTTATTTTATCTTAAGCTCTAAAAGAACCTTCACCTTAAACTTTTTAAATATTTTATTCGTTTCATGTTTTTCAACACAAATCATATGCTAACATATGGTATACTTTAAGGCTTTATTTTCTTATTATACACATATAAACACTTATTTTCTAGTATACTTATAGGCAAAAAACAAAAATATAACAAAAATATATGAGAAAAAATCTAAAAGAAATTTAAAGATAAAGAAAAACTAAAAAACTAAGAAGAAGAAGAAAACTTACATGTTTCGAAACGTAGAAGCAAAATTGTTTAAAATGGTTAACGTTGTAGAAGTGTTAGAGTTTTTGGAGTTTAAAAGCAGTTTCGAAAATATACATAGTTAAAATAGACAACATAATATTCAGTGAAAATTAGAGAGAAATAAAAATGTGTTTGTTAAAAAATTAAAAAAATAATAATGATAATAAAAATCAATTATTTTGTTAATCGAAAAGAAAACTTAAGATATAATTTTGAATTTTTTCTTGTTAAAATTTTGTAATCATACCAATGAAATTCATATTTCGCTGGCGCTTTCACTGAATACTATCTCGCCTGAGACACCGTTTTGTTGTTGTTTTTATAATAGAAGCTAAATCGTTGACTAATTTATGGCTTTTTTAATGATTTAATAGTTCTTTTTTAATTTAACTTTTTATTTAATGTTAAGGAATTTCATTTAATTTTTTTGTTTAAATTTGAATTCTTTTAAACTTGTACTTTTAGGTTTTCACTAAAACAATATCAATTATTGTTTGTTGTACTGATTGTAGCAGTTGAGTGTATGTGTGAGTAATATTAACGATAAACGTATTTGTAGCATACGTTATGGCTAAATGATGACGTATATAAATTTGAATTTGAATTTAAACAATTGCTGTTACTATTGTAAAAGTAATTGTTGTTATAGTTGTAGTAGTAATAATAGTTAATATCGTTTATTTTGTTATTGTAGTTGTACTGATGATTATGATGATTGTAGTTATAGTTGTAGCTGTAGTAGTAGTAGTAATAGTTGTAGTGATTTTCGTGATAATTGTTGTTGTAATAACATGTGTTTTGTTTATAAAGATTTCGTTTAAATTTGATGTTGTTTCTTAGTTTTGTATAGAAATATTGAAATAAAAATAATATTGGCCAGCACCGTCGTTGCCGTTTCTGTTTTTGGTTTTGGTGATTATAAACTAAGCGGTAGTACCACTTGGTTTGAAGCACTTTATGCACTAAACTAACAGCGTTCATGTTTCTAGTTGTCAACTGTCAACGTTGAGGAATATTTTCACACACAGAGTAGAAAACCGAATTTCTACTCTATTTCAGTATTCTGGTCGTCGTTAACGTCGTTATCGTTGTTGCTGTTTTATTTTTTATTTTGTTAATATTATAGCAAAGTGTTTGCTATTGTTTTGCTTTTAACAAAAAGAAAAATACAGGCAAATTGTTAAGAAAAGGCAGGCGAATAGACAGAATCCTGTCGTAGCCAAAAAGCCGAAGCTGTCGCAATAGCAAAGCAAACAAAAAAGAGTGAATCTATACAAAACACGAGTCGTCGCAACAATCAGGAATTATTCTTGTTTCAAACACTTTTTACTCAATTTGACTCAATTTTCAGCCAGGAATAATAGCAAAATCAAGGAAAAAAATTCTGTGCTATAAAAATTATATTAGTTCCTTATAAATTTTGCCAACGAGTGATTTATGTTTGCAGATTTTGAAAACTGTGCCACCAGTTTTATTTTCCTTCACCATGAATTTTATTCGTAAAAATATATATTTAAAAAAAAATTAACACTTTTTATGAACTTTAATTTTTAATTATTTACTTTATTTTATTCTTAGTAACTTTACAATTTTATTCTTTTTTGTATAAATTTTTCGGTTGTAAAACTCTCTGTTGTATGGTGTTGTTGAAAGTAATGTTGTAGTAAGAGTAGGAGTTATCCTGTAACTTCCTGAGGTTTTTATGCGAAAATATCATGTGCTTGATTTTACTTCAAAAATCATCAATGTTGCTGTTGAGTTAAAATTCTTTGTTATTTTCGTTGTTGTTGCTTAACTTCGTTTTTCGCTGTTTTACTACAAAATTATCGTTTTTTATTGTTGTTGCCAATTTTTGCACCCCAAAATTCTCGTTCCCCCCACCGACACACATACAAACACAACTTCGTTATAGCAAAAAAATAAAATTCTAGTAGTTTTGTTATTGTATATACGAGTGTTAACGATGTGTTGATAGTTGAATCTACTAACTCCCTCCACCCTTTCAAACAAAAGAATAAAAAGCAAAAAACAACAAAAATTAAATTTACATTGAGCAGGAAAATAAAATAAAACTCAATCAAAAAAAAAAAAAACGCAAAAGCAAATGTAAAAACATAAATACAATATAAAAGCACAAAAACACAAGAGAGTACTCGCATCATGTAAAATGTTCATTTACATTGTTAATGTTGTTGTTTTAAAAAATTGTAATTTTTACAAAAATTTACACTGCGCAATTACATTTTATTGTTATGTTTAAAATCTTAGTCTCTTTTTTAGAACTCGTGTTCTCTCATTTATTATACTCTTAAATTTAATAAGAGAAGCTGTTTTGAAAATTGAGTTTACTTTTAGGCGCACGTTCTTTAAATTATTTTTACTACTCAAAATTGAGTTAACCATTCTAGCGCATACTCATATTTGAGCTTAATGATTATTTTGCTCAATTTAAGTTTTGTATGTTAAGTAAAAATTATCACTCACTATGAGTTTTTATTTAAACTAGAAGAAATTTGGTTTCTTTGGAGCATAAATTCTATATGAGTTTTTTTTTGAAAAAAGAAATGAGAAGAGTTTTCTTCGATTGCTGGGGTTAAATTGTAAATTACCCCTATTTTCGAAATTTAAAAGGAGTGTTAAAGAACAGTGTTTTAAATTTATAGGTTTTAACATTTATTTAATAGCAAAAATCTTGGTAATTTTTTAAAGGAAGCAATCATGATATTTTCTTTAAAGGAAAATTTAGTTATTGAATTTAAGTGAAAATTAATACAAGAAAAGTTTAGTAAAATTAAATTTGGTATTCGATATTGAAATATTTTTTGCAACATCGGTATTTGACGAATAGTTTCCTTAAGATATTTTTGGAAAATTAAAAAAAAACTTCTGCATAAATCTTTTAAACCAAAAAAAAAAAAAAAAAAAAAAATAATTTAATTGATTTTTTTAATTATTTTTAAAGAAAAGTCAAGTTAATATATCTATGTTTGCCTATATTATTGTATATATATTTGTCTTTTTGATAAACTGCCTTATTTGTTTTATTTTAAGAGTTTAATGTTTGCATATTCAACAGGTTGTGGGTTTTTTTTTTTTTTTTGAAAAGAAAATGTTTATTTTATAAAAAATATTTGTATATTTTTATATTTTCAAATTGAAAATCAGTTTAAGAATATTTTAAATTTTCTTAAAAAGATTTTGTCAGAATTTGAGCCTTCGACAAAAAATTCTCTACAGACTAAAAAAGAACTAATATCAATTATAAATAATAACTTTTGGAATTTTAAGCGATAGATTCATATTTTTAGTGAAATGTTAATACTTTGTAGTTATCTTAATATATCCGTGAATAAAGTCTTGATTTGTGAATTGTTTTGATGTAAAAAATTTAATTTTTAATAAGAATTCATTGAAAGAATAGTGTATTATTACAATAATATTATTACAATAATTAATATTACCATAAGTAGTTATAAGAAGGAATAAAGTTTATCATTCCGTGTGTAAATTCAAAAAGGAATCAAGACCCCATAAAATATATATCTTATCGAAACCTGAGTCGATTTAGCCATATCCGTCTGTAGTAAATGTTATTATGGTCACGGAATAGTCTGAATTCAATAAAATTTGACCAGATGTTTTTTATATGCTGTCTCAGTGTAGTTGTATTTAAATTAATGTTCTTGAAACTTTATACATATATTCGTATGAAATCTAATTTTTTAATATTTTTTAATGTTTGATTTAAGACTTTAATTGGAATTTATATTTAGAAGATAAATTAAAAAATAATAATAAAATAATAAACTTCGATTTTGGTAGAAAATTATAAAAAAATTTATGTAAACATTTTTTATATAATTGAAAATAAAATTTTTTAGTATATATTTCTTATATAATAATTTGAAATAAAATAATAATAATAATTAAAACAAAATAAAGTTTTAAAGAAAATTTTAATCCACATTTTAAAAAAATGATATATGTACGTATGTGTGCATGTATGTGTCTGTATATACATATGTAACGTGAATTATAATTGCAATAGATTTACGCAGACTATATAGTTAAAGAATTTCGCAAATATTGATCGATTTAAGAAACGTTAAGTAATGAAAGTGTTTGCCATTCAGTTGTTTCTCTAATTATTTATCGAAAATATAAATAATTTTCCACGAAAACCTTCTGAATTAATATTAACAGTCGGAACACTTAGGAAAATTCAGGGTATAAATCTTGAAACGTTTTAAGTAAAATTAAAATGGTTTTTAAGGCTTTTTGTATTGAAAACTTTTTATTTTTTAATAAGAATTTATTTAACTAAATGATGCCTGAAACATTTTAAACTGTCTGACCATCTGTCTGTCTAGATGTCTGCTATTTTCAATGTACAAAATGGGTTGAAATTATAAGTTTTCCTTTCTAAAAAAACTTTGATAGAAAAAACTTTTTCTTAAGTTTCCGAGAAAAGGAATATTTTAAAATGTTCTATAACTTAAAATGCTAATAGAATTGAAATTAATATGAAAACGTGCATCACTCATCTTCTCAACTTAAGTAGATAATATAAAGATATATAAGGAGTGAGTTCTAAAATTTCTTAATAAAAATTTCTCATTATAACTTTTAACCCAATTATTATTTGATTTTTTTATTTAGTATCAAATAAAATTTCTAAAATTATTCAATATTTTCAACAAAATCCAACTTGTACCTAAAAAAATTTGACCAAGCATTCAAAGGTCTGCGTCAAACTGTTTCCAAATTAATTAAACACTACTAGCAGAACTTATCCGTTGTTAGAAAATCTGATTCAGGTAGGAGGAGTGGTCCACGTGATGTTTCTATAATCAAAAATTAAAGGCATTTTCAAAAGAGCTTCCAACATAGTTGGTAAGAAAGCAGCTTAGATAGCCCAGTGTTAACCGATGTTCAAATATTTTCGGGGCTGAAAAAGTTGCAGACGGAAACGCCCAAAAACAGAGCATGAAAATTGAAGTCATGTTTTCAAAAAATTCTAAACTTTCACAACTTCCTGATCAAAAATTTTACGTTGCTCATATTCAAAGGAAAGTTGAAGAAAAGCCACAAAATTCTTGATATGGCAAGAGATATACAGAAACCACAAAAGAAATCAATCATTTGTTACTACTGACTCTTTAAACACAAAAATTTAGATAAAAAAAATTATGTTTCTATTCGTAAGACTTCATAATTTGTTTGGATTCTGTGGTTTGGTGTTATTTGTTATTTTTGTCTCTGTCGGCCTGTCTGTCGATCCAGATTGTTAGCTATTTCGAAAATTAGCAATAAATTTAACCTTAAGAATGAAGAAAATTTGAGAGAAATTAAGCTTTCAATTTATATATGAAATGAAGAACGATTCAGGCCAATATGTTTTTGGTGGAATTAGGGTGAGTGCTCTCAGAATTTTTAAGAAATTAAATATTCTTTATCGCATGATACATGAATAAATTTTTTTTCTTTTCTAAATTTATTTGTACAAAAACTTAATTTCTAAATCATTTAAATCTTTTTCGAAAATCTCTTAAAAATCCCACGGCTTACATGTAAATAAGTTATTTTTCCAAAATATTCTTAATCACTTAAATACAAAATTTAATTTATTTAAATGAAATCAAGATAAGATATATTTTACCTTGACGTTGTTTCAACAAAAATATAATTTCTTGTTGCCTTAAATTTACAAATTTAAAGCTTTTAAGTATAAAATCATTAAAAATGTCTAGGAAACATAATAATTAAGGTTATAACAAGGCAAATATATAGATGTATTGTTGAAAAATACTAGGATTTATTTTTGGAAAAAAGGACTCCCTGTTTGATTTTTTAACAATAAAATAGGATTTTGCTGATAGAAAAACGTATGGTTTTCCAAAGATTTTTCTTTTGTTTATTTCGTTAAAACAACTAAAATGTTTATTTAGCAAAATAACAAAAATAACAATTCTAGAAGTTGGACTTAAGTCTAAAATATTTATTATTTTTTTCATCTTAAGCTTATTATATTTTTCAACTAAATGTCATAGTAATTTAACATTTCAGAGTGGATTTTCGTAATTTGTTTTTACTTATTTTGTGTTTTTTAAGTCTATGAAAAGTATATGTATTTGTGTATGTGTATGAAAGCATGTGGCTGTGTATAAAGGAATTAAAGTCATATTAAATAATTTCATTAAAGAAAACTCCATTAGGGACATAAAGATAATAAAATTATTAAGGCATATAAGAACAAGAAACAGTAGTAGTTATTCTTCATATTATATATATACAAGCATACACTCGCATACATACATATTTAACAACACGCATACCAACATGCGTTAATATTGTGCTTCTACCAATAAACAAAGTATGTGAAAAGTCACAAACACTAACTAACAATAATTCGAATATATTCGCTTGTTTTAATGTGCACATATACTTGTACATGTAGAATTTATAAAGTTTTTCCGTTAAATATATATTTTCTTACGTTATTTTCATTATTATTGCTATTGCTGTTGTTTTATTCTTAGTATTCGTATCATCTAAAGTCATGAAAATATTCTCAAATAAAATGCAAAAAAGACGAGTAAAACGAATACAATCGGTGAAGATGAAAGCTAAATATCCTCGCTGAAATTTGTTTATGTACTTGTGTGGCAAATTTGGCCTTGTGGACCTATTTCGGTTCTTTTTATGTAATTTTGTATAATTTCTGGGTAAAATCTACTTAGAATTTGAGTCAGAATATATCTTACAAACTTTAACATTTTGGAGGAGTTGAAATATAATTCGAAAAATCATAATCATGAAAATCAACTACATAAACCCAGATTTCATTATGCGTCTGATAAAAGTGACTGGCTCATAAAAAAGTGGCATTCTCATGGCTACAATCTCCATGGACATCTTACCCATGCAGATTCTAGTAAATATAAGCAATGCTTGTGACCATTTTTCGTCTTTTTTAAGATCTTTTGGTAAATTTTAGGAAAAATCTACTTTAAGTTTGATTCAGAACATATTTTTAAAACTATAAGGTTCTAGAAGATAACAGACGAATTAGCATCTGACGGACTCAACAAAGAGAGTTTCGACTTACTACAGGTTTTAAACAATAAATATTTCGAAATTATGTGCAGGATATTCTGGCCTTTTAACATAACAAGTATCACATAAGAATCAAATATGAGGCTTAAGTCTAAGAATCGAAATCAAGCCAACAAAGTTAGAGTGCTTTCGATTCTTCCAAATCAAAAACAATTCAATCTTTCCGGCGAAGATGCATCTGAAAAATACCGTGTAAGTTGGAGGTGCTTTGTGAAAGTCATATGCCCCAAATAGGGGTAAAAGAAATGTTTTCTGAGAATGTTTCACATATCTTTTCCTCAATAAAAAGCGGGACAAAATCCAGCAGAGTAAGGCTAAGGAAGAAAATAGTGGTAATGAATTGATCCTACAATTTGAAAGCACCCTGATATTATAACGAAACACTGAAGGTCGAAGAATTGAAGACATTGGAAACTCCTTAATCTTTCAGGCGAAGATTGATCTGAAAAAGTTCATAAGCCAATGCTCCACAAAATAATTCTGAGGATGTTTTACATATCTTTTCTTCAATAAAAAAAAATCGGGAAAATCTTATTGTTTCCTAACAAGAAAGAAAGTGGAAGACAGATGTTTAATACCAGTTATCTACATGTATTCCTTCCACATATTACTCACGCAATGAAAAACTTAATATTCTTCATTTAAAGTAGCGGAATAAATAAAAATAAAATTAAGCAAAAAATACAATATAAATTTTCACACACACTTATTTATTCATTTATTTATAATATACATACATATGTATATGTGTTAGCTATATCCTATACTTAAAAATTTAATCCACATACACTCACCACACATATTTTTACCCACATTTAGTTTCAATAAGTTGTCAACTACAAACATCCTTACATACACACATATTCGTTTGGGGATTTCATTAAAAGTTGAGCGGGAATGTGGTAAATTGTTAAAGAACAAAAATAGAAAAAAACAACGTTAAAATTATTTTATTTTTATTATAAGTCTAACAAATGATGACAATGTATTAGTGTATATGTAGGAGTTTTTAAAAATGTGTGTATTTAGTCTTTTCTTATTCTTCCTTGTTTGCTAAAAAATGCGAAAAAGCATCATAAACACATACGCAGTGAAATGGGAAGTTAAATTCATTAAGAAATTAAGAGAAATTTGTCTTATATATTTTAGGTTAGATTAAAGGAAACTTGTTATTATTTTCTGAATATCCATCAAAAAATGTACTTTAGTCGGAAGATGGTTTTTTATATAAAAAAGATTTATATGTGCATTTAATGACTCCTCCAGATATCCGTTACGGTAATAAGAGGTATGAAAAAAATTAGTAATTAGAAACAATTAGGCAATTTAGGGATCATATTGATAATGAAAATTTCTGAGTATGTAAGTGTATACATATTTTCATTAAAATCATTTTAAGCTTAAAACATATATATAGGCAGTTTAGAAAGTGAATTTCAAATTTACCTTTCAAAATTTATAGTTTTTGAACTTTTTTTAGAAGAAAACAATTTGTACAGAAAATTTATAATTTTCCATAAAAATATATGTATTATCTGGGATCTTAGATAGATAATACTTTTATGACTATATAAACTTTACCTCTTTTAATGGACAAGACTGTAAACAAATGTTTAAGTGCCAGTGAATCCGGATTTAAGTGCAATGTAAACAAAAGGTCGTTAACCATTCAAAGATCTGCTCTCAAGTTGTTTCTAACAATATTAAACAACAGCGAGAGAACTTATCCGTAGAAATCCTAGTTTTGGAAGAAAGAATCGCCTACATGATGCTCCTAAAGCCAAAAAATAGAAAGCATTTTCAAAGGGTTCCAAACACATTCACAAAAAATTGAAAACCAAAAATAGAGCACGGAAATTGAAGTAAAGTTTTTAAAAAGAATATTCTTGCTGTATAATAAATGATGAAAGTTATATTTTGCTAGGTTTTTTGCGACTTCCTGGTCAAAAAATGTATGTTGCTAAAGCTCCAAGGAATATTGAAGAAAAGAACACAAAAGCAGTCAAAAATTCACAACAAGCAAGCAATATATAGTTGTGGCAACATAAGCCAATCATTTGTAAAAACAGGCTCTACAATCAATATTTACACCAAGAAGTGTTTACATTCATAAGACTTCATTGTGTGTTTACTTATTTTTGGGCTGGTTTGACCTCCTGTTACTATGTTAAACAAAGCCTTGCAGCAATGGAAGCAAATTCTTCAAACTGCCCGAATCTAAGGCCAGTGGAGAAAATTGGACTCAAGGGATGTATTTAATTAAAAGTTTAGTGGTTCCGTTTTTATTAAAATAAATATGTATATAAAAACTTTTTCGATCTCATTCCTAAGAACCCTCGAAATGGGTTTTTAGCCCAAAGTAATTCTTAATATAAAGTGTTTTTCTAATATTCCCATAAAGTCTATTAACATTCTTAAACAATATGTCAGGTTTTACGAGGATCGATTATTATATCTTATAGTTTGCATACAAGACTCATTTAACTATATAATTTTAAAGTTCTTAAATGTCTTATATACGTTGGTATTGTATTTTTTGAATAAGATAAATATACAGAAGATTCGATATCGAAATCGATAGAGGTATAGAAATTTTACGATGGTTGGACTTAGATTTATAATAGCTCATGTAATAAAAATGAATGAAATGAATCGGAAAAATCAATTAAACTATGGTTATTCGTATTGAAACTATCAGTGTTAACGTTGGTGCGACTTTTGTCACAAATTGCGGAAAATCATTAAATTTTATTTAAAATATGGGTGAAGAATAAAAATTCGGAATAAAAATTCATTCATCGAAATAGTGTTAAACTAAGATAAGGAAAACGGATCGAATTTAAAGCATAAATTTGATTCGTTTTCCTATTTAAAAAATTTAAATTTTTGATTAATTAAACCTGTAGCGACTTTTGTTCTACAAATTATATTTAAGGTTAAAATTTATTTTCAAAAATGTCCTTCTTGTAAGACTTTTCGAATAATCTTAACAGTTGCGCTCGTTACTATTTATAAAGACAATATGGTGTAGGATATTTCATAGTCTTGTTTGACCGTCTACAGTATTCTTACTTGTTTGGCATTAATTTTTCTTGATAAAAATGTAAACCCTTTTTAATTTTTTAAAACTAAATTAGCCACATGTTTATTTTAAATCATTCATATATTTTTACAAAAAGAGTGGTCATTGTTATTTTACCCGAGAAGTACATTAGAAGTTCTCAAAATTTTAAATCTATAAACATTTTAAAATCCAACCGTTTAGCCGAATAAATCCCTTTCTGCAATTTTCCATATTTTCTTCATATATGTGGAAAATTCTCAACAAAAGTAGAAAGAATATTTCAAGTCCAATAAACATGAAATGGCTTTTTATTGATAATAAAATCCTAAATATTTAAAAAGGCGTTTAACAATTTCCTTTTTTTAAAATAACAATATTTATACAAAATTGTATTGTTGTTATTATTATTATTTAACTTTTAAAATTATTGAAGAAAAGGAAACGAAATCCTTTTAAATTTACAAAAGATGGGAAGTGAAAATATTTTCTAATTATATCTCTATAAAGGAAGTGTGAATGTGTAAGATATATAAAAAATCTTAATACACACACTCTCACACTTCAACATAAATGTCATGTGTTGTGTTGTTAATTTTTTGTAAATTTTGAAAAAGTGATGAAGGGGTGGTTTTATTTATTTTTGGAGAGGGGGTAGTTAGTCTTAGGTGCTGGCACTCAGTCAGTCATTTAAAGAAAAATTATGAATAAACAATTGATGATTGGTGTGGGTTTTTATGATTATACGAACGTGTGAAGTCTTTGGAAAATATTTTTGAGTGCGTGCCTTTTTAACAAATACCTAAATGGATTTCGTTTATATTTTTTTAATATCATTTTTCCATTTCTAATTTTTTTTGGTATTTTGAAGCTATAACTTTATTATACCCTCCACCACCATAAGTGGTGAAGAGGGTATATTAACTTTGTCCTTCAATATGTAATGCTAAAAAAGGAATCAACTAAGATCCCATAGTGTATATATTATTGCATCAATTCAAAATCTGAGTCGATTTAGCTATGTCCGTCTGCCTGTTTCTTTGTCTGCTTGCATGTCTGTCTCTCCGTCTGTATGTCTGTTCGTCTATCTGTCTGCCTGTTGTTGACCGACATCTGAACAAACTGGAAATTAAGCGAAGAATTTAAAAATTTCAATTAAATCAACAAATTAGAATGAAATTTGGCATTATAATTTTATGGAATGTGTACCTCAAAATCTTTCAAAATCGGTTCAGTAGATAAATAGTTATAGTGGAAAATATAATTAATTTTATGACTCATTAAGATTTCTTTGTTGTATATGCGTTGGTGAGTGTATATGCGTGTGTATTTGTTAGGCATTTGTGGTGGAGGGTATTGAAGATTCGGCATAGCCGAAAACAGCATTCTTACTTGTGTCATACTTAACATTTTTCCCCATTATTGTTTATAACTAAACACATACAAACACTTGCATATACATTTCAATTCAACATTTGTGTATGTATGTTTGAGTGTTAATGTGCGTGTAAAATTGTTGGTTAATATTGTAGCTACTCTTTGGTATTCAAAATAGAGGCGTTCAAGCAATAAAAATCACACAATAGCACATAGTATTCTCACATATAGACTAATGCCTATATTTAAGGATTTAGGCTTAAACTAGCTTCCTTTTTTTCTAATATTCTTACTCATCTCTCTACATTGAATTATGTCTTTTTTTTTTTTTTTGCTTTTGATAAAATTACTTTTTATTTCCATGGCATTTTTCTACATTTATTTTTTCCCATTTTGACTCATATCTCTCTATTTTTTTAAGTCGATTTTGGGTGACTCAAAACATGCCATTAAAAACATTTCAGTTCTTTTTTATTTGCTTAAATTGTCTTTTAGAAGGATTATAGTCAACCCAGGAATTTTAGTAAAGAATGCGATTAAGTGTTTTTTTTTCTAATGCGTATGGACAAAAAGGCATCTTGTAGAAGAAGAAAAAAATTAGAGACAAAAAAAGCACGCAAAGGTATTAAGTAACCTCATCATCTATAAGACACGCAAACTAACATTCTTAACACCATCACACAAAAAAGAAAAAAATGAAAACGTAAGAAGAAAATGATATCCATAATACAGAAATAAGGAGTAATAAATGACATTTTTTCCATCTTTTTCAATTTGGCATTTTAGTTTTTATTCCGTTTTGGTTTAAAACTTCATATTTATTAATAAGATATTGTTGCTGTGGCATATTGCTGTTTTTTGTTGAAATATATATTTTTGTGCCTTTAGTTAGTGACTGAGTAAAGATTATGATTATGTGAAAAAATTCATAGAACTGACCGTTACTATATATTATGTTAATATTATTCATATTTATTATTATTTCTTCATAAGTCTTTATTCTTATGGATATTGTAGTTATATTATTATTATAATCGGTTAACTATTTGCCTTTTTTGTCATAAAACGATTTGTTAAAGAGACGTGTTATATTAGTTCCATTAGTTAATAGATTTAAGAAGTTTTAGTTGGAAATTAAGATTTATATATTATTGATGAATTAAAGTTCTCTAGTAAAAGATTAAGTATTGAATGCCTTTAAATTTAGATGACTTGATTTTTTTTACTCTGGCCTTACCTATATTGATACAGAATGATATGTATTAGAACTGAGATCGAAAAGTTCACACTCATTTTTCATTAAACATTTTAACCCAAATATTATTATATTTTGAACTTGTTCTTTGATAGAAAATCTAGTTCAATGAAAGGGGTAGTCCATACGATGTCTCTTAAGCCATAAAATAAGAAAAAAATTCAAAAGAAATCCCATAACATTTGATAGGAAAGTGCTCCGGTTATCTCATTGCTCAGTTTCTCGGTACAAAATGTTAGCAGATTTTTCCCTGTTCAAAAATGTTGTTGGAGAGAATATCGAAGAAAATTTCAGGAATTTCGAGTGGTACTAGAATTATAATATGGTATGCCCGAAGCTAAGGCCAGTAGAGAAATATTTGGCTTTTGTTACAAATTTAAGTGGCCAAAAATGTGGTAAATTTTTAACGGAGGTAGACTATATCGAATTTTGGAAAAAAAAACTTTGAAATTTTATGTCAAAAGTATGCTTATGAAAAATGGAAAAATATAGAAATTTCACTGAAAGTCGCAGGCAGTTTTTAAGGCTACAATTTGCACCTTACCTTCGCTAAAGGTTACACTGAACTGTTGAAGCGTATTGTTAGTACTTAGCTTAAATAAATCTATAAATAATAAAGGCGCCCATAAAATGTGCTCAAAATTGATTTCAGGCTGGTGATTGATTCATAATAGCAAAATATATTTCCAAAAAAGTTTCAAGTTATTAAGTGTATATTGGCCCCCAGTTAATAATCCTATTGGTCACTACTGTTGCTTTAATATTTAAAAATCAAAAATTAAAATAAGGAGACTAATATTTTCTTATTGTACCTTTAACAAATAAAAATCCTGCTTATTTCTTTTTATATGTATTTTACTTTTATTTTTTGTATTCTAATTCAAAGATTTCCCTGACATTTGTATGCAATTAAAATATCTATTGTACATGAAAATATACTCACACATACATACAACTACTTAACATACAACTACTTAACTAACTTATATAAACAATATTCGAGAAAAAAGTATTATATTAAGTAGAAGTTTAACATACTGTTAAGATTAGTACAAGGAAATAAAAGATTATATTAGTATGTGTATGTATGTGTGTGTATAAGACAGTAAGTAATTGTTAAGTAAATTAATTTGTAAGACAAAGCCAGAACAAGAAAAGGAAAATAATAAGAAAAGAAAAGATAAGATTTTTCTCTGTTTTTTGTGAGAAAACAAAAAATATTATAAGGAGTGAGATTGAAAAATTCTGAACAACCGTCTTTCATTGACTTTTTCTAAACTAAGAATTATTTTATTTTTTGATCAAGATAACTTTGTAAAACATGTCAGTTATTATGTTTTATGAAAGAAGGATCAACATAATGTTTCCAAAGCCAAATAAAAAAGTATTTTCAACAGAGGTCTTAGCAAATTTAGTAGGGAACCGGCCTGAATAACTTACTCGTCGTACTATTGGTCGTGTTAAGTTACAGCTAACGCAAGTTTAAAAACCCTGACAGGAATGCTGTTGAAATTTTTATGCCAAAAAAGAGCATGTAAATTGAGGTCAGATTTTCTAAAAATATATTTATATAATCAATGACGAAGGGTATGTTATGGCAGGTGTAAGTTGAGGGAATGTTGACGAAATGTTTAGGTCTGTATGAATTCAATATTTCCAAAAAGTTGTTGATATCGATTTAACTATACAGTTACGATAAAAGAAGCCAATAATTTGTTACAATGGGCTCTATTAATGCAATAATTTAGATCAAGGAATGTTTACAAAATAAGGCTGCTTCTATTTATAATGTGTCCGTCTATTTTGGCCTGACTTGGCAACCTATCCCTTTGATTGGTACAAGACCAGTAATGTTGTATTTGATTCAAGAGAAGCAAATCCTCCAAACTGCCCAAAGCTAAAGCCAGTAGGCAGATATTGGGCTCTTTTTGAAAGAGAATTTAAAAGCAAAAAAAGGTATCCAAAAGAGTGGTAGATTCGAAACAAAGATGAAAAGATCTGTTCGAGCCAACTGACAGAAAGCACTACAAATACATTAATGGAATCGTTTTCGAAAAGAGGTTAAAAATTTGATTACTAATAGATAATACTTTAAAAAATATTTATTTGTATTGACATATTATTTTATTAACTTATATGTATGTTAAGAATTTTGCGGTCTCAATTCTCAAATAGAAAATAAGTAAATAAACAAAGGAGTTTTTTTTATTAAGAAAAAAATACAAGAAAAATTTTAATATTTTAAGATCCTGTGGCCTTTTTGTTTTTATTATGTGCTTTTTAAGAATAAATAAATATTGTTTTCCATTTAATTTATTTAAACTTATCTATCTATTTGTTAAGTTATTTGTTTAAATCATTTAAAGAATTGAAATATTTGTTTATTTTCTTATTTCCTTCCATTTTGCTCTCTCGCTCTTTTTAGGAAAATTTTATATAATTTTAATTAAATTTTATGAGAAATTCTTATCTTGTACGAACAGAACTTTTAAATTTAATTAAAATGCATATTTTGTTCACTTTTTTCGTTTTACATTTTTTTGTATATTGAACATTATTTAGGGATTATTAATAAATACCAATAAGTTATAAAACTTGTTAAATGGGTATGTGTGAGTGTGTAAGTTTTTATTGAATAATTGAAATGCCATTTTAACACTCTTTAAGGAATATGTAAGAACTTGTGAAAAGTGTTATATACATAAAGGGAAGGAATTTCAAATATTTGTAAATAGCATAACGTTCCTATAAACGTGAAGAAATGAGAACGGCATTTTTTCGAACTTTTTTAATTCTTGATTGTAGTAAAATTTTTCTAGACACAATTTAAATCTAAGTTTGTGTGATAAGAAAGTTTTCGTTGAAAAATTTATTAACAAATTTTGGAATTTAAAAAATTTCTCATATTTTGCGTATTTCGTAAAATCAAATAATACTCTCATATATGTTTATGAGGTAACAGTAGAAACAGGATTTTTTGGGTCAAAATCTTGATAGGATCATTTTGTTGTAAATTTGGACTTCTCGGCTGGTTGGGTTTTGACCACGATATTTTCAGTCATTCAAAAAGATACAATCACCAGCTGAGATTCGTAAATCAGAAAGGCCCAGTTATGCAATCCTTTCATTTTTATCTCATTTCCACAGAAATCTTTAAAAAAGGGATTAAATCTGATTAACAGCCCTTAGATGTAAGAAAATGGTATAAACATCTGAACTGGACGAACATGAAAGAAACTGTATAAAAATATTTTAAAAATCAATTAAAATTCCTTCATTATTTAACTACAGAACTGTCCCAAAAATTACTAATTTTATAACAAGCGATATATGACTTCACAACATTCCGAAATTATTATAACAAAAAATGTTCCAAAAAATTTTCTAAAAAATGTTACAAAATTAATAAAAGTTAAAATGGTATATTAGCTTATACTGAATCTTCAATGCCCTCTACCAACAATTCATGTGAAGTAAACACGTTATGTTACGTACATACACAATCACGGATATAATATAAACGTTTTTCAGGAACACTTAATAACATTTTATTACAGAAAACTGTATTTTACTTAACGACTTATAATTGATAGTTTTACGGAAGTTCTTCACTTAAACATGCCTCAGATATCTATTTTTCATTTACGTCACTGATGTTGCTGGTTTAAAATAGGAAACTTTTCAGAACTATAAAAAATATTTATACAAAAGTTCATTGAGCTTTGTCTGTCAATTTTTGCGGATGTGAGTAGACGAACAAACAGACGGACAAGCAGACGGACAGATAATTGCTAAATGGTGGAAGAATATATTATGAAGTCTTAGTTGATTCATTCTTAGCATTACAAACGGAATGACTAAGTTAATATACTCATTGCACCACTTGTAGTGGGTACTCTTTTGTATAAAGACATATTAATAATTCTAAATATATAAAAATATTTCAATTTATTATGCAGGACATAAACCAAAGAATTTCTACAGAAAATTGACAATAAAATATATGAAGAAAATCTCTCTAAATTCCCCAACCACAAAAGAAATGAATGGAAAACACAAAGAAAAACTTATTAAACACGATTATCACGCACCACACAGAATTGAAAATTGTCATAAAGTTAAAAAATCAAATAAAGTTAAAAGAAAGTATTTATTATATTTTCTCTATTTTTTTCTATTTTAATATCATTTTTCTACTTTTATTTAGTTCAACTATAAAAAAGATGTATATTTTATTATTAATACTATTTTTAGCTGAACGCAAAAAAAAGACTGAAAATGTGTCCATGTGTTGTTTGAAAAAAAATGTTATTAAAATAACTTATCCATGAAATATCTTTCAAAGTCACGTTTTTTGTTCTACTCTCTTTAGTATTAAAAAAACTTAATACACTTTATTCATTTATAATATACATATGTGAGTGTGTGTGTGTGGCCTGTGTAAATGGTTATTGCACAATGCACATTAGGTTATGGGGTGAGAGAAAAAACTGGAAAAATTAATAACCACAAAATGTGAGTGGATTATGATTTAATACCGCTCCCTGGTTATGAAACAATTTTCGAAAAATTGTTATATAAATATTTTATAAAAACAAGATTTTAAGCTTTAAAATAATCCACTTTTTTGGATGTAATGAAAAAAGGATATATTTGTTTTTTGTTGAAAAGTTGTTTCCAAATTAAATTCAAATTATTGGTTTTTAATTGAAATGACAATTGAAGTGATTAACTAATTGACTGATTGTATAGCAGAAAATTAAATGATAGACAATTTACAAATGAAAGTAATTAATTTTTATAAGAGAAAAGAACTTTTCTCAATATCAATTAATACTGATTAGTGATTCAAATATACAAGAACTTCTGTAATTTTTATGAAATTATAATATAATAGAAATATAATAAGGAGCACGCAACTGCTTATTTCTTGTCATACCAAGAATTTTTGGGAAAATTTTTAATGCTTGTAATTCCAAAATTTTTCTTCAGAATTTCTTCGAGCACTGGCAGCACAAAATTTTTGACTATGAAGTTGCGAAAAATCTGGCCGAACATACGTTTCGTCATCCATTATGCAGCAGGAATAATTTTTTAAACCACTTTACTTCAATTTCCGTGCCTTGGATTCAAAATTTTTAGTAACCTTGTATGCTTTTAAACCAGCACCAGTACGCACTTCTTCCTGGTCAAATATTTTAAGCAGATTAACAATATATTCGTTTGTCTGATTTTAAATATAATAATCGACATATTCAACAAAGATAACTTGATCAAAAACAAAAAAAAAAATACGTTTGGGTAAAAAGTTTTAATGAAAAACGTGTGTCAATAATTTTTTGATACCACTCCTTAGAATTTCGTATTCCCTTTTAGCAACTTTAAAAAATGGATACGAATATCGGAAATAAATATAAAATAGGTTATAACTCTAATCCAGAATATTGTCGAATCTTCAATACCCTCCACTATAAATGCGTGCAAGTATGTTTCGTACATACACACTCAAATATATGCTCACAGACGTATGTAATACATTTTCGTTTTTCTTAAATACAGAAACACTTAATGAGTCAAAAAGTTAGTAATATTTTTGGTTTTGATTTTAATTTGTCCATTTCTAATTGAAAGTTTTACAAAAATTCTACGTTGGAACTTAAAGGTTGCTTCAGATATCGCTCTATATCCTTTAAATCTAAATCGTCTCAGATTTTGATTTGATGTAAGAATATATGTACATTATGGAGTCTGAAATGATTCCTTCTCAGCGTTTCAAATGGAATGACGAAGTTAAAATACTTCACCACTTGTGGTTGTAGAGGGTAGAAAAATGCTAAATTTGACTCCTCAGTAGTCTCCGTTACATGTACGTGGTAATACATCCACACAAATACTAACATACACCCTAATAAATACAAATTGTGATGAAGAATATATAGTTGTTTGCTTTTTTATGGAAATAATTATTTTTTCATAAGATTACCAGCCTTAAAATTAAACAAAATAAAAAGTTTCTTGTTGGAATTTTGAGCTTGTTTAAGTTATGGTTTTAACCATTTTGTACTGAACTGATTTTGCTCACTTTAATCAGCAATATTCATTGGACAGATCTAGCACACATATTAGAACAGACAGGAGGACAAAGATCAATCGACTCAGATTTGGATGCGATATTCGGCAATTCCTTATTAGTGATACACACAGAATAACAGGATGTAAGTATACCATTTGTTGTGGTGAAGTATATGAAAATGTTCTTTAAAGAAAAACATTTTTTAAATATAAAAAGATTTGCAACTATAAAATAATTTAAAACCTGCAAATCTACGTTCTGTCTAGGATTAAGCGAGATGAGAATAATTATATATTTATAATAATTCGAAAGAGGATAAATTAAAATTTTATTTCCAAAATCGGTATTATAGGAGAATTATCTGAAAAGAACAAAAGTAACTGCATTCAGAAAGTGGTAGATCCAAACCAAAAAGATGTAAACATCTTTTCCGATACATCTCGCTAAAAAGAGATAAGAGGATAAGACAATGAGTGGTCGGACCTGAAGTAAAACTGGTAATAAAGAAACGAATATTATGGCCATAAATGACAAAGGATATCGGGAAATAAACTTATATATTTTAATAGTTGGTAGCCGGTAAAGTAGTAGTTGTTAATGAATAAGTGATCAATATAGAAATATAAGCTAAAGAATAATAGAATATATGCTGGGGTTATTCTGTGACTCTAAACGTGTTTAAAACTAAATTAAAAGAGAGCGCTGACGATTAGTCACCAGAATTTCAAAATTATTTTCGAGTGATCCAAATGTGTGAAAAACTACGTGTATTTGTAAAATGATTGAGAGTTGTATAATAATTAGTGCCCTTGGAGCTTACTTTACCTAAAGGACAATCTTCATTTCATTGGAGCAGTAAAAAAATTAATTCATGCTTTGGAAATGGAAAAATGACACCATGGGAGAATGATATAGTATTGCAAAAATTGTTGGGCGTTCCAACAGAGGATAGACAAAGAGTATTTTGGAAATCAATTAGGGCGATGAGAAGGTAGAAAACTGAGAGAAAATTAAAAACTATAACTCAACTTAGAAGAGTGGAAAAATCTATGGGCATATAGTGTGTAATTCCTTTTAATGAAGATCAAGGGGATAGTAAAAAGTGATAAAACCAGAAGTCTACCAAGAGACCTGTTTTTTGATAATGGATTTGGTCACTATATAGAAATCCAAATACGACAATGGCCCGAAAAATTATTCGAGGTTGGTCTATTACTTGTTATTAGTTAAAGATATCAAGGTCTTAGATGAGTAAACGCATTTCACCCATAGAGAAACTCTTTGATATTAAATAACGATGATATTAACAAATCGCCGAAAATCAGAGTACGAAGATATGCCAACAGCTATTAAATCGAATCTTATACAATTTATGCCCAAAAAGTGCATTGGTTATATAAAACAACTTTCAAACATCAAATTATTGTATTATGATATTGTTTATAGAGAAACATTTTTCAGTAATTAAATAAAGTTGTTTCAGTTTCAAACAACACTGTATATGGACATTTTCATGACGAAATGTTGATCAACCAAATTTTATAAAAAATGCACTTAATCGACTAAATAAATTCATGTTCTTTTATTCAGAGAAATACTGGCGTATACTTGATATTTGAATAATTTTTAATATCACTCATACGCTACAGAATATCTATATAGAAAAAGGCTTTATTTTAATTAAAATTTTAACTAAAAACAATTTGGAATACATTATACACTCATGCATATTATTTATTTCCATATTGTACATTTTCAATTTTCATTATAAGCAAAAACACTATAATTTTTATAGCAAAAGTTATTTAAAAAATAATTATATATTTTGTGAAAAAATTGCATTTATTGAAAAGCTATAATTAATACACTTTTTAATATCCATTAAAATTCAATAAATAATTTAGCTTTTTTAGTTACAGTTTTAAGTAATTAATTTAAAAGTGTTCATCGCATTTATTTTAATCAATAAACCATTTAATTAACATGTTTTTAGTTTATACAAAATAAAATAATTTTGCTAAATTAGTTTTGTATTTAGTTAAATTAATTATTAATTTACGCTATAAATATTTTAATGTTTATTTCTTTTAAATTAATAAAAACAATTAAATATAAAGTTTTTGTTAGGAGGATATTAAATATATTGAAGGATATTAAATATATTGAATTATTGATGAGATTTAGAGCTTATTGATGAGATTTAGAGCAATTTTTTAATAGTTGGAGATTATTTTGTTATTTTCATTTTATAAATAGGGATTTTAAGGGGTTAAACTAAAAAGGGATTTGTGGTTTGAAATAATAGAATACACTTGAGTTCCGACTTGCGTTATCCCGATTTGTGTCGTCTCGATTTGAGTCGCTTTTTAAGAACTGAAAAAGTTCGATTTGCGTAGTTAATATTTTATGTTGCGTCGTTTCGATTTGTGTCGGTTTTTCAAGATGCATCGGTCTGATATGCGTCGTTTTGATCCCGACCATTTTAAGCATCGCTAATAACACTTTTCACCATCCGTACATTAAGTTTTCAAATTGCGTGAAATAGAAAGAATTCACTTTTTTGTATTATAAGTAGTGTTTAGAACAAGTGTCTGGTTATGGTAAGAAAA
Organism: Cochliomyia hominivorax; assembly: GCA_004302925.2. Lineage (NCBI taxonomy): Eukaryota > Metazoa > Arthropoda > Insecta > Diptera > Calliphoridae > Cochliomyia > Cochliomyia hominivorax. The sequence continues at coordinate 76,830,149 of PYHX02000467.1, forward strand.
TAGTGCGTGATTCACCAAAGTACATTTAGGACATAAAAACTGAGTCAACGTAAAAAGTAATAATTATTTTTTTAAATTGCGGAAAAAGGCTGTAAATAAGAAAAAAATTGCCAAGAGAGATAATGATATAATAAATCAATTAGATGAAATTTACATATCGCTGCAATCTATACAAGATACTATAGCAATTAATCTCTTTTTGACTAAGATGGAGTCCCTTTTTCAAAATTTGGATACATGATCAAAATAAGCAACCTTAAAAAAATACTGCATCTAGTAGCAACGGTAATTCTAATTCCAACAGCGGTTGGTTCAACTTTTATTCATCAAAAATGCAAATTTTTTTGCCTTGATTTGAATATTTTTCCCAATAATTTACATTTTAGTGCATTTATATGTACAAAATTTATTCGATTTATCGAATTCCCATTAATGATGCAAGTCGGGGCTCAAGTGTAATTTAAATATTTAAAATTTATTATTTGAATAAACAATAACGTGAATATATTTTTTCATTCTTAACAATTTCAGAAAAACGTGTCGCGATTTTAAGCTTTTTTGCATTGTTATATAAAATTCACATTTGTGTTTTTTTCAGAGGTTTTTTTGTTTAGTGGCAAAATAACCAAAATTATTTGTTTATTACGTGCCTGGCATAAGTATTAACCCATTAGGAGTTCTACAGCCACTAAAAGGAAATTATATTATTTGTATTAGAATTAAACTCTTCTAAAGTAAATTTTTCAAAGAAAAAATTTAAGTTTTTTTTATTTAATGACACAATATATCCTATATTCCTTCCAAGGGTTAATAATTGTACTTATACTTAAGTTTTTTATGCTCAACATTTTTTTCTTCTCTTCCATACATTTAAACATATAAATAATATATCTGTGCATACATACTCACATATGTTAGCATACAAACAAACATTATTTTAACCACTCAAATAGTCATATAATACCACTTAAACTAAAATATATTCATTGTAGCATATGTGCATTAAATCATACTTTTTCACATACTCTCGCTCTCTCATGGTCACATACATACATACATACATACATAAATACGCATATAAACCCATTTATAGCATATATTTAGTTTTTTGTTTGCTGCAAAAATATTTATAACTAAATGAGAAAAAATTGGGGACAAATGATTTCATATTTATGGATAAAATATTATAGAACTTATTTTTCTGTTATTTTTTTCTTTTAGAAAATTGAAATGACAATTATATAAATGAAATTTTAAGTTTTTTGTTATTGTATGTTGGGGAAAAAATTTTATAAGTTTTTAATATGAAAAACCACAATTTAAGCTTTATTTGTGTTAAAATATATTAATTGCTTACAGGGAATTTTATGCTTTTAATAATATTTTTTTAACAACTAAAAATATTTTAATAAATTAATGTTGATAATAGAGTAAAAATATGTTGCAAGTTTTTCTTTCTAATGGAAAAAATGGGTGATTTTTTTTTAATTAATTAAATGGGAGAAAAGAAAGGTTCTAATATAATAGTATCAAAATTACTTCACAATTTCATGATCCCTCCAAATTTTATGAATATTTTCATTGACATTTTAAAGCATCATGATGGACCAAAATTTTTAATGCAAATAAAGAAACAGATATTTTTGATATTCTTTCTGTACCCACATATTTTTGCCTTTTTTTTTTAAAGTGGTTTTAAATTATTTTTTTTATTGGATAATTGCAATTAACTTTAATTAATTTAATTTAATTTGTTTAGTTGGTTTATTTTCAAGATAAATTTTTTAATACGAAAAGATAAACGCATATGAGCTATTGAAAACGAGGTAAATAGTATACACTTTCCGAGATCTATTAAAACATTGAAGAGTCATATATTTAGAAGTAACTGGCATTAGTATGTTGCCCATAGGAAGTTGAAAATGACCTGAGAAGTTACGATCTGAATTTTGAACTTCTGATGAGTTCTATTTTAGGCTAAAATTTTTGGAGTAAAATAAGTTCTTAACGTTTATATTAGATATTTAGGGACGCATTGGGTACTATTACAAGACATTGTCTTATCGACAAGATATTAGCGAAAGGAAACGATGGAACATGCAAAAAAATCTAAATGATTATTAATGAAAATGAACTGTATTCAGAGGAGTATTTGTTATACATTCAGAAAAGAAGGACGAAATGTTTATGACTGCTAAGCTATGAGATTTTCTCAACTGATCTTATGATTAAGCGTGTACTTAAACCATGAGTTAAACAGTAATTTATTGTGATTTTGTGCAGTAATGATAAACATCTTACAAAGTTATAGAAAGTTAAGTTGATCACAACGTTTTACTAAAGTATAAAGTAATATTTTACATTTACACTGAAAAAAACTGAGATTGATTCACTCCTTTTTGAAGTCCTTCATGATTATTTTTATATGTTATATTGTTGCCGAAATAATAGTATAAATAAAGAAAGGATATTCCCTGATATTCTCAGAATAAGAACTACAATTTTTCTTTGAAATGTTAGTGGAACATTCGCTTGGTCTTTTTCTAAAACATTTAAATAGTAAAAAAAAAACTCAGTTTATGTTGAAGTTAGGTTATTTTGAAGGTCTTCGAAAAGATTCAAATTTTGAACAGTATTAAATCAAGACTGATCCGAATTTTACCATTTTGAATATTTAAAACGAGTAAATTTTTGAAATATCTCTTTATATTTTTGTCAATTTTTAACTTTTTAAATCTTGCAATAATTCTGCGAATCGGTTGCTATTGCAATTGCTCATTAACTTGGACGTGGTATTAATTAATTTTCTTCTACTGTAGAAGTAATTAGTTCCAACTTTTGAAATGTATTTCTATAAATTCTATCAAATTTATTATGTTGACTTAAACATATTAGTATGACATATTAAATGGATATAAAAAATCGGCTTATGATTTTAAAATAGGAACATTATTCACACTAAAGTAAAAAATAAAAAAAATTAATTTAAAACTTAAATAATAAAATTTTTAACTGAATCTTCTAAAATTATAGTAATTACTAATTCAAATGCTTAAATACTTAATGTTATTTAAGTAACTCTCTTTATATGTTATTAAAGTAAATGATCCTTATTAAAAGAACAGAACTAAATATTATTTTTAATAGAGAAGCATTACAAATTTAAAGCAAAAATAAAATATATAATTATTTCATACATTTATGTATTTTATTAACGTTTTTTATTTATCTTTTGTAAATGATTTTTTATATATTTTTTTAAATAAAAATAGTATTTATTTACATTCATATATGTATGTGTGTGTGTTTTTTAAGCAAAACTTAAAAAACAGACAGTAAAAAAAAATATACATAATTTCTAACATGAAAATTATATAAAATTCATACCACTATCATTTATCATGATTATTTCAAAAAAGTATATATGACAACTGAAAACTTTATATTTTAGTTAGATTTTTCATATTTAGATATATGTATGTATGTATGTATGTATGTATGTATGTATGTATGTATGTATGTATGTTTGTTTCAATGTGGGTGTTATTTTTTTGTATTATTTTCCTAACATTTGCATTTATTTGCTTTTAAAAATTCATTCACAAACACATACTCATGTAGACATTGATATTATTTGAAGAGGAACCTCAAAAAATATATGTGTATATATGTGTATTTGTGTGTATTCAACTCAACTTAATCTTTAGTATTTTATAATACAACCATATAACTTTTTTTAGATTTTGGTGTTATAGTTCTTTTTCTAACAAATTTCTAAATTTCATGTGAATACGTTTGAAACTATTAGCAAAATCTAGAAACTGAATTAAAAGAAGGAAAAAAGAAATTGTTGTAAAAGTTAAATGAAATTTCCTGTTTTTATATGAAAATTAATGTACAGTAAGTTATTATTATTTTCTATATGTTGTTAGATAAAAACACAGTAGGTGAGGAAAATCTAAGGAAAGTATTAGATTTGCTTAAGATTAAAACAAGAAGAAGATATTATTTTAATCATAACAAATATTATTATTCCTATATTGTCAAATAGGATTTTTGTGCCCTTCACTGTATTCTTCACACACATTCTAAGGTATGAGTTCGAAAAATCTTAACATACCATTTTCATTAAATCTTTTAACACAAGTATTATTAGATATACATTTTTTTGATCAAGTTAACTTTGTAAAACAAAAATTTCTCAAAAATTTATAAGCAGTTGTGGCAAATTAATTTACTTAATTCTCATCAATGAAATGTCTCTCCCATTCAGAAGACTTCATAATGTGTCTACTTATTTTTATTTTTGGCTTAACTTGGCTTTCTATCACTATGGTAAACGAGCCCATGAGCGGTACAAGAACAATGATATGATATTTGTACTAATAAAGACAAATCCTCCAAACAGCCTGGAGCTCTTGTTTAGAGAATTGTAGGACAAAAAAAGGTGTCCAAATATGTGTTAAATCAAGTGAAAGCAAATTAAAACTCCAGTTTAAATGGCTTCGTTTTTAATAACATATATGTGTGTTAAGAATTTTTTCGATCTCACTCCTTAAAACATAAAATTTATTCATAAGCTTTACTGTAGCAAATATCTATGTATTTGTATAGTAAATAGTAAGTAAGTCACTCATTCATGTAATTGTAAATAGCATAGTAGTAGTTGTTGTTGTTATTTAGTTTTATCAGTGTCATTATATTAAATAGTTAAGTGTATAAAAGTTGAATATTCGTAATATTGTTATAAAGTTAGTTATACAACTGACATTTCTGTTACAGATAGATAGACATCTCTTTTTACAAAAAAAAAATGCTTAACTATTTTTTATATAATTTTGCTGAAGTTGATTTTTTTTGTATACGCTTTCAATTTTATCTGTCATCTTTTGTTTTCAAACAATTTGGACAAGCGTATATCGCTGTATTTGACACTGATGCTTTTTAAGTTGACCAAATACATGTATATTTGTGAAAAACAAAACTCTTAATAGTCAAAGTAGTACTTCACTATAACTATTTGCTATGTATTTGCAAGGAAATAGTAAAAGTTGTATAATTTAAGAAATTCGAATTTATAGATTTTGGGAAAAATAATATTTAAGGAATAAACAGAGTTATAGCATGAGATAGAAAAACGAAATTGATATCAAAACATGTATTATATTCGGCTCCATTGAACCTATGCTCAAAGAAGCTTTAGACTCATGCTATGCTATTGTGCTATATATATGAGTCATCATTTTTATATCACCATATATATAATAAAGGGTTAAATTGAATTCGTCAACAAAGTTTACGTGTACACCCTTCCAGACGAACAGAAATCAACTAAGGACCTGTTTCTGAGTGGAGTTGAACTTAAAATATACTGATTTCATATCGGACTTTATAGTCCGAAATAGTCTAATTTTACTATATTTTTTTCTTTTCAGAGTAGTGCCAAATAATAAGATCATTTCGAATGTGAGGTTGAAAATTGAGTTCAAAAAATTTTATTGTCCCTCTTTTAATTATAACTCGATATTAATTTTCTACATATCGTCTTTTATCCGTATATAACTTCATCTTAATGTATCACTTTTTAAAATATAAGCGTTTTTTGTGTAAAAGTCGACATCAGTCTAAAATCTATTATGTAAATTCCATAATGTCTTTAAATAAGTTTATACATTTTTATTGTCACTTTTGAAAAAATTACCATACATTTTAATTTTAATTATCTTATAACATATCACTCACTGTTACCCATTCAATAAAATAGGTGTATACTTTTAGGTGTTTCTTTTAAGCTTATTTATCATTAATGTTTTATATGGGACTCACCTAAAAAGAAATGAAAAATATATAAAAAATACATTATTAAATCATTCAATTATAAAAATATGGGTGAGGATAATATTAATTATGCTTAAAACTATAAAAAAATCAATGATAATGAATTATTTTTTATGTTATAGCATGTAGATAAAGTTTACATGTGAGATCGAAAAATTTTTAAAACATGTTTATCATTAAAATTTCTAACCCATGTATTGTTTGACTTTGAAAAACATGTCAGTTAGTTTGTTTAATATCACGCAAATGGTCATTTTATAAATCTGATTTAAATGAACGAAATAAGTGCGTACTAAAATTATTAAATATTATCAACAAACCCCAAATGTGTATTACAGAAATTTGGAAATGTATTAAAAGTTTTTTCGTAAAACTGTTTCCAAAGAAGCTGGTCGTTGATAGAAAACCTGGATCATGTAGACCTAATGAAGTTCCTGATGGGAACATGTTTTCTATTCTTTTTGCGTGACGGATGAATACTCTTATTAACTGGTCTAAGGAATGTTGAAGAAAAGTTACAAACCAAAAAAATGACCCAAATTATTTATTTGTGGTCTGATTTGGTATACTGTAAACAAACAAGGCTGGGAAAGGTACAATAATAATGTGGTATTTGAACCAAGAGGGCAAATTCTTAAAACCGCCCGCAGCTTTTGACAGTATTGCGTTCTTTTCAAAAAAGAATAGAAGAGCACACAAAAAGAAGAGCACAAAAATAAAGATGGACTACCTGCTCAAACAAAGTTTTTCGGTCACATTATAAAAACGTTAATAGAGGGGATTTAAAATTTCATCATTATTGATTAAAAATATAAAATGTTTATTGTAAATTACAACAATAATTTCAGTCAGATAAAATAATAAAAAACTGTTAGTTTAATGGTTTCATTTTTAACATATGTACCTCACTCCTTATTACATAAATAACTCTTCCCTTATATGAGAAAATCCTTTTATCATAATTATGAATAATCTGGCTTAAGCTTAATTAGATTTCTTCTTCTTGTTCTTTCAATTTTGATAAGTTTTATTCTTTAACTAATGCTAACTAATTGACTAAGTACTATTTAATGCTTGAATCTGTAAAATACAATCCCCAATCTATTTTACTCTCTAGAGATTATTATTATTGCTTAGAAGCTTTTTCTAATACCCTTAAAAAATTCTTAAAATTGAGGCAAAAGTGAAGGAAAAAAAGTAAAATGAAAAAAGAAAAACGTCTTTAGTTTCGTATTAAAATGCGTTTAATTAGCGTCAAAATATGCTTATGATTTCCATTATTTTTTCTTTTACTTCCTTTGGCGTAAGTTATTTTTCCTTTTTCTTTCCCTTGAAATTGTCTCTCCTTCTCTTTTGTTTCCCTACTGAAATTGTTGTTTTTAATACTACGAAATTTATAAAACATTTATAAAGCGATTACGAAACCCTTTTTTTCATTCAAATTCAAATTTAGTTATTATTTTTTCCTTAACATTATTTATTTATATTTTTTTAGATTATGCCCAACGGTCTTTTAGGAAAAAAAGCATAAAATGCCATAAAAGAAAAAAGACGAAGAAGAAAAATTATTATTAAAAGAGGAAATATTGAATAAGAGTGAAAGAGTTTGAAAAAAAAGAAAATAGATGGAGATTTCATTTATATTATTATACACCCACCACTGTCAAAAAGGAATAATATATAATATATATATATAAGTCACAATTATTTTTCTATCTGAAATTTATAATTCAGTCAGTCTCGGTCTATAATCGGCTATATATAATCGGCTATAGATCCAATATAAAATTGCTTACCACAAAATGATTATAAATTTGATCCACTTTTTAAATTGTTTTTAATATATGAAACAAGTTTGACAATAATCGAGCCATATTTGGTTATTACTCCATTCCAATTCAAATTTCCGAAATAGTGTTTTAGACTTAAAAAATCCTTAAATTTAAACCAATTCCAAAAAGATTCAATGTACGCATCTAATTCGAATTTGAATCTAATTTGAATATTGCCACTCATGTAGAAAAATTCTTTCCTTAACATTAATTTTTTTATATAAAAGGGCCCTTAAAATTTGTAACTCGGTGCCAATATTTACAGTTAATTTCAAAAATATATTGCTATATTTTACTGAAGTTCTTATAGAGGCCTTTTTCCGTAGTCGGCGTTTAAACTGATGAACGAATATTATTTTGCTGTAATATCTTTAACTCATGTAAATTTTTTCATAATATTAGTGGTGGAGGGTAGTCAAGATTCGGAACAGCCGATTATAGCATTCTTGCTTGTTTTTTCTTAAACTTCATTTTAAATAATGAATAAATTTATTTTAAATAAATTCCAAAAACTAAAGAAAGAGTAAAAAGTTATCACAAAAGAAAAACCTTAATGTTTGCAAAATACTGATAATCATGGTAAATATTCCTTTATTAAAAAATCATTTTAAGCGTAAAAAGGCATTAATAAACACATTAGATTTAAACAAAATACCAAGAGTAATAAAATAACTTTGGACAATAATATTTCTAATTTAGAATTTTTTCCTGACTTAAGGCTAAAAGTCCATTAAAGGTGGAAAATGGCCACTAATATTAAATTATACTTCATTAAAAAGACATAAAAGTTATAAAAAAAATTCTCTTAATTTCAAAGGCTTCTCTTGTGGAGGTGGGCGGTACAATGAAAAAATAAACATTAAAAATTCAAATATATAAATTGAAATCGTGTAATCTTATTAATGATAATGACATACTTTAAAATACATAAAAATTTTATTATAATTTTGAAAAGTATAATATTTCCATTATGGGAAAAGCGAAAAGGGTTTTAAAAGAAAAGTAATTTAATGAATTATTTTAATGGCTGCAGTCTAAAGAAATTAATTTAATTAACATTATTAAGAGCTAAAATTTTTATGATTTTTTAATGGTAACTTTTCAAGAATTTTGTTATGAAAAGGATTTTATTGGAAAGTACTTATATAAAAGAGTACAATTAGAGAATTCAAAAACAATTTAAAGGTATTGAATTATATTGTTGTTTCTTCTAATATAACTATATTAGGGGTTCAAATAGAAGGATACATAGAATGAAATAATATAAAAATTAGTGTTTTAAAATTATTATTTCAAAGTATTTTTTAAATTTGTAACAAATTTAGGGATTTCGTTTATCCGTTTTCCTCTAAATGATGGACAGTTTATCCTGTGACAATTTAATATTAACTCCTAAAACTCACATTAAAACTCATATTTAGACGAAAGTATATTTTATATCAAATTTTTTTTACATGTTTTTATACATAACACCAACATAAGTGGTTGGGGTATCATACGTTTGAGCTGATGTTTGTAACATACAGATATCCTTCCTTCTGTCTGTTCGGCTTGCTGTCCATGTAAGCGTTGTGAACACTTTACAGGTCGCTATTTTTTAGATGTCTTGATGAAATTTGGTACATGTTATATTCTTGGCTCATGGACGAAGCCTATTGAAACTGGTAATCTTCGATTCAGCGTTTCAAGTAGCTGTCATACAAATGTTCTACCGGAATGGAAATGGAATGGAAGTTTATGAAAGTCCTAAATATAATGCGATTTTCACAAAATTCAATACTAATATATTTTATATTTAACTTAGTCGGCACAGCACACTTACTTATATATCTCAATCTATCCATCAGTTGTAATGAAGAAAATTTTTCAAAAACCGATATCTTAAACTTTTTAAAGCGTGTTAGAATTTTATATGCTTAAATAAATTAGAAAATAACTTTTTTATTCTTATTAACACTAAATTAAATAAAAGTTTTATGTCCTTCAATACTAAATAAATTGGAACAAGAGTAAAAAATAAATTAAATGAATATATTGCTAAGTGTGGACTCAGTGTGTTATTAAACTTAGCTCTGATGTCAGCACACAGAGTTTTTTTTTAATGAAAGTACAAATAACTTTGTTACTCCTGAAAACCTACATTGATTTCTTGTTGTTAGAGATTTAAGGTTTAAATTCTGGTATTTAATATGGAAGCGAGTCAACAAGCTCTTAAAATTGGACACCTCGATTTCGAAATTTTAATAATTTCAGTAGATTTGAATATTTTAGCATTAAAACTCATATTGGAAATTAGCGATTAAAAGAGTTATTTGAAATTGAAATTAATATCAAAACAATTTCCATGTTTAAAGTCAAAATTCTGGAAAAATCCATTTCTAATTTTCCAACAGTTTTAATGAAAAAATTCATTATTTATTTAGGTTAGATTTTTCCACAAACATTAACTTTCTTATAAACAAGATAATTAAAAAATATTTAAAACAAGTTCAAAACGAGTTAACACCCTTAAGGAAGAGACAAACAATTATTGTCCTTTTTATATTTCTTTTTCAAAATATTTTTTTATTTCTCATTTAACTCTTTTTGTCCTTTTAACCATTATTTTTAACTTAAAAGTTTTTCTTCCTTATAAGTTTTTTTATTCTCAAGAGTCAAATTTAATCTTTACCAAGAAATTTGTTTCACTTTTTTAGTTTTGGTTGGAAGAAAAACAAGAAAAATATTTTCCTTTTCGAAAACAAACTAAAAAATAGTAAAAACTTTAACTATTAAATTCTAAATAAATTTAAAATTTTCAACCACATTTTGTGGAAAAAAGGCTTAACTTAGAGAGTTTATTTTAATTATGTGGAATTTTGTTATTTTTTTCTTCAAAATTTTCGAAAATTGAATAAATTTTTACATTAAGAAATATGAAATATTTTTTCCTTTGGGGGTGGGGAAATGGATTTTATGCGGTAATTACATATTTTGTTAACTTATTTAAAACTTATAAAATTTATTTTATATCACAAAGTTTTTAGTTAAAGTTTATTAAAGTTAAATAAAAATTTTAACCAAACAATACGACTTTTATGTTCATTAGTTATAATGAAATTTAGAAAAGTTTTCACAAACATTTTCATTTTTCCAAGAAATGTTTTTTTTTTTGTTTTAAGAAAATGGTTTAAAAATATAAAAGGAAATATGAAAGATAAAGAACGAGATCGAAAAGTTCTTAATACACGTTTTTCATTATAATTCTTAATCCATAATTTGACATTTTTCTGTTACCTTTGAAAACCGTATATTGTTAATATGATTGAAATGAGTGTGATTAAAAAAGAAAAAGCCCTACTAAATTGTTGAATTTGGCCCTACAAAAAGTTGGTCAATCATTCAAAGGCCTGTTGTCAAACTATTTTCAATGTTATTAAACAGTACTGGAAAAAGTGACAGACAATAAGGAGAAATTACTCTTTTGAACGATATTTTTTTAAAATGGCTCTGTAAATACCGAATTTTGCATAAAGGAATGTTAACACAAAAAAATTGCTGCCATTTCTATAACTTCATAATGGGTCCACTTATTTTTGCTCCTATTAGGCATCCCCTGAATGGTATAAGAACAATAATGTGACATTTGTATTAAGAGAGGCAAATCTTCTAAACTTCCCTGAGCTAAGCCCAGTTGAGACATATTGAGCTCTTGTTAGAAGACAATTGAAGAGCACACAAAACCTGTCCACACTAGAGGTAGACTACTTGTTCGAGCAAATGGAAGGAAAATATTATAATAATGTTAATGAATGTTAAAACTAAACAATTTTTTTGTAAATGTTAATAATTATTTCATTAAAAAAATTAAAGTAAACGTTAAGTGGTTTCATTTTTAATAAGAAATATGTATGTTAAGTTTTTTTAATATCACTCCTTAATTAAAAAAATTTGTATACATAATTTTCAATGGTAACACTGGTTTAACAACAGATGGTATATATTTTGTATTGATATCTTATGCCCGTTTAAATTAGTTAGTTGTTGTAATAAACATTGAAATAAATTGATAAGATAAGGAAAAATACATATTTATAACATACCGAATGTTTATAGCAGAATTTAATTTTCTCCCTTCCATATCTCTCCCCTTCCCTGTTCACATCTCTCACAAATAAACAAATTGCATTTAACCCAATCAAATATACACTCAGACATACTTAGATTCCTATAAAATACTTGACAAAATACATGTGAACATATGTCAAATGTTTGGCAAAAAAAAGCGACAAACCAACAGACTGTCAAACAAACACTTCACTTTAGTTATTCTCATACTTGTTTAGATAGACACATGGATACACACATGGACAGACATACGTAGAACCACTTACCGTCTAAAAATTTATCAATTTTACTCAATGGATTTAATGATAAATTTGTTAGAAATTTATTCATGTCAAACAATTGTCAAATAATAGTAAAAATCAATTTATTTAACAATAAAACTGAAATTAAATTGTTTGGAAAAAATACACAAATAAAATTAATAAATGAACACTCGTATATTTGTTCTCTTAGCGGGAAGTTCATAAATAAAACTGTAGAATTAAATTTAATTTAAAAAGAGAGTCAATAAATTTTCTCAGTCGAAACTTAAAGACTTTGAAATTAATAAATATTTGTTTTATTAATCTTATCAGTTATTTATGCTTTTCACCTATAACAGAGAAGAGAATATTGTGGGTTTGTTATGAGATTTGTTGTCTTCAAATAATATTGATTACGAAATAGTGCCATTAAAATATGTGAAGCGAAATAAATTTGAACACGTTTACCAAAATTCAGGTCGAACTAAGATAAATGTATACGTTATGGCCTTAAATATTTATATTAAAGTACTGATTTCTTCATAGCGTAGTGGTACTAACTGATCATAATAGATCGAAATTACAGGGAGTCGACCTTATTTTTAATTTCTCAGTTATAGAAAAAATGTTATCTTCCAAGGTACAAATTAGTTCTACATTTAATAATACAAACATATATGAATAATTAGGCCTTTCTGAGACATTTTTCTGGAACAGATTATGCTCTAGGGATTTTCATTATAAATTTATGGATAATAAATATAAAAGCAAGTAAAAGTACTATATTTGACTATGTCGGATCACAACATGTAAACATGTATAAAATTTAAACAACATTAAGATAGACATACCTTACACGTACACATAATTATAAAAACAAACTGTTTTATAAAAAATTTACATATGACATGGCTCAATCGAATATAACAAGTAAGTGAAGTCCGACTCTGTAATATGCTACACCATAATAAATTATAGTTACGAAAAAATGATGAAATACCCTCCCAAATTTATGCTTAATTATGCAGCACATTATTGTGTCATTTACATTTATGTAGTTATATGTGTGTGTGGGGGATTTTATTGGGGCTGAGACAATTATGGAATGACCCTCGTACAATTTCTCCATGGATATTGTGCTTAAATTTATTTTAATATAATTAAATTTTATTATAACACCAACTTATATATCCAATGAGTAATAATTGAACAACCCTCGAATAATTTTTGTGTCAAAGGATTTTGTTAAAATTATTTTTATTTAGGACTTAAAGACCTCATTGAGTGAAGAACATTTGTATTAATTCAATATATTCAAATATTCAGTCGGAGGAATGGACATTTCTAAATCGACCCAGAAAGTGAGTTTGACCCAGAAACTGATTCTTGAGTATACTTAAGAGTTGAAGTAGTATTGTCTTTGTTAATTTGTTATCCGATTAATATTTTACAAAATGATAAACTTTTAACAAAGTCTACTTAAGAAAGTGTTAAATTACTATTTATTCAGTTTAAAATTTCAGAAAAAAAGGAACAAAATGCAATATGGCTGTAACAACTACAAACACAGATTACCTTGTAAGCTGCAACATAATGTTTTACAAAAAAAAAAAAAAAAAAAAAACAGAGTGTAAAATAAAATAACGTATCAAGCTCTCTCTCATTTTTCAAGTACTTTATCTACTTTAGGAAGAATAATTTAAGTTATGAAAACAAAAAAACTTTTTGAAAATTTTTTCAAAAAAACATAACAACTTTTTGTTTAATTTTACTTGCAACACTTTGTATACATCTGAGTGTAAAAATGGTAAATATATCATGTTGTAGATGTTGCTTTTGAGTAAGTTTGTAACAGCAAAATAGAAATAAAGTTGTAAACTTACAATGAGAATATGAAGGAAAATTGTAGGTAAAGGATAAATACATTTATAAACACTACAATATGAATCACATAAATTTATGTTATTACGCGTTCACACGTGCAAAATACACGTATTTTGTTAACAATGATGTTGTATTTTGTAGTTGCAGTTTTTGTTGAAATGTATGTATGTGAACAATACCAGAAGAGAGATTTATGTAGAAAAATTACAGTTAAGTAGTAAAAAAGGGTTTAATTCATTAGAGCATGGAAGAAATGAAATTGTGATTTCCGATCGATAGTTTGGATTTAAATAGACGTGACTAAAGAGATAATTGTAATTTAATAGGAAGAAGGACATCAAAAATAATCCAAAAGGGGAACTATTAAAACTTAAATATTGCCTTAATTTATATACCGCACACCACCATAGATAAGAGGAGTATTATGCGCGTGAGATACCTTAAACGGGCTGAAAAATGTATGTTACCATGTGCCCTTCGATTCCGTATCAAATTCTGTGTCCGTCTAACCGTACAGCCGTCTAAATTTTTATGTTAAACTTTTTAACAAAATTCAGGATGCAATTTGAAAGATTTCTCGATGAAATTTGGCACATGTTATTATTTTCGCCCATTGATGATATCTATTGAAATGGATAATGATGGGTTCATTATTTCATCTTAACCTCATACAAATACTCCCCACTAAATGTTGTTTAATGCTCATAAAAGTCCTTTATATTAATTGATTTTAATAAAATTTGTCACAAATAAATTTCATAGATTCCTAAATCACATTGCTGCAGAATACTATGAAATTATATGAGGATCGATGTATTATCTCATTGAATCTATAAAATCTCCTTTCAAATCTCAATTTGACAGGCCTCAATCTCACTAATAAGTAAATTTAATCAAGTTAAGAAAAATATAACCAAACTCGATGTTTAAAATTAACGAGGGTCGGCCTATTTATTTCAAAATTTACAAATTTAATTAAAATGTTAGGCGTTCATTTTTGCAAGTATCATTTATCACTAAGAATGTGTTGTACAGACGGGCTTGACCAACTTTAATATTCTAACTTGTTTTTTTATTTTACTTTTTAAACTTTTATAAATTCTATATAAACGAAGGTTTATTTCTGTAAATTTGCATACCTGAGTCGACCAAATTTTTAGGTCCACCCTCCACGAATGGACTTAGTAAAGACTTGAATTCTTTCAAAGCAATTTGAGAAAATATCTTTAAAGTTCACGTGAAACCAATTTTTAAAATATACAGTAGTTCCAAAGATAAAAAAGTAATAAAAAGAATGGTCTTTAAAAAAAAAAATAAATTTTTTTCTGTAACCTTTCACATTTGAGATGACCAATTTCATTTGAATTAATTTAAAAATATGTTTGCAATTGCTTTGTAAAATTTTCTTTAAAAATATTAAGTATTTAAAAAAATAACCTAATATTTACGTTAAATAAAAAATATCACTGAAGTTATTTTAGATTTCTATAAATTGAATTTATTCAATATTTTCTTGTTTCAAGTTTCTTATATACAAGATTCAATTCAACATTATCAAAACGGAAATTAAATAGAAATCAAAGAAGAGAAATTCACTTGCTGTTGGTTATATTTAAACACCTACAAAATCACACATGTGCCTTCTTGTGTATGTACTTATTTATGTACATGTGTATGTGTGTTTAAACCTCTAAGCATATTCAAATAATGTATATATTTATGTACACAGTTTACAAACAACCGTTTTACTTTTTGTACGTATTTGTTATCTTTTGGGGTATTTACAAAATATACAATCACACACACACACATACACCCAAACTTATTTACAAGCCAAGAGAGAAAACAGAGAAAAAAATTGTAATAATTTTAAACATCTGGTGAATAAAAAAAAATTACAAGAAAAACAAATAAAACTGTTGTAGTCCGTCAAGCCCGACTATGTAATACCCTACACCAAATTTTTGATTTGATTTTGATTGTAAATGACAGCTACGAAAAATTTATAAACGACCCTAGTATAATTTATTTTCCTGATTTATTCTTAATGTATTTAATTTCAAACATTGATTTTATATTATATTTAACTTAATTTGATCAGTTGTCACTTTAATATCAACATATATGTGAGATTTATGCTCTCCGAAGTGATATTTGGAAATAGGCTTGAATGGGACCTATAAGAAGTATTGAATCGACCTTTGGATAATTATGTGCATCGGTTAAGAATGCTAGAAGATTTTCGTTTAAATTGCTTTATATTTAGGACTATTATTACCTTATCCCTTTATCAGGGAAGACATTTATGTGGGAACTACCTGAAACACCGTACCGAATATGACTCATTTCAATAGACTTCGTTCTTGAGCCAAAAAGCAAAATGTATCAAATTTTATCATTAAGAACAGACAGACGGACAAAAATCACCACAAACGCATATCAGCCCAACTACTTACAGTGGTGTAGCGTATAACAACAACTGCAGAAAAAAGACGTTGTCTAAAAAATATGTGTATATACAAAATATAAAATATTTATAAATTTTTCTTTTGCAAAAAAAGTTGTTCTCATATCTATGAGTGTACGTGTGTGTATGCTTTTGCATGTTTCGCAGAAAAACACAACACAAATTTACATATAAATTGACAATTTTATGAAAACAATTGTCTAAAAAATGTTGTTCAACATTTTTTGTTCTGTTAAAAAAAATAAATAAATTTTGTATTTTAAATTTTTTTGTGAATAGAAAGTGGAGAGAAGGGGGACGATAATCAAAAGTTGAAATTAGTATTTTAGATTTAGAAAGTTATGTATATTATAGGTAACACTTATGTGGGGGGGTAGAAATTGTTTGTTAGTAATCAAAATGTAATTTAACTTTTAGTTTTATGTAAATCGGTGTAAATTTCAGGGGGAAAAGGAAGATATATGAAATTTATGTTTACAATTGGAATGGATTAACCACTTACAAATGAATATAGTTATTAGAATTTTTAATTGGATATAAAATAATGGAACTGACAAAGTGGGAAAAGGATCATACATTATCAACTATATTGAAGTTCGTTCCAAAAATAGGTAATCGCTTTATATTTTGAACAATCAAGGGCAGATTATGTGCCTCTTGGATATTATAAAGATAGGTTTTCTAATATAGTGCTAGAAAGTATCACTCATTTGCGCAACTACTGGCAGGCAGTTTAAAAGAATATATTCGGTGAAAAAAAATTATTTAATAATCGATTAAGAAAACAAAAATGTCTCAATAATTCCCTACAAAATAGTATGATTATTTGTGTGGAATATCTCCCAAAGTTTAAAAGATAATTAGATAAAAGTAAAAAATGGAATTTGGGTACGATTTTTTATCTTTTGAACTTGTCGAACACAATTCGGATCCAAAAAAATTTTAAATGTTTACATATTTTAAATGATTTTCATGGTCTATGTGGTTCCGAAAATTAAATATTATTTTAAAACTTTGAATTTAATACCTTATTATTTTGATGTTTCGTTACACATTAAGTGAAACTTGGCCTCTAATCTAACATTTTCCTACAGTCTTTAAATTAAAATAAGTCACATGCGACCATATCTTGAGATTACCAATTTCAGTTTTTTTTTTTTTTTTTGATTCAAGAGACCTCAATATTTCAAATTAAGATTCAGTTTTTGAATGTTCATCTCAAAGCACAAACTATAGACAAACAAATTAGTTCATATTTCTGTTAATTTTACTTAAAAAAATTGAAAATTATGAATAAATTACTTAATCTAATTTTGCGAACGGATACTGGAGGTTCAGAATTTATGAAGACTTTTATACCCTCCACCACCATAAATGGTGAACACATTTCTTGACAGTTTTTGTGTAACGCTAAGAAGGAATCACCTCAGATCCCATAATGTATATATTTTTACATCAAATCAAAATCAAAGTCGATTTAGCAAGGTCTATCCATCTGCCTGTTGTTACCATGCTGACACAATAATTGACAGAGTTCAATGAAATTTAGCCTGTGTATTTATTATTGTTCTGAAAGATTCCTCTTTAAAAACAGCATAATCTAAGACAACTTCTAAGTTCAATCAAAAATCTTTCGTAAAATTTAAAATTAGATTATTAAATTCTTTATAAAAAGAAGTTATAGCCAAAAATATAACTAATTTTATGACTTATTGAGTGTTTCGTTTTATATTTAAGAAAAACTTTTTAAATATTGTATACATTTGAGATTGTATGTGTGAGTGTGTATGTACGTAGCATTTGTGGTAAAGGGCATTGAAGATTCGACATAGCCGAATGTAGTATTCTTACTTGCTTTTATTACAAATTCAATTATTATATTTATTTCTTAAAATTGTTGAATTTTACTGCAATTTCAGTTGAAAAGAAATATTACAATTTATTGCATTTCTTCTTTTTTAAATTAGAAAAAGAGCAAAAAAACTTTTTTCGCACAAATGACATGCCAGAATAATGTTTCGCTTGTAGTTACATAAATATGCAGCTCTTTATATATTTCACTTATATACAAGTGTATGCAGTTATTTAAAATCATATATCAAGATTTTCATCACAAAAAGAAAAAAATGAAACCTAGACATTTTAACAGTTACCATGCCACTATATATGGCATAAAAAAGGCATCAATTTGTGAAACTAGAAAAAGCGAAATAAACGCAAAATAACATTGAAAACCTCTTAGTTAGAAATAACTTTCGAAAAAAATTTGAGAAAAAAATAAAACGTTCTAACTACAAAGTGATGGTAATGGCTCATTGCATACTGTATGAGTATGACATAACATTTAAATGTAGACATTCTTACATACACAATTTACATACGTATAAAGAAATATATGTGCATGTATGTATAAAGACATAAATATCAAGATATTTATGTATGGCAAAAATAAGGCATGACTAACAAATTTGTTATAGAGAATAATGTCATAACGTCTATAACTATAAATCTAGATAGATTTTAGTTTTATTTACATGGGCCCACACACACACACGTGCTCATGTATAAACGAGAGTGCGTATCTAGAATGTGAATTTATTTATTATACTCTCCACCATCACATTTAGTGCAGAGAGTATAATAACTTTATCATTTCGTGTGTAGCGCTAAGAAGGAATCATCTCAGATCTCATAATGTATATATATTCTTGCAACAAATCGATTTAGCCATGTCCATCTGTCTGTCTGTTGTTAGCACGTTCAAATCCACAATAATTAACGGAGCTCAATAAGATTTGGCTTGAGTATTTGTTATAATCTTAAAAAATTTCGAAATTGCTTAAGTATAGCAGAAGATAAGGACCGATAACTGGGGAAAAATATAAGTTGAAGGAAAAAACTTTCGTTAAATTGTCAATTATAAGTCAATAAACGAGAACTAAATTTTGTCATGATATTAAATTAATTGTACTTCATTACTATTTTAAAAGTTATTAAAGTCGGTTCAGCTGAGAAAAACTTATAGCCAAAAATATAACTGATGTTAAGACTCATTAAGTTTCCTGTGTTATATTTAGGAAAAACTTTGATATATTGTATATGTGTGTATGTAGGAAACATAACGTTTTTACTTCACACGCTTTCATGGTGGAGGATATTGAGTATTCGGCATTGCCGAATACTGCATTCTTACTTGTTTCTTCGTTTTTTAGTTTGTTAGAAAATATTCGAAAAATATAAGAAACAAGAATTTCTCTATGTTCATTTTTTTTGTATTTTTCATGGCATTTTCCAGCTAGAAAATATTTTTTAATGGAATTTTCTTAATATCACAAATATTTCTCATATTTTCACAAATTCATCAGCATATCCACAACCATGATGTTGCATGAATATTTTCTCTTCTATTATCAAGGTGCTGGCAAGAAGTGTAGATAATATAATATATGTAATAATAGTTGTATTTGTGTGTGATGGTGTTTTGGCATATAAAATGTAGGCGACATTTTATTCTTCTCCTTTTTTTTTTGGTTGTTTCTTAAATATGCATGTTCATGTTCATATGAAAGATTCCATAAGTGATTTAAATATGTTTGCCACCACAAAATGTTGCTGGACTTTTTCTTCTCCTTTTATGTGTACACTTTTTCTTGTCAAGTGAAAAGTGGATGCTTGAAGTGTAAGGAAATTGGAAATGATGAATTTTAATTTATATGACAAAGTTTTGAAGCCTTAGTGGGTATAGATTAACCCTAGGAGTGCGGAATTGTTCACAGGAATATTAAAAATAAACTTTTGTTTTAAAAGAAAAGTGTGGCAATACAAAATTGGATGCTTGTGAACCAACAAAACTTCTACCCTCAGGTGTAAGTTATTTAGTGCTTTAAAAATTGATAAGAATTTAGTCCTTCTTTACAATGAATACTAAAAAATTAAAAAAATTTTTTCAGAGGAAATTAATTTTTGTTTCACCAAGAGGGGATCAATTTCACGCAACATTTAAAATCATTCCTTATCATTAATTTTATAGCAATGGAAAAGTTATTAGGTAACAACTTTCGATGCATAGAAAATGAAAACACTGTTTGTTAGAAATCCTTTCCTCAAAAAGTTTGATGTGTAAAAAATAATTGCTACATTATCTATGATCTATGATTCCCTTCAAAAGATTAAAAACACAAAATAAAGGAAATCAAAAATCAATTTTTGATTTTCCTATATTTTCTGGAATTTTTTTACATGGTTCCCGGGTACAAAATCTAAATTAGAACTTTATAATAAATAAATCTCCTTTTAAAAAGTTTCGTCAAGGGATATATGAAATTGAAAAAATTAAATAAAACAAAACAAAATAAAATAATAAAACAAACGAATTAAAAAACTCTTATCCGAATTATCATACTTTGCATTTTAATAACTTCTTCCGTGGAGTCCATACGGGTCCATGTGCCCAAATTCCTTTGTTATCTTTATAATCAATAACATGTAAATCCATTTAGCCAATCGAAAGGTTCAGTCTAGGGTTGTAAGGATGGAAAAATTTACTCATTTTGTATTCCTACTATTCCATCCATGGAGCTACCACAGATTCATGTTGGTTTTCTTACAACTATACTCCTTGCATTACAATAAATTGCATTCAAGTTGTTATAGCCGATATATCTAAATAGCCATTTCTCATTTATATTGCTTGTTTAGGGTTAAGAGAATCTAAGCTATTTTAGCATTTAAATAAAAATACTTTACTCCTTAAACATTTGAAATTTTATCTTTAAACTTAAACTCAAACTCAAATTTATTATATAATTATTTATACTCTGATAGCAGTCTACAGATTTAAATTCACTTCTTTATCCTCTAAATTTTTTTTAAACTAAATTTTTTAATTTTTGCTTCTTATATTTGTGGAAATATTTTAGCATAATTTCGTCTTGTTTCATGTAAAAGAATGTTTATAATTATTTTTGATGTGACCTGAAAAAGAGAAAAATATATAAAAATGACTTTCTTGCTTCTTGCAGATACCAACACCAATATTGTTTGGTCGGCATTATAACTAATGAAATTTCCTTTATATATAATTTATCTATATATTTATGTTGATGTTTTTAATAATTCATGTTACCCCATTCTTGCTATCTTCCCTTCTGTCTCTCTCCCTCTCTTTATAACACTTTATAATATCTGAGAAATTGTTTTTAGAATTTTAGCTCTTTTTTCTTTTTTTGTTCAAAAAAATGATTTGCATACTTGTATTAGTATTCTAAAAACATTGTTTTTATGTTCTTATATTGCTGTTGTTGATGTTGTTTTTGTTATTGTCGTTTGTTAGTTGATGGCTGAGTCCTGTTTGTTTGCCTGGTTGGTTGTATTATCGGAAATACTTGACATTACTGTTGTTGCTTGTGTGAATGTTTGTGTGAGTGTGTCGTTCAGGAAATTGCTTAAGTTTTTCTACATCAACTGAAAGACAACCGAGTTTTTTTTTTTTTGCAAAATAACAAATAGAAAACAAAAGCAAGAGAAACAGAAAGAAAAAAAGATAGTTAACTTAAATAAAAGACACGACATACAGCACTCAAACACTCAAACACAATAATAATGACAACAATGATAGCAATAACAAACGGCAATAGCAACACCACCATCGGCATCATCAGCAATATCACCACCAGCCGGAATAACTCTACAACCAGGCTAAATGAAAATAAAGTGCAAAAAAGTTCCTTTTCATAGAAAACTTTTACGGCATATTTTCAAAAACCCCAGTAAATGTTGGAAAATGTTTCTCATACTTTGGTAAAGAAGAAGAAAAACATGCCACTTCACATTGCTTAATCATTGTCAGGCATAATAACAAGTAGGAAGGTTATATGTACATACATAGCAATGGAAACATGTGTGCGAAGGAGGCTTTATAGGAAGTTGAAAAGAATGTTTTCTTTCTAGATTGAAGTTAAAGGTGAAATTTTAAATCATAGAAGAATTGATATGAATTTCTTCTAAAGGTTTTAAGAAAAAACAGGAATTGACGAAAATTTTGTCCAGAGTAAAAAGGAAACATTTTATTGTAATATGTGGGCGCAATTTACCTCGCCTTTATCAATCCATGCAACAGCTTATATATTGTACTGCTGTAATTCGTTTTATTTCGGGAATGTATATAGATAACGGGATCTTAATTGAACTAAGGAGCCCTCATATTTCTTCTATTGACCATATAGATCATTGTGGATCAATCTCTAAAAAGGCATTCAGCTCTCTAAAGGGTGAACAAAATTTAAGGCGGAAGCAAGCTGGAATTGCACTTAATAAGTCTATCATCGATCATATAAATACGAGTCATTATGGATCAATATCTAGAGTAGCGTATCTATGCTTCAAAGACTTCAAGAAAAAATTTGTCGAGAATGTGATTTGGAAAAGAAACTTCAAATGTTTGGTGAGCTTTCTAAGTGAGATATTACAGGAGAAATAATTAAGTACAGAAGTGTAGATTGTACAGTAGTAGAGCACTGAAATTCTATAGAACTCGCAAGGTTGCAGAAAGGCTGACATCAAGCGCGTATTAAGAAAGCCATATTGAATCGGGAAAATGTGAAGTATTAGCACAGAATATAAATACGTTTGAAAAGTAGTAGAGCAGAAGTAGATGACATCCTGCGCTAGAACAGAAAAGATAGATTAAATCCAAAATTTGAGGTAGTGACAAAGTTTGGAGAGTTGTGAAGTCACGGGTACCAAACAGAGATATATTTGAAAACCTTTTTCGAATATTTGTGAAGTTTAAATGACCATTATTCTCGTTTATTTCTTTTGAAAAATCACCTTCGCCTATTTAAAACATTAATTCCTTTAAATCTCTTCTTGATATTTTGTCATTAGTATTTGTATTAAAATTTTTAGTTGTCTGTTTTTTATGTTTAATCTATATATATGTACAGATGAATACTTCTCTACATGTTTTTAAAACTATGTACATATTTTGTTGTTATTTCATTTATTTTTTTGTATTTTTTGTCACCGTCAACTATTATTCAAGTCATCATCAACATCTCTCTCAACTATTGTGAAATATTCAGTTTTATACTTTCAGCTATACTTTCTAATAGTTGTGGTAATAGTCACAATAGTGTTGTTTGTAGATGATTTTGCTTAATATTTATCTCAACCTAAACATATTTTCTTGAATTTTTGCATGCTACTTTTAGTTAAAATAATATAAATTTTTAAATAAAAATATAAAGAGAATTTCATTTCAATTTATTATTATTTTTGAAAATTGTTGCATACTTTCGGTACTAAAGTGGTAGCGAATAGTTTATTAAGGACATAATTTTATTTTTGCTACCATAAATTAAAAAAGGGACAGTTCATATTCGTTACCACTCATTAAATATCACATTTTTATCTTTTTATTTTAATACAATGACAATAAGTTCTGTTATATTTTTCCATGTATTTTAAAAAATTTTGTATGTCATTGAAGTTTTTAGTTTCTTTATTTAAACGTTTTTGTTGTTTAGATGTGGCATTGTTTTGTCTTTCTTTAATAGTCAGTATCAGTTTTAATTTTATTAAATGTTAGTTTTAAATCATGGGATAATCTAAGCTAAGTCACTTGATTTTTGTGTTATTTTTTGTAATCCAAAAATATGTGGGTGATAGTTTTAAAGAATCATAGAAACAATAACAAAAAAAATCAGTGATTTTACCAAAACAGGGGAAATCTACACTATAGTATTGCCGATCGAGCTACTCTTGCATCCAATTTTCACATTTAAATTTTTCTGTTTAAGTATATTTAAGATTGAATAAGGTCTACTTTATTTACATTATTTATTGTCGATGTTAATATTTTAAATAATGATCGGAAAGTTTTAATCGGAAAGTTTTAAATCGCTCAACTGCGATTAATACTGCCAAATAAATTTCAGATTGGTAAAACATTTATTTTATTTATCATAGAGAATATAATTGTTTAAACTCTTACGAACTTTTTAAAAATTTGAGTAAAATATTAAAAGCTCCAGATTTTCATTTATTACATTAAACATTATCTTTATTAAGTTTATGCAAATTCAATTCATCTTGTCTGGAAAAATTATTTGTCTTACATTCTGCCACCAAACCGTAACTATCTGTAAAGCATTGACATTAATTTTGGTATAATCAGTTTCTTTAATCCCAAATTAAAAATTTTGGTATAATCACTTTCTTTAATCGTAGGTTAAAAGTTTCTCCTTATGTAAAACGAGCTTTTTATGACTTATGTCACCATATTTAAGGACATCAAACAAATCAAAACATCGATATATAGATGTCCGTATATCCGTCTTTTTAATAATTTAACTGTAAAAAAGTTGGGCCAAAGACGAAACTTATTAAATGGTTGATGATTGACGCATTTTTTACTAAGTTCTTATATAAATATCCAGGTGTATGGGAATTACAAGTTAGTTACATGTAATCCTTCGGAGGCCCTAAATTCTGTATTGCATTCTATAGCAGAGCGCGGATATTCAGTAAAATCAACTGTTGCAAATTATGTGGACATGCAAAGATTCTTAATGTGCTGGTATAACGATCGAAACTCAGATTATGTCATCCTTAAATGAATATCGAGAAGATTTTTTTAATCCTGGTTCTCTTAAGGAGTTAGTGGAATAGGAGCAAGGAGATTTACAACCTTAAAAAAATTGTTTCTAGGAAACTATATACTAGATGATCTAGGGGTAGGGCTAAATGACCTACTGACATTACTCCAATCATCAAAATAAAAATACCTCTATATGATTTGGCTGAAATAAGTTTTGCTCTTTACTTCAATACTATTTGTTAAAGAAAGTAGGTCCGAAAAAGAGCATAAACTTCCTTAATATGCCTCAATTCTAAAAAAGAATTTAAAATGCTTTATTATATAGAGAATCGTTAGTATTGTGATAATATTTTGTTAAAAATTTAATATAAGATCTTAGATAAATATAAACTAAATTCAAAAAATCACATTTTTTCTCATTATCATTGAAAAAAAAAAAACGATTATGATACATGTACTTATTTCAAAATTAAAAATATTACTCATACGCTGACTGTAAAAAGTTAAAGTAAATATTTTTTTTCTTTAATTAATGTAGCATATATTTAGGCTGTTGTTAAAATTAAACTGGAATAAAATTTCTTTGATCTTTGCAAACGTTAAATTTTAATTTGTTTGTTAAAATAATGACTACAGTCCCTCTTTTCCTCATTGTCTATAATAAACAAACAAACATTATTTCATTCCAATTTAATGACTATAACAGGACAACATAACAACAGTTTCCTTTTCTTTTATGATTTTTTTTTGTTTTTTTTTATCCAACAAAATACTTTGTTTAGTTTATTTTTACGGTTTGTTAACTACAATTGAAATTAATATTGCCAAGTTTATAAACATTTTTGGTTTAATTTTTTGCTGTTTTGTGAGTGTCAAAATTAGTTTTCTCTTTGTTTTTTATTTTGCTCATTTACTGCAAAAATTGTATTATGTTCTGCTATTAGCATATCAAAAGACCAGAAACAAAAAGTATAGTTTTGTGTTGTTATTGACATTTTGGCGACAGAAAGTTAATTTTTCATTTTTCTGATGAGGGTATATTACACAAAAGTTTTACTTTGAAGTTAAAATAGATAAAAATGTAGATTTGGTTGGGTGATTGATTAAAAAATGTAAAAACTAAATAATTTTAATAATTTTTAGAGATTATTTTGAAGCATTTTTTATGTTTAAAAAGGGGAGAAATTGAGTATTTTCTTAGAAACTTAATTAAATATTTAAAATCTCTTTAATTACGAACGTAATTTAATTTTTTCTCTTTAATTTGTTTATGAAATATTTTTCAAAGATTTTTAAACCTTTTTTAATATATTTTATATAAACGAAATCAGTCAAAATTCACATTTAACACTTAACAATAACAATATTATTTGATTTTTTTAAGTTTAATTTTTTGTTAAGTTTATTGTCAAATAAATGAATATATTGTTAATCTGGTTAAAATAAGTTACTACAAATTAAATATTTTCCCCAAAATCCCATTCATTCCTACAACAAGTTGGCAAAGATTTCAAAGGTCTGCCGTCAAACTGTTTCAATATTATTAAACAGTACGAAGAAAACTTGTCCGTAAATAGATAATCTGTTTCAAGTAGAAGGAATGGTCCATATGATGCTTGTTAAGCCAAAAAAAAAAAAAAAAAGAAAGCATTTTCAAAAGAGCTTTAGTAGGAAAGAAAACCGGTTAGCTCAGGATTATGTGGTATAAAAAGTTAAATTTAATGAAGTTAAAAAACATATCATCCAGAAAATTTTCCTAACAGAAACGCAGCCAAAGATTCAGAGGCCAAAGAGGGGAACGGAATTTTAAGTCAAGTTTTGTTGAGAAAATATCTTTTCTGCATGTGTGTGTTCTGGCAGATTTTCGCAACTTTCTGGTAACAAATTTTATGTTTCTGATGCTCGAGGAATTGTACAAAAAAAAAAAAAAATTCTTGGTATGACAAGCAATATGCATATGCGAGCTCTATAAATACCGAAATTTACATCAAGGAATGTTTGCAAAAAAGACTGATTCCTCTCATAAGGCTTCATAATATGTACACATAGTGAAGAATCCCATGAGTGATACATGGACAATAATGTGGTATTTGTACCAAGAATGACAATTCGTCTAAACTACACTAACAAGTTGCCTGAAACTATGGTAGATTTAAAACGAAAATAGACTTAAGGTTTGAGCAAAGTGACAGAAAATACAAAAACAAGTTATTGGAAGGATTTCCAAAAAAGGTTTAAAATTTCATCACCAGCGTTATTTTATGAAAATATTTTTGATTTCTGAATTAAGATGTGGGTGAGTAGGGGTCTCATTTTTATTAATATACTTGTACGTAAACAACATTTGATCTCGCTCTTACGTACATAATTCCGAAAATCACTTTGAAGCGCTTATTTCAAAATAAAATTATTACTGAGATAATATTTCGTATGATTAATATTAAATAAGACTCTACTAACTTAACCGAAAATCAGTCCAACATTTTTAATAACCTGCAAGTGGTATTTCTCTTTCATATGTGCATTTATTACGAAAATATTCAGTATTGTGAAATTACAAATCATAAAGTGAAGTTCCACGAGAATCGAGAAGTTTTCATGGTAAAGGATATCACATAGTTAACTATTATGCTCTTACTTATTTCAATATCAGTTTCATATGTCACACCTTCAATTACGTTAAACCAAATCATGAAATGTAAGCAAAAAATTACATTTAATTACATGTTTCTCTTTCATATAACTGTCGAAATTAGTTTTAAAAATAACATTTTAAAATAAAAAATTAAAAACAAAAAATAAAATACAAACTCAGTGCAATAAAATAAAATCTCATTGTCATTTAATAATACTTTAAGCCAACAATATACTTAAAATACGGGAAAAACAAATCTCAACTACCTCAATGACATACAAAATTTTATTTTGTATTCAAAAATGTCATAGAAATTAAAAAATGTCAGACAACAGCAAAAACAAGCAAAATGAGGGTTAAAAAAGACAAAGAAAAATGCTTTATGAGCAAATTTGTTTAAATGATTTTCATCTCATTTTTATATTTGCTTTAGTTTTATATTCTTCTTATTTTGAATAACCTTTATTAGTACAGGTATTTAAAAGTGCGTTAGTGTTGTAAATGCGTTACCTTTCAACATTTTTAAAGAGTTGCAGAAATTGAAATGATAACAGGAGGCTTTAGTATAAATATCGACTATAAATTGATATATTTTAATTGCAATATTGAGCCTTTATAAATATTTTGGTTATTAAGTACGCTACCAGACACATTATCATCACCTAATGCTATTTTATTTCAATTTGGTGCAATGACAATGTTTTGAAATACCCATTTAATTGAAAAAAGTCATAAAGAGCTAGATCAATCCTGATGATTTGTAATATCTCAGCAGGTCATTAGGTCTTACCCCTGGTAATTCAACTAAATCATCTTGTATATAGTCTCCTAGGAACCGTTTGCTTTTGCTTCCTGAGCGATCGGTTTACTATCTCGCCCTTAGGGACAATCCTGGTCTACTGGCGTGTTTGCCTAACATCCAGTGAAGTATAACACTATTATGTGTATCTCTTTCATATAAAAACCAATGTTTTCATAGTAGACTTTTTATGTATATATTCTAATTTAATAAAAATATTAAATATATGACTCCGTCTTAATTAAAAAATTGTATTCCGAAACGCTGAGATTTTTTTTACTTCTTAAAGATACCATGAAAATAACTAAAACGTTTCAAAAGTGTTTGTCATTTCCTATCCGTCTCTAATTATATATATTCAAGATCAAAGCAAAAAAATCGATATGAGTTTTCAAAATTATTTTTTACAAATTTTGAATACGAATTCGAGCTATTTTCAGTGCATGATTCTTTTAGCCAAGATCTTTGAAAAGTAAAACTATTTGTTTCCAATTTTAACTACGATTTATGTCTGGTTACTTTACCATTAAGGATATGATTGCTGTAATTACAATAACAAATACTTAAACTTAAAAATATTCAATATATAGCGAGGCCTGACTGTCTAATTGGAATAGTAAAATAATTTTATAAACTTTTAAAAATACAGACTAAAACGGCTGGATAGATATAACCGAGATTAGAAGAACACCAGCCTCTAATCAAAAATAATATTTATTTGGAATATCTGAATTCTTATTGCAACGAAAATTTTTGATTTTTTAACTTGATTATATATAGTTTAAATGAAAAAATTTTGTACAACCTTGAATCTGGTGTGCTAAATCCTCTCAACAAAATAATATTTATTGAACTTTCAAGTTTTATTTCAAATATATTCCTCTCAACAAAGCAAATTTTTTAAATAATAATAAACGTTTACAAAAAAAAAATAAAATTTTATTTTAATCTTTTTTCTTTTAATTTGAAGGATCAAGTAGACTACTACTGAAATAATTTCAAAATTTTACAAAGTTTTACTGACAATAATCTCGGTAACATAAAACCACGTTAGACAGACCATTTCACAAAAGAATGAACTTTAACAGTAACAGTTTTAAAGTTTTATTCCAATATTTGACATTCCAAATTTAGAGAGAGGGAATTCTTACAGACTCTTCTTGGAGGAGCTCGCTCCCATAAAGATAATAATTTTTTAATATGTAATAAACTTTAACAGTAAAATTCTTAATTTACCAGTCCTGATCTTGGGAGAATGATATTTATATAAAATTTTCTAATCTCCATTTTATTAAACTGATTTTGTGAAAAATTTAGGACTGATAACATCCGCTTACAAAAAGTTTTACTTAAGACAGAAATTTAAAATATATTAAATATTGTTACACTGAGTAGCACACAGCTCCAATATTGTTAATATGCTTTCAATATATTAGGCATATGAAGGATTAATAATAACTGCGAATTGATTTGAAATAAATGTTATTCAAATCGCTTAAAATAACATGTTAGAATTCTACATTTTCGAGTTAGGAAGTAAAATTGATAAATTTATCTCAATTTGAAAACTGCACTTAAATTCTCATTCCATTTAAAAGTAGCCTCAATGGCAACACTAATATTTGCAAGTTACATAAAAATAGCAGCAGCCAAATATAATTATATTTCACACACTTTAAGCTTTCAGAATTAAAAAAAAGTTACCTGCCAACAAGAAGGGGAGCATAACTAAACTTATTCTAAAAACTGTCAACAATTATCATTATTGTTATATTTTATATACAACAATGCAAAAAATCTTTCTTTTGTTTAACATTAATTTAATTATATAAAATAAAAATTAAAAAAAACAACCTGCATTTATTACTCAACATTAAAATGAAGTTCATATTCACTCCCAAAAGTCTAAGAATAAAAGAATTTTCATTTATTTTATTATTAAGAACAGAAGAAGAAACTTAAAAGTAATTAAAATAACCTAAAAAGTTGTGGTGAGGAAACTATAACCTGTAAGTTTTCCCAGCTACAACCCCTGTTACTAAAAAAATAGTTTTTGCTACTAAATTAAACTATTCACAGGATTTTTTTGTTAATATTCATGAACATATTTTAGTATAAAATTTATAATCAAAATATTTTCTTTTTATATATATAAAAAATAATAATAAATTTCATAGTTTTATGCTCATTCTTTGTGTGTTTTGTTCATAAAATTCATTAACATCTTCATCATTTGCAACTTTATTTCTATACTAACAGGAAATTAAATTTTTAATGAATTAAATATTTTTGTGGATTTTACCTACTATTACATATTTTTTTGTTACTATAGTGGATTGAATATATATGTATTATGTAAGTAAATATATATTTTGTTTCCTTAAATATATACATGTGAAATTAATATTTGTTGCATACTTTTGTGAGCAACAGAAATTAATTAAAATTATTATCGTTTTAAATGTACAACGTTCATGTACATGTGTGCAAGTATTTGGTTATATGATCTTTTAGTTTTTTGTGTAAAATTTCTCTGAATTTATGTATGTGTGTGTATATGTTAAAATGATTATATTATTTAATTTACACAACAATTTGTGGTAAATTTTTTTAATAAATTTTGTAATAATTATTTTATTAATTATTACTAGAACATTTTATTATAAAATTTTTAGCATAACTGTAAGGCATTGAAAAGGTTAATACTGTTTTAATTGAAAATTATTTTATATATAGACTATATATTGTTATTTATACATACATGTAAATTTAAGCAGTATTGATATTTTAAAGTAAAATTTAATATTTTTTTAAAATATGTTTATAAAATAATTTAAATTAGATTGAAATCTTTTAAATATTTGACATAAGTCTATATTAGGTAAATGATTAATTTTTAAAACTTTTATCCATTAGTTAAAGCCAAAGTATATGTATTTTCTTAAAACACTTTCTTATGAGTTGAGATTTTTTTGGATTTAAGTGAATTTTAACTAAGACTCTTTGGTTATGTGTATATCAAAGAATCCTTCCAATGTCTTTATTCGAAGATTTATTAGTCAGAAATCTTTTGCAGTTTTAAGACTTCTTTTATCGACCTTCAAAATAAAAGGAGCCTTGATTACTCTTAAGTTCTTTGGAATATAGTTGTTAAAGACATAGTGTAAATATTACATAATGCCAAGTGCTGTATATTCGCCAGTATACTAAATGTAGCGATTTTCAAGGAGGAAAACTATTGTTCGCCAATTTTCGAGGGTGAGTAATGAATGAATCTAGCATCTCAGAGGAGGTTTCTGAATAATTTCTTTTTTTCCTTTTTTAAGTTAGGTTGGATTTATGTGCCCCTAAATATTGACCAAAATTTGAATAAAATTTATAGATTTATTTCCAAAAGATAACGATTATGTCCCACATTTCAATACATATTACAGATTTTTCATATCTATAATATATTTTTAATAAGAAGAACTCTTGGTTTAATTACTTCTGAATTAATGAATTTCATATATATTAAATTTTTTCGAAGTCATTTCTTGATCAAACAATTGAAGAAAAGTCATTTTGCTTTTCTGATTTGCTTAAAGCTGCCTGGAGAAAAATTTCAGTAAATAAATATTTTTTGAAAAGACAGTTTTTCTTATACGGTTACATATTATTGTAGGTAAATAATAATTATTTTTCCATAATCTGCCCAATTATTCTAACTGATTTAAGAAAAGAACACATAATGCTATTATAATATTTTTCAGAAGAACTGAATTCATAACGTATAACACCACTGCCATAAATTTTCTTAGTACTTCACTTATTTTGGAGTCTTGAAAACAGATTGTAATATTCTATGATTTTTGCTAAGTCCTGATAACCAGACATCAAAGCTTTAGAAGGTAAAAGATTTACAATTAACTGAAAATTCATTACAGATATAAAAACTCAGTTGAAAGTTTGAAATTTAAATTCATCTCTATTAACTTATAGATAGATTCAAAACAGTGGTCTGCTTTTATAGAGCTTCGTATGAGCGAAGCAGTAAAATATTTCCTAAAAATTATGAGGGAGTAGCTGTTGTACGTGTGAAGTAAGTAGAATTTTCTGTCTAATCTCGCAAGTCAGAAAATCAGCATCAAAGATTTAAAAATATAAACTTGAATAGTTTGGTATATTGAGAAAATGAAATGCATTTGATTAGCTTACTACAGTATATAACCCATTTGGTTTGTCTGCAATCGGTCCATTATTTCATCAAACATATAAACACTGAATGAGATTTTAAACTCACAAAAGCTTTCAATCAATAAAACAAATATCTTTCTAACACATTTTCTTCTACATATATACATACGTGTGTATAAGTAATTTTACAATTGTAAACTTTTATTCTGCAATTTCCATTAATACTTACAGAACTTGCTATTGCATTTAACATAACATAAACATATATACTCACACATATATCAATGTTCATATGTGAGTGAGTGTTAAGATTTAAGCGGATTTACAACAACTGTATGTATACATATGTATATATAAGAAATTAATATTGCATTTTTTTAAAAGCAAAATACTGTTTATTTGTCCATTCATCGCCCAGCATGGTTTTATAAGTATTTTATGATACAATTTTCTTCTTCATATATTTACAATTCCTTTTTTATTTTTCTGTCTCTCTGTACACAAACACACTTTATATGCGGAAAAATACATTATTTACTTTATTTTATTTTGCCATTCTTTACTCGTTTTCCCCACATAGTCAACCATATTCTCATTGGTATTTGTGGCGATTTCAATTTGTTTGTTATTATCATTTTTTTCTTTTTGTCTTACTTTTATTCGTTATTTTTATCTTGTATTTATTTTTCACTTGGCTTTTTATCGTTATTTTATAATTTCCACCAAGACAAGTGGTGAAATGGATATATTAATTTCGTCATTCCGTGTGTAATGCTAAGAAGGAATCATATCAACTTTATAATGTATATATATTTTTGTATAAAATCAAAATCTGATTCGATTTATATACGCTCGTCTGTCTGTCTGTCTGCTTTATCACGCTCACATTCACAATAATTGACGGAGCTCAATAAAGTCCTAAGAAGTTTCCCATTTTAAACTAAAAAAATTACTTCAGTATATTGAATGATATAGAAATATATCTGACGCAACTTCTTCGTTAAAGCGAAGAACTGTCGTAAAATTATCCATTATAAATCACGTTGAAACAAAATCTTGCCACAACCTAAGGACACATGTTCTTAGAAACCATTTCAAAACTTATCGCAATTATCGGTTCAACAGAAAAAAGTTATAGTTAGTGTAATATTTAAGAAAAACTTTTGTATATTGTATACATTTTTAGTGTATATGTGAGTGTATATATATTAAACATATTATATTTACTTTGCACATATTTATAGTGTAGGGTATTGAAGATACGTTTCTGCAGAATATATCATTCTGACTTGTTTATTTCTGCTGTTTTTCGTTTAAAATAAAAATAAAAGTCAACTATATGAAGTGATAAAAAGGGGATACAGTAACTTATTAACATTTATCCTTATAAATGTATGTGTGTACATTTTCTTGCATTTTGTTTTAGTTTTGTTACTAACAAGAATGACTGCATTTGACCTCATGTGGTGAGATTTTCCTTTTTTTCTATCCCTTGATCGCTTTAAAATAATCATTAGCTGAATTTGTTATACATTATTTGTTTGTATTTTGTTTGTAATTTAAATTTATTGACAGAATTTGTTTGTTTGTATTTCTCTTTTTCAACGTTTATTTCAAGAAATACAAATTGAAAGAACGAGGGTTTTTGTTAATTTACATGTTAAGTTGTAAATTACTTTTAATTTGATAATAAAATTTAATATCATTTAAATTGTCACAAAAAGGGGTTTTAGTTTATATTGTGCTTTGTTCTAAATTATACTACTTATAGGGGAAAAACCAAAGATTTATTGCGAATAATTAAAATATGTTGAGAATTGTTTAAAAAGGGTGACTTTTGTTTATGGAAAGGAAAACAAATACGTGACTTAAATTTTAAAATTGCAAAGATTATAGAACTTTATGAGAATATTTTTTTTTTTGTTGTAAAAATCTAACTTTTATTTAGAAATATGGCTTTTGAACGTATACTTAACATTGAAAAATAAAATATTAATCATACGCAGCTTCTGGTAAAAAATTATGTTTTAGTTAAAAATTTTGTTCAAAAATCATTTGATGTATTTGTTGTTATTTCATTTTTATTAAAATGTTAAAACATTAAAATTTTATTTAGTTATATGAGCGTATACATAATATTTAAAAATTTAATATTAATCACACGCAAGATTTTGGCTAAAATTTTTTATCTATGCCAAATTTTTCTTACCAATTATTATTTAATTTATTTGTAGTTATTACATATATATTAAAAGTATTATAATTTTATTCAGATATATGTTTCCTGTGCGTATATTTAATATTTAGATAAAAATATTAATCATACGCAACTTTTTATCTAAGATTTCTACTTTAGCTTATAATTTTGTTCCAAAATCATTTAGTATATTATATTTGTGATAATTACTTAATTATAAAAATTATTATAATTTTATTAAGACATATTTATGGACGTATACTTAATATTAAAAAAATTGAATATTAATCATACGCAAGTTTTTAAATAAAAAACTATCTCAGTTATATATTTTTTATTATTTAATTTATTTATAGTTTTTACATAAAAATTAAAAATATTAAAATTTTATTCAAGAATATGTTTTTTTTAGGGTATGATTAATATTTATAAATTAAATATTAATCATACGTAAGTTGTTGGCTATAAGTTTTTATCACTGCTAAAATTTGTTTACGAATTGTATTTCATACATTTGTAAATACTTTGTATTTATAAAAAAATAATTGTTTTCTAAATAATTCTATTTTCATATTTTTAAGCGTATACTTCATATTTTAAAATTAAATATTAATCATACGCAAAATTTTTAATTAAAATTTCCTTTCATTATTTAACATGTTTCGTAAAAATCTTTTAATACCTTTGAAATTACTACATATTTGCTAAAATAAAATAATAATTTCTTGGAATCCTTAATGTGTTATAAATCGTATACTTTATATTCTCTAAATAAATATTTATAATACGCTTTTACTCTTAAAGCTAAAAGTTAAATTATTATTCTAAATAAAGTTCTAAATTTTAATGGAATTTGTATATTTTTTTCGCAGAAAACATAGAAAATTTTTAATTAAAAAATATTTTTAGATATTATTAATTAACTTGACTTTATAAAAAACTATTGAACATACAAGGATTAAAATCACATAAATATTTCTAGGAAATTCGTCATTGTCTGCTACAATTTTAATAGTTTTATAAGCAGTTAAAAATCCATAAGATTGAATATAAATTAATCTGTTTGCTCTTAGTTTACTTAAAAAGTTATTTAAATGGATTTCTGTATATTTAAAAAAAGTCCGTTATTGTCTTTGATCGCTATCATTAGAATTTACTGCTAGTATCATTAGAAGGAAAAATGAAGACAGTTCCGTGGTAAACATAAATTCTGTCATCACTTGGAGTTTTCTTGTTTCCATTGCTATTAGATAGTGACAGGAGTAACTAAGAGATTCATATAATATTTGGAAGACAAAGTAATTTAGAAGTATTAAGTAGAAATGCAACCAAATTACTTTAGAGAGAGGAAAATAAATTTTATGCTTAGGGCTTTTTTAGTATTACAAATAAAATTTTATAAGGAACTTGATTCCTGAAAAAAATTTCGATTTTCTTTCACTAAGGAAAAATTTAAAGCGAATTTCTAAAGAAAAAAATTGCAAAAGATATAGAAAATAATATTAGAAAGAAACACTGTGTGATTTAGGAAAATATGGAAATTTTGTATTCAAACTTCTAATTGAGTTTGTTTGGATTCTAAAATAAACTATTTCAAGCACAATAATAAATAATGTTAAAATTTTCTTACAAATTGAATGAAATGGTTAGATTATATCTGGACAGATAAAATGGACAGATTATATCGTCATTCCCAAAATTCGATTTTTTGGTTTTATTGGAGTTTTGGAAAAAGCCATTGCCCAATAATTATAAACTTCTTTCTGGAACTATATTTCGTTTTAAAATTCATTTCTTTGAGATTTTACAACATCGAGGTTTAGTTCATAGTATTAATTTAAACAAATTCGAGAGGGTCTGAACTTAGAGTTTTTCGACATAAAATTTAACTATAACTATTTCCATATAATGAAGCCTTTTATAAATATATAAATTTTGTATCTGGCAAAAATTTTGAGTGTTAAAAGTTCAAATGGAAATAACTCGACATATGTAAAAGGTAAACAAGTAGGAATACTATATGCGGCTACTCCGAATCTTTAAAATCCTCTACTATAAATGTGAATGAAGTAAATACGTCATGTTTCGTACATACAGTTTAAGTACATATACAATCACAGTCCAAATTATATTGAGCTTTGTCAATTATTGTGTTGTGTCAACAACAGTTAGAAAAACATTAAGATTGGATGCGAGAAAATATATACATTGTGGGGTTCTAGATGATTCCCTCTTAATGTTACACATGAAATGAAAAAGTTAATATTCCCTGTAAGCATGTTTTTAAATATTTTTGAAATAAAGGCAAATGAATAGGTGGAGCCAGAATAGGGTCCACACAGTAGGGGTTAAAATGACACACTCCTCTGTGTTTAATTTAATGTACAATCAGGAGTTTCAAAAAGTATCGATTATGCCAACTATGTAATGGTTGGAAGCATTTCTCAAAATTGCTTAAAGATTAGTTATTAGTTAAGTTTTGAATTAAGTACCGCTGTTCTCGTACTTAGAATCCATTGAAACGGAAAGTTCGAACACAAAACCACAACAGAAGCTAATAAATTGGCTTGAATTAGATTGAAAGATATTCTACTCTTAAATACAAACGGATCTTACAAAATCTATTACCAGTCCAATAAACTCATAAAAAAGAAAGCATTTATTGGGTAATATTAAAATGTGCTTATGTTCTGAACAGCGAATTTTTAAATTTATTGTGCTTTTATTTCACTGTTTCTATCTTTAGATAAAATATACATTATGAGCAAGTAAATAGAGTATTAATTAGAGAAAAGTTGCTAAAGTTGTAAAGATATTTTTAAATAAAGAGCACAATGTAGAAATAGAATCAAATTGTGTTCTAACGTATCCTTATTTCAGATTCATAATAATGCTTTTATTATATATATTTGAATCTCTCTGGTATGATTCTTCTTGCAACGTTTCCATTTCCTAAAATATCGAATAGGGACACATATAATATATTTTCAAAAAAAAAAAAAAAAAAATCCCCAATAATTACGTAATACATCTTATGTCTTCATTAGAAATGCTTAAATGTAATAAGTCAGTTTATTAAAGACCTCAATAAATATGGTTAGTCTGATGGTTTTGTGGTAGAAATAGTTGCAAAAAAACTAACTTTATGATAAAGGGAAAAAACACATACACATATATATTGTGGTCTGCTGGTGTAATGATAATCAAACATATGTTGCCAACAGATACATATATGAAAAGGAGAGAAAAAAATTAAGTAAAAAATATTTCTACTTATCTTTTTTTATAAATTTTCATTTCAGTTAAGTGGAAATATCTGTTATGTACTTGTCTTTATATCTGGTTAAATGTCGGAACTGTCATGAGTGGTAGAGTTAAACGGGGGGAAAAAGAAGAAAAAAAGGAAAACTTTTATGGAAAAGAAATCTTTAGATACAATTTACGTTAAATTGACATAAAAAACAATTTAGAAAAATATTTTATTTTCTGTTTTCCTTGTTGTTGTATATGAAGTTTATTATAAACCAAAAGAAATTAAAAATAAAAAAAAGAATTTTGTTGAAAGTGACTTTTAGTTAAGTGCGGGGCAAATGAAGAGAAGTATGCTGGTATAAATGTTAATTTTTATATCTATGTCCTTTCTAATACTTTGGTGTTGTTGTTTTTGTTGCAGGAAAAAGAAAACATGAAATAAGTTTCAATTGAATTGAATTAAATTAAACTTCATTAGCAGTTCTTTATTCTTTGGACTTATTACAGTTTTACGATAAAGTTAAATTAATGACAAACATACGTTTTTGCCTTTCATTTGATATTAATGCCTGAAAGGACTTGTAAATAGTTGATATTTATTTTGTTAACAGTAACATTTGCATTTAAAAGCTTTTATTTGATTATTTCTCAAAAGCAATTTTTTATGTTATTTATTGAGGATGTTAAATGGATTTCTGATATTCTTTTGTAAAATGGAAGAAGGAATTGTTAACTATATAGATTTTTTAGGAAGATTAAGGTTTAAGGCGATTTGTTTCTGATTATCTGGTTTTAGATTTTGTTCAGAAGAGAGAAAAATTACAAAAAAAAAAAAAGAAATTTTCGAAAAATTCACATCGATTAAAAGAAATGGAAAATGGAGAATATGCATAAATATTTTAGAAGGGATGTTAATCGCTTAGAGAAGAGATATGAGTTACTCGTATTAGTAATAAAAAATGTAAATAACAAAAGTTATAATTCATAATAGAATTTATAAAACTTCACTTGATAATATTGGCAGATATATATCAAAAAATTTTATAGGAAAACGAGGTCCTTAAAAGGCCTATTTAGCGGTTTTATACTATTTTTCGTCCAAGACGATCATTAAATTCTTATTTATAAATTTGAAATAATGGAATTAAAAATATGGATCTTAGTTCATATTTTCTTTGGAAAACAGAGATTCTCTATATAAATTAAATTCAATTTTTTTCTAAATTTATTACTATAAATTCTTGGAACTCCATACGCATTAATCATAGTCTTTAGTTACTTAAGCTTAAGAGAGTGTAATTGTGTAAGTTATTTCAACGATATCCATTCCGAAGCCTAATGTCTACAAATCTTAAACTATGCACATCTTAACCTCAAGTTTTAATAAGGTTCTGAAGCATACACACTAATAAAAATCAAACTATTTTCTATAAAAAGCGAAACTTAATTTAAACTTAGTCATAAAATATTATATTTTTAACTATAACTTTTTTATAGTAAACATATTCTTTGAACATTCATCAGATGCATTAAACTATAAAAAATTTGTAAAAGATATTTTGTCTGAATTTCGAGTTTATCATAGATATTTGTATATAACTTCTTTGCTACTGAACTGATTTTGCTGTCTTTAATAAAGAATCTGCTATTTAAAATAATTATTCCATTTCTGAAGTTCTTCTTTTGACTTCAAATGAATTGACAATAAAAAGTGTACTCCTTTGCAATGAGTAAATTATACGATCAATAGCTTAATGTAAATTTGCCTTTAGCCCTTAGGAAAATTTCCTTTTTATTTTTGTTTTGCTATTTTTTACTTTTTGTGTTTTTTTCTTTCATTAATTTTATGCATATAGTAGTGATATTTATTTATTCATATAATCAGTCTAAACATCAGTAACCATTTGTACCAATTTACCCTTATAGTTTCATTTATATTTTTAATACTGACACATTTCTTTCATTTCCACTTTTTCATTCGACATTTTGAAACGTTTTTTTCATTTTTCTTTCTGCTTTTCTTTTTGTCTTCAGTCTATAAATTGTAATTTAGCTTGAAAATAAAATTAACCCTATTTGTGTTACATTAGAATACATTTCACACTGACACTTTTTACATTTGCCCCAGCTTTACTCTGATATTCATCTTAAAATAAATATCCTTCCTTTTTTAAAAGCTGGTGAAATAAGGAAAAAAATGTTATTTTTTTCTTAAAAAAAAAATCATGTAATAAAATGATTTACAATCAAATCATTTATTTAAATCTGTTTATATTTGTCGATTTCTATGTAAATAGCCTTAAGTGTATGTAAATAGATTTTATTTATTTTAGTCCTTTTTTATAACCTCCACTATAACAAGTGGTTAAGGAGGTATATTAACTTCGCCATTCCGTGTGTAACGTTAAGAAGGAATCATCTCAGTCCCCATAGTGTATATATTTATTTGCATCAAATCAAAATCTGGATCCATTTAGCTACGTCCGTCTGTCCGTCCGACTGTTCGTTTTTGGCACGCTCAAATCCATATCATTTAACTGTAGTTCTGAGAAATTTCTTATTAAAAAAACGATATAGCATACTTCAAGATATAAATGAATATCTTTCATAAAATTGTCAAATATAAATCGACAAATTAGAATGAATATTTGTCATAATATTAAGCCATATATACAACATTCCCATTCCAAAAATTTTCAAAATCGGTTAAGTGAAAAAAAATTAAAGAGAAAATTGAAACTAATTTTATGACTCATTAATTGTTCCCGTGTTATGTTTAAGAAAAACTTTTATATATTGTATACGTCTGTAAGTGTATGTGTGAGTGTGTATGTACGAAACATAATGTATTTACTTTACACGCAGTTATGCTGGAGAGTATAAATGATTCGGCATAGCCGATTATATCATTCTTGTTTTTTTTTTTTGCTTTCTTGCACAGTTTCCCATTTGTTTGTTTCCTTAAAGCAAATGTGAGTGTGTGGATTGTATATATGTATATGTGAACGATAAATACTTTTTTGCCAATTGCAAGTGTTATTTGGTAAACACGTGTATGTGTATATGCATATGTATTTATATTTAAACATAATCACATTTATTTATTATTTTGTATCTAAATAAATTTCCATGATGTTTTCATGTTAAATTTTCATGACAAAAAAATATGTTTGTTTTTGTATTCGTGTATATTTGTTGTGTTAATGTCAAATGAACAATTTTGTGTTGTGTAAATAATTTCGCCCCAAAATATAAATAAATGTACAATAATGTAAATAAATAAATATTCATGTTCAAATTAATTTTAAAATTTTATTTTTTTTTAATATTTTAACAATTTTAATATTTGTTCATAAAATAAAAATGTTGTTAAATGTTGCAGCAACTTATTAAATATTTATAAAAATTATATAACTTTTAGCTAAATTGCATTTTGAAATAAAGTAATTATGAATGCAAATTCTGGGATAATTTTTAATGTGGTGTAAAATTTAAGCAGATTAATAATAATTTATTGAGAGTTTTTATAATATTTGAAAATTATACAGTATATTTGTTGTTATATACATATAACTTGACAAGTTTTAAACAAAAAACTAAATTTTTTCTCAGAGACAAATTCAAATCAATTATGATATAAGTTATTTAATCACAAACTTTTCTCCAATATTTATACAGATATAACAAAATTATCAAAAAATCCTGAGTTTAATTCAAAAGTGCTTAACATAAGAGAAAATTCGTGAGTCCTTTTAAACTCACACCTACGTAAGTGTATCGTAAACTGTAGATTAGTACGCTTAAAGCTTAAATGTATTGAAGAAAAAAAATAATAATAAAAAAAAACTGTAATTAAGGAGACTTCAAATTTAGAGAAAATTTGAAGACATTTGAAATTACCCGCAAATATTGGTGCCAAGTTTTCATTTTTTAATGTCAAATTAAAAGAATATGAATGCTTTATTCGGCTATAGCAAATCGTCAATAACTTCTGCTACAAATTCCTGTAAAAACGTTATACTTCATACATTCATATTCCCAAACGTATATATTATACTAACGTTTTTCTTAGATATAACACAACACTTAAGGATTCATAATAATTTAAAAAGTGATAGCTAATAATTTAGCTATCACTATTTTCTGAACCGATTTTAATAATTTTTGGAACGAAAATGAAATTTACATTATTTAATATTATGACAAAATTTAATTTAAATTTAACGACTTATAACTGACAATAAAGTTGCTTGCTTTACTTAGAGATTGCCTCAGATACCGGTCTATATCATTTAATATACTGAAGCGATTTTGTTGATTTGAAACCAGAATCTTCTTAGGACTATAACAAGTACTCAGGCTGTACTTTTTTGAACTCTGTCATATATATACATTATAGGATCTAAAATGACTCCTTCTTAGCGTTACCAACGGAATGGCAAAGTTAATATACCCTCCTCATCACTTGGGGTGAAGGAAAGAAATTTTTAATAGTAGAGACAATATACATGAAATTAGTTACATATGCTGAAGATATATAGATAATTGTCGGAATTTCAATGGAATTTCGGTGCCAATTTTTCCTAAAGTTTCTTACTATGAACCGATATTAATAATATGATGATTTTTTTCAATGATGATGAAATACATATAACTATATGTTATGATTAAAATCTTTCTATATCCAATTACTTTTAAACAAATTATAAATTTCTTTCAAGTGTCGGTCTTCAAGTATCGGTCTAACACATTTTTTGCTAATGAACCTATAAGACTGATTTTAAATAACAAAAAAAGTAATTAAAACAGCCCAATAGTAAACAATCTGCTCGAATTTTTGGAATACATCAGACAGACACGCAAGATTTATATACTTTATGGGTTTTCAGTTATACTCTATCCCCAATTATGGTGGTGGATGGTCTAAATATAATATTATATTTTAACGCCTAAAACCCAAATTCTGTGAAAAGGTCTTTTACGTAAGATATGGCGAAAATATAGTCTTATATTTTGATACTCATCTAAAATTATTAGTTTCCGACAATTTAAATAATTATAATAAATATTATTAAAACGATTTTTCAGTTTAAGACTAGAAGTAAGTCTTAAATCGAGTAAGAAAAGGTCTTAAATCGAGGAAACTGTCAAATAATGGCCAATATTCATGGAATTAGTTGTGTATGTACTTATGACAATTTTAAAATAATTTGCTTAAACTCCTTTCCGGTAAACATGTTATATGTGGCTGCTATAGCAAAATCTGAAGTGTAATGAAATTTGCTGCCCTTTCCCGGAAAAATGCATTATGTGGAAGCCATTGCATAATGCAAACCGATATTAATGAAATTAGAAATATAACTGTGCTGAATTGTGACAGCATTGTTTCACATTTAATTTTTCTATAAACTGCTGAACTTTTATTGGTTAAGTATGAACATTTATTTACAGACTTGAGACCTTTGATAACGAAGTATCAATAAAAAAATACTGAAAAAGTTATTTATGAGCAAAATGGAATGTATTTTCCAGCCCGCTACGGACGTTATCAGCACACTTTTGTGCCCTATATTTGGAACTCATAGACGTCTAAATTACTGGATTGAATGTAAAAGTGTCCTTATATATAGAAAATATCATTTGCCAAATATCTAAAGAACTTCTAGAGCGAGTATTTTACAATGTGGTCCTAAGCACTTGCTCTAGGTACTGTTTTACTGGAAAAAATATTAATTATCGTACATCTAAAGACCTTTTGTATTGTAAGTATTAACATTTTATCTTAGATACTTTTCAAAAGAACTGTTTTACTGGTTAAAATGTGGAAGGATAAACCACAAGATAACGAAGATTTGAAATATAATTTTTACCAAAATTATATAAATATTCAGATACTTATATACTTTTTCCAATTTGAAGTATATTATAAATTTTTATGATAATCGGTAATACAAACATATTTGAAAATAATCGTT
This sequence comes from Cochliomyia hominivorax, assembly GCA_004302925.2. Classification (NCBI taxonomy): domain Eukaryota; kingdom Metazoa; phylum Arthropoda; class Insecta; order Diptera; family Calliphoridae; genus Cochliomyia; species Cochliomyia hominivorax. The sequence continues at coordinate 76,874,152 of PYHX02000467.1, forward strand.
AAAAATTACAAAATATATGTACAATATATATAAATATCTTAAATAAATTTTAAACTCTTAAAATACTTATAACATTAAATTTAATTTCATCTATAAATTTATATTAAAATCTGCAAAAGAAAAAATTATTGTAAATCGTAAATAAATTATCTGTAAATAAAACCGAATTGTAAAAGTGTCTGTATTTTGTTTAAAAGAAAATTAACAACATGTAATAAATATCACACGTGTAGTTACGACTTTAAAACCCTCAATAAAAAAGGGATATATACCTACACATAAACATTATTATCAGAGAATAACATTTATAGAAAACAGAACATTGTTATTTTTTTATTTATTTATAAACCGCTATTTCGATAGGAAATGGAAAGGAAGTTTTTTCCTTTTTTTCAATTTCTGAAGAATTGGAAAATTTTAAACGTAAAACAAGTATGAATGCTATATTCGGCTAAGCCGAATTCTTTACACATTATACACACATTCGCATTCACAAACGCATACAATATATAAAAGTATCTATGTATTTACAAAGAATCCTTAATGACTCATAAATTTGGTTATATTTTTAGCTTTAACTTTTTTCTACTGAACCGATATTGACAATTGTAGGAATAGTACATAATTCTTTATATTATGGCAACATTTTAATCTAATTTGGGGATTTAGAGTTGATAATTTTACGAAAATCGCATTTATTTAGAGGTTGTTTTAAATATCGGTCTATATCTCTTAACGTAGTAAACCGATTTCGATGGTTTTAAACAGAAAACTTCCCAGGACTATAGCAAATACTCAAGCTGAATTTCATTGAGCTCTATCAATTATTGCGGATGTAAGCGTGCCATCAACAAATGGACAAATGGGCAGACAGACATATATACAGACAGACAACAGAGGGATAGACAAATGGACCTATAAACCGATGTAGTTAAATCGATTCAGATTTTGTTTTGATGCAACAATATATACATACATTATGGGGTCTTAGATGTTTCTTTTTTAGCGTTACACAAGGAATGTCACAGTTAATGTACCCTGTTCACCACTTGTAGTGACGGGGAGTATATCAAAAATTCCAAAGTTAATATTTGAAATCAATATAATGGTATTTTATAGCGAAAAATAAAAAACAAACTAAAAAGGGCCTCAAGAAGAATGATTCAATATTCGGTAAATGTTTAACATGAAGGTATAACAAAAATAATAAAAACTGAATAAACCTCCCCACTGAGAACGCTGATGGAAAAAGACATAAAAACAAATTGGTTAAAATGACTTCAATGATAATAACGATAATCAGTATAGTGATAATCATGATGACGATGATAAAATAAAAAATAGTAAGAGAAAGAAAACACATTCAAATAAAATTCTTACTTAAGACAAATATTTTCAATAAACATTATTAAAGGATCAACGAGGAGATGAGAAAAAAGTTAAACAATTTGTATTCTTTTATATTACCAAAGAGTGTCTGTATCTATATTTGTATTTGTAGCTGTTTATTTGTTAGTTTCAAAAACAAGAATAAATTAAGGCATAAATTGATTGAGTCTAAATTTTGTTAGTTTGTTTGTTTTCTTAACCCTTTATTTCAAATTGACTTTTGAAACTTTATAAACTTGGCTATTTATTTGGCTCGTAAATAGAAATTTATTGAAGACAAATATATATTTTTATAAATAAGAAAATTGAAAAAGGATTCAAAAAGACATTGTCACAAGATTAAAGTTTAAAGTTAACAAAGTTTATTTTTATAGTTAATTTTATACCAATACACAATGGAGCAGAATCAATATAATTGGGGATTAATCTGTAAACTTTGATTGGAATGATAACAGAGAAGTTGGAGTTAGATGGAAAATCAGGTACCTCGAACATTAATTTTTTCAACTGCGTAATTTCATAAAAATCTATTCAGGCGACCAAAGATTTTCCTAAATATTTAATACATCTTAGGGTAGTTCTGTGGATCTATCAATTGTGGTACTATATTTTTAAAATTACTTAGATTTAGATAAAAAACTAATTAAAATGATATATTTTTCGAATACGAAATTCAGAATTTTTGGAGTAGATCTACAATAAACGCATGTTTCAATATTCTATAAGATATCTTGAAAAGGGCAAGAAGAGAGTCAGACGTATAAATGGATATATTAAATTATCGATTGGTGTATAATATGTATTAAAAACTTAGGCAAAATTCTACATCGAGGCTGATATGAGTAATAAAAATCATTCACAACGTCTTAAGATATATATCAACATAGTTAACATAGCTATATTGGTGTATATTTGGCTGTATTTTATTTTAGTAAATACTAAAGTCATCTTAACTAAAGGTGTTCATTTTAGTTACCTTTACTGGAATAATACATGATTTAAATCTTCATTTATCTATATGTATGGAAATGAATCTGTGTTTGAGTACTTTAGACAGGCTACTTTTTCAAAAAATAGTTTCACTAAACAACATGTAGGACAGACAGAATCAGGGAGAGCTGCTGTGGATGGAACCAGAGAGATAGAATCAGGGAGAGCCTCGCAAAAATCTACTTTTATATAAAAAAAATTTTTGTGCAGCAAAGTGCACGGAGTAAAAGTTAAAAGGGCGCCCGCAGTGAATCCAGGTTTGGAGCTATTTTTTCCTTAATATACAGGCTTGTCACTCATTTCGTTCGGCATGCTTTCAATTCCGTAGTAACCATTCCGATCAATTTTGTTTGAGCTTCTTTAGATTCTTTTCGATTTTGCTTATTCAGATAAGTTCTTCTAAAAAACAATTAAAATAATTCGAAATAATTAAAAAATATATTTTTTTATTTTCCCATTAATTCGATTTTCTATAATTTTACTAACTTGAAACTCATAAAAATACCAATTCCATTTATGAAACTGAAACTTTTAATAAAGAAAGAGAATACGGAATTAATTCCTATCTCGATCGGAATGGAATTCTCTGACATGTCGTAACAACATAATTTTTAGTAATAAAAAATTGTTTAAAATCGATATTTTTATTAAGTCCAAAAACAAAGATAAAAATAATATCTTCAATTTAAATTGTCCTCTAAATTTAAATCTAAATCATTATTGATTAAATGAATTCTTCTAAGTTTAAAGGGATCCAAAGCGTTCTAATTCAAAATTCATATCCTTATAACATACGATTCAATTAAGTCAAAGATCAAAATTTTGGTAATATACATTCGTATGTACTTCTGACTATATCTGTATAAAACAGATAGGTTCTGAAAAAAGACTTTTCAGAGATGATTTAAGTTTTCGGTTAACACATACCCTTATATAATATTTTTTACTAGTGTAGGGTGTTCAAAATTTTGCTTACATTTTCTACATATTTTCTTCTTGTTTAATATTTAACAGAATTATATAATAAATAAATTTATTAAGAAAACTTATTAAGAGAAAGATACAAAAAAAGAAAAGAAAAACTTTAAAAAGTTTTCTTTTATGAGGTGATGAAGTTGTAGTGGTAAATAAGTGGTTGGTTGGTTGGTTGGTGTGAGTGGAACTTAGTTAGAAATAAAGAGAAACATTTTTTATACTTTACCTCAATTAAAATGCGTTGTTGATATTTGTTGGTTGATTGGTTGGATGTTGTTTATAAATAAATTGTTGTTGTAGTTGTTGTACAAGATGTTGTTGTAGTAGTAGTTTAATATAGTTGTTGTAGTTGATGTAGTAGTAATAGTTGTTGTTTTAATTTTATTAACAAGAAGTTGTTGTAGAGTAGTTGTTGTATTTTTTTATAAATATTTTTTTAATAATAAATCCACAGTTTATTATTGTTAATTTATACATTTATTTAATTTTTTAAACAGTTTTTTTATTTAGAAGTAGTTACAGTAGAAGTAGTAGTAGTTCATTTAGTAGAAGTTGTAGTAGTAGAAGAATAGGTAGAGTAGTAGTAGTAGTAGTAGAAGAAGCAGTTTATCAACATAAATTTTTCAGTTTTTTTTTTTATTTAATTTTTTTTTGCAAAAAGCAAATACAACACAAAAGAAATAGATAAAGAAAAAATGTTAAATCTTTTTTGTTTAAATCATAATTATAAGAAATAACTTAATATTTTATTATATATTTTTTTTATTTTCATTTAAAAAATTACAGAAATTAGTAAAAATTATTAGGAAAATTTATAATACAAGTAATAATGAAAATAACAATTAAATAAATTCTACTAGAAAAAGGTGAATTAAATAGAGAATAAAATAAGTAGAGAAAAGTTAAAATCAGTGATGAGCGATTTGTTGTTTAAATTAAAATTCATTTTTAATATCGCTCGATAATTTAAATTTTCCAAGAAAAGTACATTTCATACCCAAAATTTCTTTCCCGCATAACTAAATCGAAGTATGTTAAAATTTCGCGTCATTATTCTCAATGTATAAAAAATATGATGAAACAAATACTTTTACTCAATGGATTTTCCAAAGTACAGAATTAGGAATAAGTTATATGTAGAGCTTGAGTGATATCAAAACCGTTAATTTTAAAGTTAATACAATTTGCCAAAATTGTACGGAAAGCTCTATTAATAAAGTGAAGGAATGTCAGACACACAGAGCTATATTTAGTATAAAGATTTCTCTTGGCTCATTGGAAATTTCGTTGTATTTATATAAAATTTTCAACAAATTAGAAAAAAACTAATATCTGAATAGATTTAATGACAAATTATCGGAAGAACAAAGGAACATGACGTATTGCAATTAATAACTTTTGAAGAGCTCTCTTGCTTTTGGAGCAATTTAATGATTTTCTGGTAACTTATAAAAACCCAAAGACGAAATGTGACTCAGCTATAGTTGGGAATTAAAAGGCAGAAGGACTGGTCTAGAACAGAATTTGAAATGGACTAGAACTGAACCAGAACTGAACTAGTACTGAATTAAAACTAAGCTAGAACCGAACTAGAACTAAACTGTAACTGAACTAGAACTGATTTAGAATTAAACTAGAACCGAACTAGAACTGAATTAAAACCTAATTATTACTTTAGATTACATCAGCACGTTTAAAAATATTTTGGGTATGAAATTGATTAATTAATCTTATTTCAATACTTGAAAACAAAGTGCAGAGAAATTGATTAAAGAAAACAAGTGAACATTAAAAAGGTTTAAACAAATATTAAGTTAATAAATAGTTGAAAGGAAACATAACAATAGTGCTTTTTTCTTAGCAACAGGCTAGTGAAATGAATTAAAATAAAATTTGAAAATAAATTATTTTTAAAGAAAACAAGCCAATAATGATAAATAGATCAATAGTTAGAAATAAATTAAGCTCAAGCAAATTAATAGGAATTTTTCTTTGTGTATATTTTATAGTCTCGTATTTACAAGAAATTTGTGTTTATTTGTGATTTAGAGTGTCGTGTGGTATTTATTTTATATAAGTGTATCAACGCATTTTTGTTGGTAATAAAGTTGGGTAATAAAATCCTTTGGTATATTTTTTGCAGAGAAAAGTACTTAAAAGTATATATTGTTTTTAGATTTTGTTTGATTTTTGACCAAAGGAACGACTCCATTTAAATATTTATAAAAGTCTTAATATAATTAATTTTAGATTATGAATAACAAACAAGATTGAAAAAGAATTAAAATAAATTAAGTATTAAACACTTTAGGTTTTTGAATTTCTAGTGTTTTAGCTCGAATAAACTTGATACTTCTATAATTGAACTTGCACTGATTTCTTCGACATGTTAGCTAGTCGGATTTTAATATTTCTTACGTACTGTAATTGTCCATTCAAATCGTTTTCAGTCGAATTCTTATTTAGCACTGTTTATTGGACTTTGCGATATCAGATTAAAAATCTATGCCCAGAATGCAGCGTTGATCTATTTAAATTTATTTCTTAAATTCTATCTGATAAAACATGCAATTTCCTTAAACAAAAAAATAAATTTAATTTATGTATAATTATTAGCAAAATGCTTTAGCATAATTAATTAATTAATTCATGTTATGCTTTTTTGCTTCATACAAATTTTTATATAAAATTTATTACATATCAGGGGTGTTAAGTAGTTGTTAATTATTAAAAAAGGGCCTCTGGTGCAATAAGCATCATTATATAATATTTTGAAAAAAATATATATAAAATTATTGAAATAAATAAAATTAAAGAAATTAATTACTAATTAATTTTGTTTGTCAATTAATTTTGAAACTCAATTCAATAAATGTAGTAAATAAATGAATTTCAAAGAAATTATGTTAATAAAAATCTCTCATATTTCAAAAAAAATATTATAATGAAGTGGAAAATAAACAAATGTCAAATTAGTAAATGTCAAGCTAAAATTTTAAATAATATAATTTATTAATATGAAAGTTATAATAATGGTTATTATAATTATAGTAATAATAATGATAAAGAAAAAATACTTTTATCATAACTAAATTTGTGGCAGATGCAATTATTTTTATTATTAATTTTTGTTCATTTAAGTTGAAAAAAAACTATAACGTATGAACGTAAAGTTGGAATAAAAATTATATTAAATGGTAAAAATTATGGGAAACAAAATCATTTACCGCCTGCAGCATCTGTAGAGCATAAGATTTGTTGTTAACGTTAACGATTTGTAGAAGGAGAGAGAGAAAAAGGGGGAAAGAATAATAGAAATAATAGTTTATTTTAGAATCACTTTAATTTACTAAGATGTTTGTTAAATATTTATTTATTTGATTTTATTTCTTAGCATAAATAAATAATATTGATTTCATTAAACAAATCGATATTTTATTCATGTGAGAGTTAAAATGTTTTTTTTGTTCCTTTTTTTGCATGTTTGTATATGTGATTATTATACAAAATATATATTTTATTTATCTTATTTTTTATTCAATACACACATGAGTTTATTATTTTATTTATGTGTGTGTGTGTGTGTGTATATGTGAGGTGAAGAGGCGAAAAGTTAAGAAAACAAAATGCATTAAACTAATGAAAAATCTTCATTTAAAGATACATATGTATGCGTGTATATTTTTGCTAAATTTTTCCTGTAATTTGATTAATTATTATGAAATATATTAAGCCTTCAATGTGTGTGTGTGTGTAAGTGTGATATTGTAAAAAATATTTTATTTTATAATTTTGTGAAAAATTCAATGAAGTTTTTTCAAAATATCTAATTTAGTATTGAGTTTTATTTGCTTGATTTCGATGAATTTAAGATGGAATTTCGTACTCGTACATCGAACATTAATATAATAAGAGCAAAATAGATCCTAAATTATTTGAGCTTAAACTGCAATTAAAAAAAATAAAGATAATCTACAACAGAACTAGAACGAAATTAGATCGGAGTTAGAACAAGACTAGAATAGAACAAGAACAAGAACAGAACTAAAACAGAATTATAACCTAGTGTAGGACTAGAAATTGAATTGAACTAAAACAGAACTAGAACTGAATTAGAATTAAACTGGAACTGAACTTAGACAGAATTATAATAGAATTCTAGTTATTCTTTAGTATATTTTAGGTTTTTTTAATCATCCTTCTCTGTATTGAAAATATCACTCCTTCAATAGCCAATTTAAACTAAATCTCATTTAAACTTTTCATAAATGTTTAATTCAAACTTCTTTTCAAAATTAAATTTCTCAATATGAAATATTTATGATATTTCTTGATTACTCATACAGTAGTTTATGAAAATGAAGAAGAATAAAGAAAAAACATGAAATGGTTAAGTAAAATGAAACGTTAAAGAAGAGATGAAATGATATCAACTCAGTGAATGAATGAAGACGTCAAATACTTGACATTATTCTGACTACTCAAACATAAAGGAAACGTATATACAATCGCACTCGCACCAAAAAAAAAATAGAGCCTCAGACATGGGATAAGTAAATTGCAAATACTTGTATTCGCACACATAGACATTTGATGTGAAGTGGATAAATGTTTTAAACGCAGGTGTATGAGTATGAATAAAAATGCCAGCACATAAGGCTCACATAGAATGACAGCTTGGTATGTGTGAGTGTAGGAAGAATTTGAATAAAATGCAAATGACAAACTGGTGGCATGAAGAAATAAAACGTAATGAAAAATCCAAGAAACAAGGAATGCAAGATTGATTTAAAACGAGGGATTCGAAATTGAAAGGTTATATTTTTCGAAGGTTTGATCTACAAGAGAGTTGATTAAACTCTTTCATATAATTTGGATTTTGAGCACAAAACTTCACGAAGTTTTATTAATTTGGCCTAAAAAGAACATATCAATAAACGATACTCTACAAAATCACAATGCAATTCGAAATAGTGATAAATTTAAGAAAAACGTAATTGTTGTTTCATATTCAAGATTATTTCAATAACAAAAAGGGAAAGAGTGCAAATTCATAATTTAAAACTATTAAAAAAATTTAAATTTTTGCCGGATTAAACCTATGGCGACTATATTTTCGCAAATCACCTTTTAGATGCGACTTTATTTTCTAAAATCCACTTTTTGTGCGACTTTTCGAAAAATCTCAACAGTAACGCTGTAGAAAACTATAGAGAAACCGTTAAAAATTTCGAAAACTTGCTTTTTAAAAAAAGGTTTAACTATCACAAAACTTCGCTTCTGGTCACATAGCACCTGAGAGATATCAGGGAGAATAAAAGAAATGGAAAGCACAACGGAACTGGAAAAGAACTAGAACAATTTTAAATCAGCACTAGAATAGAACTAGAACAAAACTAGCCGAGAACTTTCTAGCAGCGAACTGAATAGAACTAAACCTCAACATAGAAAAAAAACTAGAAGAGAACTAGAACGGAGCTAAAACAGAACTAGAAAAGAACCAGAACAAAAAAAAGCTTAACTAGAACAGAAATATATTAGAACAAGGACAGAAATATTCTAATTTCGGCATAAGTAATTCTACTTTTCTCACTTGCTTTAATACGTTAATTTTTCTACGTGCTAAACCTCGCATAAATATCACAAACTTTTGTTCTTAACTAACATTCAGTTAAGAACATTGACAATTGCAATGTGGTTGTATGGGTAAATGTTATATGTCATAAAGTGTGCTTGCTTGCATCTATGAGAGTATGTGTTTTTGTAAAAATCAGCCATAATACTGGGTGTGTATTTATTTCCTTATTCCTTTCTTCTCTTTGTTTCATTTATAGTCGCATTATGTAAATATAACAATAAATACATGCATGTATGGGTGTGAGTGAATATAGATATGAATAGTGTTTATTTTATATTTTTTCTCATTTTTGCATTTTGTTATGAAATATTATCCATAACGTTTAACGTGGTTTTTAATAAATTATTTGCAAAAAAAAAAAAAATACATTTAACATTATTTTTGCTTATTTACTTATTAAACTATGTTGTCTGTACGAGTATGGGTTTCTTTTCAAGCATATGTGTATAAGTATGTATTTATGTAGTATGTATGATTACAGTGAAAATATTTTCTTTTCATTATTTCTTTTATTTTTTTAATAACTTTACTTTTTTTAATAATATTTTTGCAATTGGTGCCTTTTTGAATGGGTAACGAAAAAAATATTTTTTATATATATTTTTTGTTTGTTTCTTGTTGTTATTTTTTCCTTCATTTTTGTTACGTGAGTTGTGATGGTTTATTTATTCCTTTTTTATTGATTTAAATTAAATTTTCGGTTACTTTTTGGTTTTATCTATATGGGTGAATGTTGCAGCAGGTTACATGTAGAGTTTACATCTTTATGAAATATTTATATTTATATATTTTTTGCATTTACATACACTGAAATTATAGTGGCCAAAATATTGATATCGAATTTTTTGGTGATTGTTAAAAAACTGAGGTTGGTTTTTTATTTATATTTTTTTAATATGTTTATGTAACATGTTGGTTATGATAAATATTGTTCTTCTTTTTATTTCTTTGAGATTTCCTTTCAGTATTTTTAAAATTATTTTAACGTTGATAAGAAAGTAATTTTGTATTTTGTTTAATTTTTAATATGAAAGGAAAAAATAAACAAAAGGATCAATAGAGTTCTTAAATTTTTAATTTTCAAATTCTCACTACGCCTCCTTTTGGGAGACTCATATTAAAGGGAAAAAATTCACAGGAAAGTGTGAATATTTAAAAGCGCAAATTATACCCGATATGATGAAACGGGAAACCTAATTTTAGCCGATTTAGTTCCCAGTTTCTGAACGGTTATATCTAATAATACAATTCTGTGATATTAGTTGCAAACCCTGAATACATTAATTTGATATTTTATTTCTCAAAACAAAGATGTAAAATATCTTTAATATTATTAGGGCAAAACCACTTAGTGAAAAAAAAAAATATTTTCATCAAAATAATTCCATTATGGGTTCTGTTTTAAAACTTTTAGTTAAATTTATTATATACTATTTTTTGTAGCGCATTTTATTTTTCTACAGTCGATTATATTGTAAGCAGTATTTTTAAATGCTTTAAATACAAGACTTAAGTGAAGGTTGAACTATTGATCATATTTCATCATAATTTTTTATATCACAAATAAAATGGTCATCTTTTTTTTCGCAATTTAAAAAAAAATTGGATTTTTCTAACGTATGATTAATATGATATAAAAAATAACACTCATACGTTTTGTGGGAAAAATGTATAATGACCAGTGCAACAGAGTAGAATTTCTAGGAAATCATCTGAACTCTTGATCGGCTGAATATATGTGTATGAAATTAAACACAACAATAGCAGGAAAGGTTCGCATAATAACTTTAGGAATTTGGACACCATTTGGAATCCACCATAGGCGAACTTGTAAAGGCGCGGTAACTCTTACTTTTTTATTTATTAATTAATTTCCCAGTTAATTTAATTTTTTAATTATTCTTAATACATGGTTCATTTACGCTTACAGTATAAAGCCTTTTAAAATTGGCCATGTTCGGTCCAATATTTTCATTTCAATTTTCAATTTCCATTTTTTTAATATATAACTAAAAGTAATGCCCGTTCATATTTATTTGTTATATTTAATAACAAAAAAAGATTGAGACCAAATATTTTTCCCAGTCCACAAAATTCAATTTCAAAATCTAAGATATCGGAAAACTCTTTCGAATTCGAAAATTCAAAAAACAGTAGTCAAAACATATTTATGAACTATCGGCAATACATTTCCAATTTTCGTAGTCCCTACGGAGTTCAAATTGATAACATTATAATTTTACACTTCTCTGCTATCATTAATACTTGTATGTGGGATTTGTGCATTTTTGGTGAGAATAATTTGGGGGCGAACACAAGCATAATTTCACACATCGATGTTTGCTTATGTTTATTCTAATTTGAACAATTCTTATCACATTACCAATGTATAAGTGAGATTTAAACCCCTCAAAGAGATATTTCTATATTATCATTTTAGAATATTAAAATACTTATTAGTGCAAATTTCGTTAAATTCAGGACTTTGTAATGGGACAAAGCGAAATAATGGCTATATTTCACCAATTCAATTGTCATTGTCTTTGTACCAATATAATGACATTTGCAAAGTTTTATCAAGATATCTCTAAAATTATGACCTGAATTTTGTTCAAACGGACAGCCAGCTTGACGGGCATACTTAAATCGACTAAGAGAGTGATTTTGATTCCATTAGTGTACTTTAAATTGGTGGTAGCAATATTTTTTCTGTTTCTTAAAAATTTCTGCACAAACGCATAATACCCCAACCACCATATATCAGATAAAATATCCAGACTAATTATTAAGAAAATCTGCCCACTGTGTAATGAGAAAATTTAAATATTTTTTGTCTTATAATATTTATAAATTGAAAGGAAATTCCCTGACAAATACTATCAGAATTATTCAATAAAGATCCATAATTCGAAGTGACGTATATATATTTATTATTTTTAATTAAAAATACTGAAAGGATCATGTAATTAAGATTAATCAATACTTATATAATTTAGTTATTTGCTAGTGTTTTTGAGAGAGAATTTTCAAAAAGGGTGGGTGATATTAATATTGTTAATATGTTATATTAGCATTAATAAACCAATTGCTTCAATGTTAATATTCTATAATATACTTGGACATAACAATTATGTTGATAATTAGTTTATGCATAAAAAGAAATTATTTAAAAATTAGCATTATTACGATAAAAAATATGGTGATAGAAAATGATTCAAAGAAGAAAATCAGCCAACAGTAGAAGAAAGAGGCCTCTTACCTAAAAAGAGAAAGAAACAGGAAAAAAAATTAATTAATAAAAATTTAAAATAGAAACTGGAATTAAAATGTGAAACAAATTTAATCTTTAACTTATTTTATAAATTCAACATAATTTCCTCTTAAACTAACATTAATATCCCTTAATATGTAGGGTATTTTATAATTACTTTTAGCAATTTACATTTCATCTACTTTATGTCCTTAGAGTTTTTTTGGACATTTTGTATCTCCATCAAATACTTTTTAAACTGTAATTAATCTTCGTAGGATATTTTTTTCGTTTGTTTGTTTATTGTTTTGACATTTTTTTCGGACTCATTGTTTATGCCTGTCAACGGCAAGTGGTTTTTATTTAGTTTCTTTTATAATTTGTTTTCCTTCTTTTGTTGTCGTTATCATTGTTGTTGTTGTTTCTTTTATACATTATTTTTAGGGGGACCATGAAAATTAACAAAACAATTATTTTTGGTTTCCTTTTGATAATTTCATTCTATTTTATTCACTTTTTTTATTAATGTATTTTATATTGATGTCTAACAGTGAAAGTTTATTACTATTTTATTCTTATTATTTATCCTATTCATCCCTTCCCCCTTTTATACTCTCTAATTTCCCAATGAATGATTATTATTCATTATTAATGTTGTGTTCATTAACCAGAGACTTTGAAGGGAAAAGGGGGTGTGGTTAGGTTTTTTTTTTATCAAATCGATTAAATACATCTTTTTTTTGGCCTTTTTGATAAATTTTCCTTTTCTGTTAATGTTTTTTCCAGTCTTTGCGAGGTATATTGAAAACAAGGGTTATTATTGTGGTTGATACCCATCTTGTGCATAGAATATTTGACACATACATTTTAACAAGTTTTATAGGATTCGATTTAAAGACAAAATATTTTGTATGGTAGAAAATCTTAACATGTGGGTTGTGTGTGTTTTGCGGCTTGATATCTGGAAATGTCACTATTGTTATTATTATTTTTTCTTTGAAGTGAATATTTAAATTTAATTTGTTTAATTTAAGTATATTTTGAAACTAATAATTAAATTTAATATTTTTTTGTATGAAAATACTAAACCAATTTAATTATAACATATATTTAAATGTCTATAATATAGATTGAACTATAAGACATAAATAATTACTTTTTTCACCATAATTTTATAAACTGCATAGAATATCTCATCACAACTAACGTTAACTTTAACCTTCAAATAGTTTCAAGATGAAAATGGCTATATAGACCATAAAATGACTTTTATTTTTAAATAAACGTTGACCAACCAAATAAGAACTTTAGTGTGCTTCAGACCCCGTTTTTTTTATAGAAGGATATATTTACTATGACATTTTCCCTTTTTTACAAAACATATTTACAAATCCTGTGTCGATTGTAATATCAATTTAATCAAATTTAAAAAAAAAAATTGTTTCAGAAAGTCACATATGAGCACTAAAATCCTTATTTCGCTGCGAAAAATTGGTGAAAATTCTGAATCTTATATCTTAGAGGACCAGTCTTGATTTCTATTTTATTCTTATACATTTGTGCTGATGTTTACAGTGTTTACATCCACTTTTTAGTAAATTTAAATAAATAAAGTATTAAGTCTTTTGAAACTGCTCATCCAATATTCGGCCCAATATTTCAGCAAGCCCCCCATTCAATCATCATCCCTGAACGGGGTTTTAACTTCATGATACTCACAGATATAAAGCCAATCCACATGACATAGCAAATTTCAAAAAGATCGGTCCACAATTGACAGTAGATACCATACAAACATACCTTCAAATGATCACTTTAAAGGACATAAATTTGCGTGAAGAAATGTACAACAAAAATTTTCCAGCCAAAAATTTGCGGCAATCGTTCATAATTTCTTAAAACCCCTAATTACGAAAATTGCTTCGGATTGCATTATATGTGAGTGAGAAAAATTATTTTTAATGTTTTATGTTTTATAAAATCACAAATCATAAAGTCCAATTCTACGAGGGTCGTAGTAAAAGAGTATTATGTAGTCGGCCTTATCCGACTATTTCATATATAATTAAAAATCGATGTATTTCGTTTTATTTTGAATTTAAATTATAATTTTGCATTTTTAAACATAGATGGCGCTGTTTGGTGTTAATAGTTGAAATATTCAAATTTTAAGCCCTTTCTAAGATTAAAACTATACTCTTAAAACCAGCCATTAAAAACTGATCCTTAATGAAAAATACAAGCTAAACTAAAGTTTAAAGTTTTAAACTTGAGTTAAAAAAATAAGTTTAAAACTTAAATAAATTTGTTTCTGCAGTACAGATTAAAACCTAAAAAATTGCATTTAAATAAAGTTCAAAAGTGTAAAATTACATTAATTCAAATCTAAATCATACTCATAAATCATTGTATAATTTTAGTGTAATTTATAATATTATTTAGAGTATTAACAATGGTCTTGTCGATAGTCTAATACAAGAGCGTAGTCTATACTCTATGCTGAAAAGTTAATTTCACTTTTGTTCAAGTCCTGAATAAGAGAGTTTCGATTAAATTTCATTCGAAGTAATAAGTTTTGATATTTGTTTATATTCATGTCTGATTTAAAGACTTTTAAGTTAAATTATGGCCACAATTCCATTTCTACTCAAAAATTTACAGATTGTGAAATCTGAGATATACATTTAACAACAAGGTTTTGAGTAATTGACGCTGTGAAGTTTTAAAATATAATTTGAGGTTATATCCAAAGTCACATTTATAGTTTAACTAACTATTTGGCTAATATCGAGTCTAAAGTCTAATATGAATGTGGATAGCTGAGGCAACCTATAACTTTATGCGAAGGATTTTCATAAAATGTTCAGTTTTCAAAAGCTACATAATGTTTATAAAATGATTTGGACCCAATGTGCGTTATGTAACAAATTGTAAATTTTTTTTAGTTAATATATCCCTTTTATTCGTCTTCTCTTTCCCACCGCAATATTATTGTTATTCATAACAATGTAAAATATATGTAATGTGTGTTTTTGTTCAGGGTTTTTCTGCTACGTCTGGTATGTAGTTGTTGCAGTGGTTGGTTAAATATGAAAAACACAAGTTTTCATCATCATAATTATTCATCTTTTTGTTGTTTTCTTGTTTTTCTTTTTTAAGTTTTTTGTTTAATGCAAACATATGAAAGAATATACTTATAAAAACCCACATTCGCATATAAGTAAATACGTACACATATTTAAATATAACTGTCAAAAGTATGTAGTTTATTTGTTTGAATGTCTGTCTGTCTGTCTGTCCTACTATATATTTACCAGTTACTGCTGCCAGATGTGGCAATTTTTTATTTACTTCGTCGACTAATATTTTAATTGACTACATGTTGATTTTTTGGTGATATTCACACTTTTTGGCGATTTTAAACAAATTGAAATTGATTTTGGAAATGCCTTCATAAAATTTCAGATGGTAAGAGCTGAGGTGTTGATTGATCTAAGTTGACTACATTTATGCTTAGAATACAAACACCAGTGTATAACAGTCATTGACCCTCGAAAAATTCGCCAAAAATTCATTAGGAATTCAAGTTGTTCAAGTCGATATAAAATATAAATTCAATTTTAACCTAATTTTTTAGTTAAGTTAGTATCTTAAAACGGTTCTTACAATTTCTAAGATATAGATTCCTTATAAAAATTGCACCAATATGTATGATGATATGATAATATTTTAAATTAGTCAAGATCTATTTTTATTCCAAAAAGTTTTATGCACCAATAATTATATTGTAATATAATGATAATTAAGCTGAAATATTTTCCACCATTTTTAATTCTCTGTTTCATGGGCATGTTAATATTCATAAAAAAACGAAATAAAGGATTATTATTATTAGATTCTATTATGGTCTATTAATAGATTTAATATGAAATAATTGATTTCGGAGACTTTTGACGATTTTTATTTTGGAAAGTGGTAATAATATTTAATTTTTGGCGATTTTGAGTTAAACATTTGGGGATGAATGTAAAATAAATTCTGGCAACCCAGTAACCAGTATATATTACAGTTTAATTAACGCATACGCATATGTAGCTATATTTGTATGTGTAAGTATATATGAGTTGAAATACAAAAAACATGTAAAATATAACAGAAAATAAGTGAATATGCAACTTAGTGTTTATTTGTATGTGTTTTGTAACTAGAACTATATATAAATACGTATACAAAAATAATTATTTGTATGTTATATTATACACTCACATATACACATAAACTAACTCACACAAGCACATGTTACCATTAATTTACATGTAAAATGTAAATAGGTTTGTTTTCAACTCACTTTATTTTTTTTTTGTATTTTTTTTTTTTTTTTGTAATTTTTTGTTGTTTATGTAACAATTTTAATTAAATTTTAATGAATATGTCAGTGTACAAAAACAAAATGAATAACTACACTACATCACTTTTTCATAATGATGATGACAAAAACAAAAACAAAAAAACAAGCAAGAATACTGTATTCGGCTGTGTCGAATCTTAAATATCCTCCACCGTTATATTGAAGACAATTATATAGTTGTACGAATTTCGATAGAATTGATTCATATTTTATTCTGGAAGTGGGACGCTGATTGTCAAACTAGTTTCATGTATTAAAGACAGTTAAACAGCTTAATAAAATTTAAACAATTTTGTGGGAACTTTAACAAAATATGGCCCGATATTCATCAAAATTTAATAGAATTTGGTTTATTTGTTTCAGTGTTTCATAAACTCAAACCCCTTTACCAGGGAATGGGTGTTACATTGTTATTTTATGAGAGCTGTAGAATAATATGGACCGACATTATTCGAGTTACATATTAAAGATAGACAATATTGGTTCTTTGGATTTATCATTGATTAAAAAATATATATAAGGAATATTTCAGTAAATTATCTTAAAGATTGCAACCGATAAGACATACGGAGTTTCGGGTGTATCAAAATTTTACATATTTCAGCCTATAATTCTTTTCTGTTGATCAGATTTCAATGATTGCTTTGCTGAATGTTAAAGTTTATTATTATTTTTTGAGTTGACCTTTTTTGAAAATACAAGAAAATATATTTTTCAATAGACCGGCAGATGGGCAGACGGACATAGTTTAGTCGTCTCAGATTTTGATTTGTTGATACAGGAATATATGTATATATATATACTTTATGGGGACTGGTATGATTCCTTCTTGGTGTTACATACGGAACATAAGTGGTGTAGAGTATAACAAATTACCAAAAGAAAAAAGAATTAAAGAGAGGCAGATAATATTTCAAAATTATACACACATATATGTGGCCAAAAACTTGCACACACAAAAATTTTGTAGGCATATATGTATTTGTCTATATGATTTGTGATATTGTGTTAGTTAGGAATTTTGTTTTTTAACATAAATTTTAATTTGTTTAAGAATCCTTTTAGTTTGTTTGCATTTTTGAGCAAACATTCTGTTTGTTTAATTCTCTTTTTAGTGTGTTTTTTGAACACATGTTTGTTTAATATTACGTTATAGAGTTTCTTCTTTTTTCCAAACAAATAGTAATTATTTACTTATATAATTATGGAGAAATGTATGCTTAAGTTGGTTTGTCTTTGTATTCATCACCAAAAGGGATGCAATTAAAATTTATTTACATTTTCTTTTTTTTTTTTCTTCTTTTTATAGAGATTTGGTGGTCGGTTTTTAATGGAAATTTTTAGTTAAGCCTTATGCGTTTTATGAATTTTGGATTAGGACGAAAAAGAAAAAAGATGGTGTGTTCTTTATAATGCTACATTATGTTGGAATAAACCTCATTTGTATTATTGTTTAGTAACGTTTAATGATTGGACAAGTATTAAAATTTGTCGACAACAATTGTTTTTGATGCTAAAAATTGCGGATCCAACAATTGTAGATTCCACAATCCTAAACGACAATAGTTAAATTGTATTAAAATATAGCATCTTTGTATATATTTAATAAACTTGCTGTTAGAATGTCATAACTTAATAAATACAAATATGTTTAATTAAAATTATCGAGTTATTGGGAAAATGCTTTATTATAATGTCAACTCTTAATTCTATTCCTTAGCTTAGAATGCTCGCTCTGGTTAAATTGAAACATTTGAACTAAGCAGCAGTTATATAGTAATCTCGTTTGTTCTCTTGATATTTCTTTAGTTTGGAATGCGAACTTAATCAAAAAATTACGTTAATTTAATTTTGAGATGACTTCTATTTATGAATAAAAAATTTCATTTAAGTTCTAATGACTGAATAGTATGTATATTAAAGTGCTTTTAAGAATATAAAGAATGAAAAAATTGTATATTCTAAAATTTAAACCGATGTTTCAATTTCAGTCCATCTGCGCTGTTGTTGATCAAGTGGTAAAGAGGACATATTAACTTTGTTATTCCATGTCTGTCTATCGGTCCGTCTGATTGCTTGTACGTCTGTTTGGTATCTGAATGTCCGCCTGTCTTTGGCTGTTAGTTGTTGGCACTATCACATTCACAAAACTTAACGGAGCTCAATGGAACTTGGCCTAAGTCCTAAGAAGATCCTTCTTCAGTATATTCGAAGATGTAGAGAGATACCTGAGGGAACTTTTAAGTTTAAGCAAAGAAGTTTTGTTAAATTATTAACTATAACATTAAGTTATGTGAACTTCATTACCATTTCACAAATGATCAAAATCGACTCTTTAGAAAAAAGTTATAGCTAAAAATATAACTTATTTTAAAACTCACTAAGTCTGTCTGTGAAAACGTTTATATAATGTAAACGTTTGTGAGTGTATGTGTGAGTATGTATGTACGAAACATAACGTATTTACTTTATATGAATTTTTGTGAAAGTGAATATGTATTATTGTATAAATGTGTAATTGATAATATGAAATGTGAATGATATTTTTGCTTCACACATATATCAGATTTAAGCTACAGAACAGAAAATTTATTGGATTTTGAATAACTCGCTCAGCATTAAAAGTTTATAAGAATAATACTTTGCATTAAATAAATCGCAGCAAAATCTGAAAAAACAATCGATTTTCGTAGTCCGGAAATGTTGGGAATGAGAACATAACAACTAAAACGTTTTGAATTTAATTTTCTAACGAATTAATTAATTAGTTTCTTTAATATCTTGAATACAAAATGAGAATAAAAAAATTTCATTTATATTAAAATATCAATTGAGTTTCTATTTAATTGCATTTGATTAATATGTTAAATACATTTGTTTATGTTTTTTGTTCATTTATTTTTTACTTAAATATTTTCATTATTTTTACAAAAAGGAGCGAAATTTAATTATTGCATTTGTGAAAGAAAAAAACAATTTAATTAAATGGCGTATAACAAACAATTAATTAATTAATTCCTTTGTTGAGCAGAGAATAAATTGTTATATTAAATATACAAATAAATAAAACAAAAATAATAATAAAAGTAACAAACTATTAATTCCCATTAATTTTGAATTCAATAAAAAGTGTAAAATGTGAAAAAATACTTTAATTTAAAATACAATTAAAAAATTTTAATTTAATAAATAGAGATTGTTAATACTTAAAAAATAAGGGCTTTTTAACAATTTTAAAAATTAATTATTAAATAAATTAAATTTTTAATTGCAAGAAATTCCAGTAATACGTGATTGAAAAATTCATAATTGCTTTTGAATGTAAAAAGACTTTAATAAATAATAATTTTTATAATAATTGCTCATATTTGATTTACATATTTTCTCTTTATTGCTCAATTTCCATTATTTGCAATTTGTATTTAATTGTAATAATAATTTATTCAAATTTATTTAATTGTAATTGTTATTGTTAAATGAATCAAAAAAATAAATTACCTATTTAAAAGACTGAAATAAACTTTAATTGATGATTGAAATAAGTGCAAATAAGAAAAAATTGAAATCAAAATTTTTAATGTTGAATAAGAATTTCTTTCGCGATTTTATTGGAAAATAATATTAAATTTAATTGATATTAACTATTATATGTCAAATTTATTTCCATGTTACAATCATTGTAATTATATATGATATAAAGAGTGAGATCAAAAAAATTTCAACACACACATATGTTATTGAAAACGAAGCTTCTAAATTTACAGTCATATTTTCATTTTTTATTGAAATTAATAATATAATTCAAAAAAGCTCTCAATTAAGGTTTCTATAATGCTTTCTGTCACTTTGCTGGAACAGATAGTTCATCTTCATTTGAAATCTCTCACACTTTTGGACTCCTTTTTTATATTCTTCAATTATCTCTTAACAAGAGCCCAATATATCTCCACTGGCCTCAGACCAGCCAATTTTGAGAAATCCTAATTCTATGTACCAAGAATTAGGAGTGTTGGCTCTTCTTTATTCTTCAAACGAAGTAATTTCTAAGAGTTTAATTTTCAAAAAAGAGTTTTATTTTTTATCGCTCTAAGAACATGAGTTTAATTCTAAAAAACGATAAAAATCAAAAAAAGAATAAATCAAAAAAGAGCAAATCCATAAAATGAAAAATTCGTACAAATTGTTTTGAGGTCGTATGTAGAAGTGAAGCTGATGTTTGAATATTTACAATCTTTAAATGAATACACAAAGGTTCTCACATATTATGAATTTGTATGAATTTTGTGTGTTTTAATTATTGCATTTTTTTGTATAAAATAACCACAGTAAACTTTATTGCGGCAAGAAATTTTTTCTGTGCCTGTGTTTGCACAAACCCATTTTTTATCTTTTTTTATTTTCTTTTTAACCATTTTACTCTTTACTAAAAAAATAACTAAATATAACTTTAAAAGAAAAAAATAAAGATTAAAATTTTAATCGATTAAAAAAGATTTTTTAATCTCCTCAGAGAAGAGAAATAATAAAGATCATTTGGAAATAGATAATAATAAAGGTCAAAGTGACAGGCTGCCAAAAAAGTGGACGCACCATAAAGTCTTATAAATCGAAGTAACCTTTTTTAAAACATCCCTTGAAGTAATTTTCGGTATTTGTAGAGCCTGTTGTAACAAACGATTGGCATCTCTTGCCGTAACTACATATTGGTTGCAATACCAAGAAGTTTTGGAAATTTTAACTGCTTTTGGGTCTTAAGTTTTTCTTCAACATTTAATCAAACATCAAAAACATAAATTTCTTGACTTGAATTATCGTGCCTGACAAAACCGGATGCCAAAAAAGTGCCCGGATATTGAGTTAAAAAAATATATGTTGCCGATTATCAAGTGAATGTTAAAGAAAAAAATTAATATCACAGAAGAATATAAATGGTGCACAGTGGGCACAAGTCGAGTGTGAATGAGTAATTTAAGAAAAAAAGCCGACCCTTTGTTACTCATGTGCGCATTTGGTGACCGTCTAAATTTGGCCACCTAAAAAATATTGGTTTTAAACACATCAGATCTTAACATGAGAAATTTCATAAAGAAAGTTTAAAAGTTATAAAATTAATAAAAAAAGACTGGTGATAAGCATCTTTCGGTTAAAAAAAAATAGATGATCTATTAGACGCTAATACTTTTGTTTGTTGCCAATTGTTTTGTAAATAATAAATAATTTTTAAATAAAATATTACTCAACCTATTCTCCCATAATCTCCATTCGGTTTTGCTCGTAATTATTTATAATATAATATGTTTATATCTTCTTTCCCCTACTTTTCACCTTCAACACATTTATCTTTGTCTATTGTTACTCCAATAATAATTTATTTTCAGATATTTGTTCATAAATAATTTCATAATTTTTTTGTATATTAAAATTTTCATAAATAAAAAAAACTGAATAAACATTTACTTCCGTTTTTTTACATACACATTTGCAAATACGTAGACGTTTGTCAGTTATTACAACTTCAACGGATATAGCTGACATGCACATATACATAAATCAGCTATTCAATATTAATTCTCTTATACATATAAATATATCTCATATGTTTAAGTAATTATTATAAATAATGACTTTCTTCTCTTTTTTGCTGAAAATTTAACTATAAATTTTATTCTTTTATTACAGTTTTTCTTCTATTTATATGCCCTACATCATTATAGATGGTTAAATCTCATCTATACGCTGGTATTGTAGTAAGATTTGTTTTTTAAAAGACAAATATAAGCAAAAAAGTCGTTGTGAGAAATTTTACCAGTTTCGATCCATAATTTCTTCTAGCTCCCATATAACACCCACAGAAAAATCCTGGTAGAACGCCCTTATCCCACAAAGATGTTAGTACCAGAATAATATACTGCACTCTTAAGCATAAAATAAAAATACCTTTATACGAGTGTGGTTCATAAATTTTTAGTAACTAACACCTATAACTAACAATGTGATGTAGGGTATTAAATAGTCGGGCTGGACAGACTATAACTTCTTACATGTTTAAAATGAATTCTTTTGTATACTTTTACTTAAATAAAAAACAATCACAATAAGGTCATTAAGTACTCTTTCATATAATTTTTAACAATAATGATAATGTGTGTGTGAGTTTTAATGCACTTTTCAAAAAATTATTCATGTGGAAAAAAAGATAATTCTTATAAACATTTTTCTCTGTTCTTGTTTTTTTCATGAACCATTATTTTATACACTAAAATAATATAAATTTTTAACATTGAAATTTTATGATGATAATTACAATGAAAAATGAGTAAAAAATGTTATAGTTATATAATAATGCAGGTAGTTTTTTTAGAAAGAGTTACAGATTAATAGTTAAAATAAATTGAAAATAGTTTTTGTTAAAAAAGTAATAGAATAATTTGAAGAATTTTATTAAATGAATAATTTACAAGTTTTTTTTATCAGGAATAATTTTAGTACTTTTTAACAAAACAAATATTTATTAATATTTTTTAAATTTTCAAATATTTTATTAAATATATAACACCGTAACACAATTTTAGGAAAAATTACATTACTGACCTCATAATGCTCTACACCGTGCTAAGCCAATAAATATTGGAGAACTACCCTCGGAAAAAATTGATTTTATAATTTGTGCAAACATAAGTAAAGAAGCAAAATACCCAAATCACCTATGAGGGTGTAGGGCAGAGATACAAAAAATAAAATTCTCTGACTGCAGGGATTAGACTCAAGGCGTCCTTTGCATAAAATGAATACAATGCGTTCACTAAGTCCTACAAATGTAGCAAATTGCAACAGCTAATTACCAAGTCATGTATGTGGATCTGGTTAAACCACAGCTAGAACTATTCTCCTAAGAGGCCACTTTATCAGCAGTTACGGCGCATGCACGATACCATATTTTAGTCTCTGAAAAACTCGATTACTACCAGTTGACCTCCAAAAAGGTCGGGACTTGTAACCCACATACATTACATACATACCAACATACAGTAACAATTTCATTAATAATATTTTCAATAATTTTCTAACTTTCAATACCTTGAATATATTTCAATAAATTTTGGTATATTTGCGAAATATTGAAAAATCCTAATCTAATCTAAAAATCCTAATCTTTATGTCACTTTACTGGAACAAGTATTCTATATCCGTTTAAAACCTTCCACACTTTTCGACACCTTTTTTCACTCTTCAAATCTCTCCTACCAAGAGTCCAATATCTCTCCAATTGTCTGAACCCCATGTAGTTCGAAGGATTTGTCTTTTTTGGTACAAATACCACAAATATATATAATAATAGAAGCAGCATTTTTCTATAAATTTCGGTTTTGATTTTTTCTAAAATCATCGTTACTTCGGTCTTGGGCCTGAACTACGATAATTGTCGTAATGACAGACTATACTGATCGTTAGGTAATATAAATTAAGAAATAAATTAAAGTTAAATACGAGGATCTTTTTATATATGTGATTCTTAAGAAGTTAATGACAAAATTTTGTTTAATGTTTTTTCTAAGAAAAATATTTATAAGAATTAAATTGAAACTGATATTATTTAATTTTAAAGAAAATGATTGTTGACATACATTTTAAAGTGTATGTATTTGTATATGTAAATCCAAAAAATTAACTTCCATAAAAATCATAAAAGAAAAATCTGCAATTTACGATTACCAAAGTGACTTTTTTACAGTAAGAACTGTTTTATAGAAAATAAGAAAAGCAAAAACAACCAAGTAAGAATGCTATATTCGGCTATGTCGAATCTCCAATACCCTCCACCACAAATGCGTGTAAAGTAATAAGTTATGTTTTGTACATACACACTCATACATACATTTGCAAGAGTTTAAAATTTGTAAACGTTTTTCTTAAAACAAACACAGAAACACTTAACGAGACATACAGTTAGATACATTTTTGGCTATAACTTTTTTTATCTGAACCGATTTTGATAATTTTTGGAGTAATTATGCATATGTATAATAAAGAATGGTATGAAGACAGAAGAGGTTGCCTCAGATATCGGTGTATATCTTTTAATGTACTAAACCGATTTTGGTGGTTTTTAGTTGGCAACTTCTCAGGACTAAAACAAATTTAACTGAGTACTGGTAATTATTGTGGATGTTCTTGAAGCCAACAACAAACATACGGACAGACGGACATCGAATCTACTCACGTTTTGATTTGATGCAAGAATATGTATATATTATGGAGTCTGAATTGACATTTTTTAGCGTTACACATGAAATGACAAAGTTAATATACTCTCTTTACCACTTGTGGTTTGTGGAGGGTATAATAAAAATATTATTTCCAAGCGTTATTGCCACCTTAAGCGAAAAGACATTAAATAAAATTCACCCCACATCTTTCACTTTAAGAGGCTATTTAACACCACTGAAAATAATGTTTCTTAACACCCCCAGAAGGTGGGAGGAGAGAACACAAGCTTTATAGTCAGTCATTCCCTAACACATTCAGTCAATGAAACCAAAGAGCTGTTAAAGTTTAATGTTGCAAAAAAACAAACACAAGAAAAAAATCAAATGTAAAAATTATGACAATTGCGGATATAGAAAATTATATAAAAGCAAAAATGAAGAAAATATTGCTTTACACTTCTAGAGACCAAAGAGCTATTGGTTTGAGACGAATACTTAACCTAGAAGTGTGAAGAGGACATACATATAAAACAGAAACTTCTTCAAAACAAAGGAAGGCAAGAAAGACACACACACGCACACACTTACATTTTCACACTTTAGTATTGAAATCCTGGTAGCAAATGAAATATAAAATAAAGGAAATGTATAGTTATCGTAATGTATTTAACAATAATTTTTATGTGACACTTAACAGAAAATGTGGAAGTAGCAAAAATAAAATAAAAAAATAATAATAAAAGAAATAATAAAATAATACCATTTCGAGTACAATTCGAAAAGTTGTAGTTGATTGTGAATATTTCACAAATAAGAAAATTGAAGAAATAGTAGTTAAATGTGCCACATTTAATGGTTATACTCTATAAATTCTTCCTTTTCTTTTCATTTTCAACTTTTTTTGGTTATTCCAAGAAATCTTTTAAAGGCTTTTAAAATGAAAATTACAATCAATTTATGAAGCTTTTAAAATCGAAAAACGCTAAGGAAATTATTTATTCATTTGAAGAAACAGAAGTTAATGTAGCAAATGGTTATAAAAATTCTGATTGAATGGATTCAAAAGAAATTTTTGAAAAAGAACATAATTGAAATCATTTTCAAAATATATTTCAAATAATAATTTAAAATAACATTTAATTATTTTTTGTAGAAAGATTTATAATTAAAAGTGGAAATTGAATATTTTGTTAAGTAAAAATCTTTTTAAAAAATTTTGTTAAATAAATGTGAGAAAATACATTTTACTCATTTCCATTTAAACTTTTAACTCCAGTGCATCTTTTGTAAAGGTAAATTGTAATTTTAATAATAAATAAAATTTAGGTAAAGGTAATACATAAAGAAACTCTTAAAGTGAAAATTCTGTAAAATTAAAAAAATATATATAATCATTTTCATACAAATTATTTAAATCATTCGACCGCATAGTGATTTGTTCTCATAAAAAACGGCAAAAATAGTGTTTTTATCCAAGAATTTTAAAAATTCGAATACAGCTTTATACTGAAATAATTAAGAAAAAAAAACAAATTTGAAGAAAATCGGTTCAAGCATTCATAAACCCTTCATATATCCTCTAGTTAAAATCTAAAATATTGTCCACTGTAGAAATTTTAGGAAAATTTTACGTTTATAAAAATCGTTTTCGTTAAATAAAAAAAACTGGCAGCTGTTCTCTTTTGATTATTAATCTATAAATACGTATAATTAATTTTGACCAAAAATTAAAAAAAATATAAAAACAAAATTTGCTTTTTCCACGTTAAATATTCAGAATTTTGTTAAATTATAGTAGAAATAATTGGACGTTTATAAAAATCGTTTTACTTAAATTTAACAAAAAACTAGTAACTGTAAACTAGTAACTATATTAATTATTAATATTTAAAAGTATGTGTATTTAAACTTATCGAAAAATTAAAAAATAAAAATTACGTTTTGTCCTTTTTCCAAGTTAAATATTTTGTACTTTGTGAGATTTGTGTAGAAAATGAAAAAAGTATGTTTATATAAAATCGAGTTTCTCAAATTATACGAAAATTAAAGCTGTTCTCTTTTGATTTACAAAATAAATACAAATATTTTTTTTGTTTTCTAATTTTTTGGAATTTTTCTTTAGCTCCCGTATCATTCCTCTCAAGAAAAAATCATTTTAAAAACACAAATCTTACGTTTTCTCAAAAAATCTTGCTGAGTAATGAATGACGAAGCGTATGTTCGGGTAGCAGACAAAATTTCCTAAAAATTTCTTATATGGCAAGCAATATGCAATTGCGTTAAAAGAAACTAATCATTTGATTCAACAGGCTCAATAATAAAAAGTTTACGAATAAGGTCACTTATCTTTTGGCCTGATTTTTGCATTCTGTCACTATAGTGTGGAAGCCCTTAAATGATACAAGAACAATAATGAGGTACTTGTATCTAGGGATCCAATTTTCCAAGCTGTTCGGAGATAGAGAGATATTGGAGTCTTGTTAAAAAAGAATTATGGAGAAAAAAGTGGTGTCCAAAAGTGTGGATTACCTGTTTGACCATATTGAAAGAAAACTCTATAAAAGCATTAATGGAAGAGTTTTCGAAAAAAGTAAAAAAGTGGCTAAAACTATTTTTTGGAAAATTGTAATAATAATTTCAATCAAATAAAAAACTAAAACTCTAAGTTTAGTGGTTTCGTTTTTATTAATATGTTAATATTTTGTTGTTGTTACTATGTTAATATTTTTTTGATCTAAATTCAAGTTCTGTTGTATTTCTGTTACAGTGTTGTTCTAGTTCTTTTCAAGTCCCGCTCTAATTTTGTTTTAGTTCTGTTCTACTCTAGGTCTGTACCATTTCTGTTCTATTTTTTGTTTTTGATCCAGTTCTCTTTTTTATTTTTAAGTCACTGAAATGATACATAAGATTTAACTTGCGAATTATTTTGACCAGTACTTCAATATTCAAAGAGCTAAATTTTTCCTAAATTTCAAAATTTTTTAGCACTTTTTATTGAAATTTATTTTATCGATATTTTTATATTTTCTGTGCAATCTTTTTCTTGTGATTTGTAAGACAATTTAAGTTTTTAACTTAAAATACAAATCACGTATACGCAAATATTTTATTCTATTCATTTTCACTTATTTTTGTATTGTTTCGCCAAATGAATATTTTACTCAAGAATATTAAAAATTTTCCAAGTGCTAAAATCCATAAATAATTGTATTTTTCGGTTCTGTTTCCGGAGATTTATTATTTAATGTTAAAAGGTGCCTGAAATATATTTTCCTTTTATCATTTTGTTATTTTCTGAAATCACTTGGAGTATTTTGTAGTCCGGACAAAGTCACTGTTGCTTGTTTTACTGCATTTGTTTGGTTACTGTTTCATTTACCTCTCGATTCGAACAATGAGTAAGTTTGAGTATGTTTCCGGCTCCTTTAGTTGTGCAGAAAAGTAGGAAAAATTACAAATAAATTTTTTGTAGTTACAAAATGAAAAAGTGATTGATGTGTTTGCAAATGAGAGTTCATATTTAGTAAAAACACCCTCTTGAAAGTGCTGTTTATTTCGATATATTTTTTTTCGTTACTTTTTTCTCTTATTTTTTCTGTTGTCCTGTCAATCTTTAAAGATCTTTTTCCTATGGTGGTTTTGTATGAATACACTTACAGTGGAATTTTTAAAATGACAGGAGTTTCTGAGGAAACCAAAACAAAAAGTAAATGATTGATGGATTGATGTTTTGTGTTTGTTTTGTGCTTGTACGATTTATTAATGAAATACACGAAATATTTGGGATTGAGAAAAATTATGCATTTGGGATTTAGATTAAAGTTAATCTTATGTTTTGTTAGTTAATTACATTAAAGGTAGATAAGTTAAAGATATTTTTAAGTTTGCTTTAAAACAATATTTTTCTTCTACTTTCTATCAATTTTTAATGATCTTCCCAAATTGTTAATGTTAAACCGCGCTGCTAAAATGGCCAATTAAATAGTCTTGGTTTATTATATAAATTGAAAAGGCGGCGTATTCTGACAACAAAAAACAAGTCTGAAAAGTTTTGTTTTCTTATACATTTTTGAAAAGAACAATAACAAATAAAAAATTTAAATGATAAACTCATATACATTTTAGTTACACTAAACTTTGCGCATTTTGTATACCTAAAAAAGGCAGTAGTAACCGACCATACAGTAACTTACATTATACTTCAGCTGTATGAAAAATTTTGAATCAACCACAGTAGAATTTATTTCTGTGCAATTGTTTCAATGTAAGATTATTGCCAAAGATAATCTCCACTTGAGTTCTAGTTCACTTTTAGTTCAGTTTTATTTCAGTTTTAGTTTAGTTCTAGTTCAGTTCTAGTTCAGTTTTAGTACAGTTCTAGTTCAGTTCTAGTTCAGTTCTAGTTCAGTTTTAGTACAGTTCTAGTTCAGCTCTAGTTCAGTTTTGGCTCAGTTCTAGTTCAGTTCTATTTTCATTCTAGTGCAGTTAGAGTGTAGTTCTGATTAAAATTTTTAATATACTTGCTTAGATCTTAGTATAGCTTCTAGTTTTAATTATAGTTTAGATTTTAATTCAGATTCTACATCAAATTCTACATACATTCAAATTTTAGTTAAAATTCTAGTTCAGAGTCTATTTATGTTCATATACAATGTTACTTTAAATCTAGTTCAGACACTAGTTCAGATTTTTATTTAGATTCTGAAAAGATTCCTGTTTCATTCTGATTATGGTTCGGATTTTGGTTTCAATTCAAGTTCAGATTCTAGTTGAAATTTCAGTTTAGGTACTAATCTAGTAACTAGTTTGGATTCTATCTCAGATTCCGTTTCGTATTTTGGTTGGTTGGTTTCAATTGTAGTTCAAACTCATGTTAAGATTTCAGTTGAGATTCGAGTTTAGATTTTAATTCTAGTTCAGCCCATATACTGGTTCAGATTTCAGTAAAAATTCTAATTTATTTTATATATCAACTATTTGTGATAAAAGATATTTTATTTTGCCTGGATATTTATATTTTTTATTTTATTTTATTTTTCTTATTTATTTTAGATTTACGTTGACAATCTCAAAAATAAATAAAATCAAACTTGAAAGGAAATATGCAAACACTCATCTATCAAGTGTATCAGGAGAGAAAAGAAAACTAAAATATTCAACGCAGGAAAGTTATGAAAATTCTACAAATAAAATTCTCAATCATCTTTGTCATCGAAAGCAATGCGGAAAATTTTGTAAGCAAATACTTCAAGGAAAACTTCAAAAATTATAAATTGAGTCTGTGGTAAATAAAATTTTGAAATTGTATTATTTTTACGTTTTGCTTCTTGCAATAAAGCAGATTTACATTCAGGACATATAAGCAGCATTATTATGTTTGTTGAATGGCATTTGCATGCAACAATATCAGCATTGTCAAGAAGCAATAAATATTACTATGCAGTGATAAAGGTAACATGAACTATGTTGATATATCTTATTTGAAGTTTTCATTTTAGTTCTTTTTTAGTTTTATGCAATTTTAATGAAAGATTGAGTTTCGATTTAAAAACCATAGATCGTCTCTGGATTTTTTAGAGTTTTTGGTCTGAAAATTTCTTCTTACCTATTGTAGGATATTTAAGGAAAATTAAAAACAACATTATAAATCCTTGCTTCAATATTTTATTTTCATTTATATGCTCGATGTGGTGCAAACAAATTTGTACATATCCATTTCCTGTATCTCTTTTATAAACAACCAACCTGTTTAAAGAGAAATTATTCAAATTTATGCACTCAAATTTTAGATACTTGATGATGAGTATTTGCTATTTGTTAGAAAAATTTTTAAATTTTTCTTATCTATTTTTTATTTCTCTCTGGAAAAAACTTTATTTATTTATTTGTTCCTCTCCTTTTCCGCTAGACGACTTTTGTTGTTAGTGTTGCTGATAAGTTGATTTAATTTTGCATAATTTTATTGATAAAAAAATATTAAAAACAAGCGGAAAAAATAGAGGAAACTAATAAGAATAAAACAAAAACAAGTAAGAATGCTACATGCGGCTATGTTGAATTTTCAGTACCCTCCACCACAAATACGTGTGAAGTAAATACGTTATATTTCTTACAGAGTCAATTATACATAGACTCACAGACGTATTCAATATATAAAGTTTTTTTAAATATAACACAAAATCATAAAATTATTAATACATTTAGTTCACACTTTCTTCTACTCAAGCGATTTTGATAATTTTTGATAATGAAGTATAAATAACTTAATGTTATGACAAAATTTTAGTCTAATTTGTCGATTTACAATTGACAATTTTATGAAAGTTTCAGACTTGAACTTAGAGGCTGGCTCAGATATCGGTACATATCTTTTAATATACTAAACCGATTTTGCTGGGTTTAAATAGATTATAAGAAATACCCGGTCCAAATTTTATTGAGCTCTATCAATTACAATGGATGTGATAGCATAATCGAATCAGATTTTAATTTGATGCAAGAATATGTATACATTATGGGGTCTGAGATGATTCCTGGTTAGTGTTACATACATAATGACAAAGTTAATATACCTACTTTACCACTTGTGTTGGTGTAGGGTATAATAACAGAACGTTTACCTTTACCTGTGTTTAAAAGCACATAATATAATTTAGATTTATTGGCGTTGGTTAAGTTGGTTGTATATTTTGATTTTATTTTACTTTATTTTTTTATAAAAATAAAAGAAAACTTTTGCGAAGTCTGATAAATCTTTTGCTGTTTTATAAGGTAAATGAATGAACGAATGAATAAGTGTTGCTTGTGTGAATATTAACAAGTTTAATAAGAAAAGAATAAATTCAAGAAAGAAAAAAAACTAACCGGAATACATTATAACTTGATTATTTGATTAAGTTTTGAAGTGGAGGTTTCTCTTGAATAATTTAATAGGAAGACATTTAAAGGTAAATATGAAATGTGG
Organism: Cochliomyia hominivorax; assembly: GCA_004302925.2. Taxonomy (NCBI): domain Eukaryota; kingdom Metazoa; phylum Arthropoda; class Insecta; order Diptera; family Calliphoridae; genus Cochliomyia; species Cochliomyia hominivorax. The sequence goes on from PYHX02000467.1 coordinate 76,905,973, forward strand.
TTAAAGTTTTTTTTTTAGTAAAATTTAAGATAATTTAAGGAAAATTAAGAAATTCAGAGAGATTTAAATTTTTTGGAAGAATAAAAAAGGAAACAATCGTAACTTTAGAACAGAATTCTACTGATTTATTACAGCGGGTCAAATTATATAAAATTCATTTATAAATTGAAAATATTGGTTCATGATTCTAATAATTATGAATTGTATATACAGTAAGTATTTATGTTTGCTGTAGTTTTTTATCACGATCATATTCTATTGGAAATAATTTGTTTTAAAAATAAAAGAACAAAGTAAAAATTTCCTGGTCAAAATCCGCCATAAGTGTTAAATAAAATTTGGCTTCTATGAAATTCAATGTTTTTATTTTTATTTCAAGCTTACAAATTATATTCTTGTGGTACAGTTGGCTTAAGATACTTTGTAGCCAAATAAACTATTTCTTCCTACAATTCCATTTTTTTTTATCAAAACTTCAATCTACATTTAAAACTAACTTCATTATTTCGCAGTTTATTAAACGCTTTTAACGTTCTCTTTGGAATGAAATTTATTTGACCTTTAACGATAAGAGAAAGAGAGAGAGAGGGAGAGACGGAAAGAAAAAACTGGCTATTACACTCCACAATCATCTTAAAAGAAATGAAATGTAACAATGTTAACATTGATTTAATCTTTACAAAATGAAACCGAAATAAAGAAACAAAAAATAATAAAAATAAAATACGAAAATATCGAGAAAAAGAGAAGTGAAAAATATTTTACAAGAAAAAGCACTTTACAACTGATTATAAATGAACGCTTTTTACACGCCACATAAAATCGATGTACGACTAAAAAAGTTCATGTGAATTTGTTTCAATATCATGTTTTTTTTCTATTTTTATAACTTCTACAGCCACATGTGGTCAAGAGGGTATATTAACTTTGTCATTCCGTATGTAACGCTATGAAGGAGTCATATCGGATCTTGTAATGTATATATATATTCTTGCTTGAAATCAAAATCAGGACGTCTACAGCAAATGTCAGATCTCAAAGAAATTTATCCTGAGTATTTGTTATAGTCCTGAGAAGTTTCTTGTTTAAAACCCTCTGTAGAGTATATTATCTAAGTTTAAGCAGAAAACTTTCAAAGAATTGTCTGTGAGTATATGTGTGAATATATATGTACAAAATAACTAAATTTACACCAATTTGTGATGGAGGGTATTGAAGAGTCGGTATAGCCGAATATAGAATTGTTTCTAGTTTTAAATTGATTTTATTAAAAGAAAAACTACAGTCGAATCTTTGTTGAAGAAACCCTGTTAAAATGGATTTTGTTAGAATCCATAGCAGCAGCCTAATAGTGCTCGAATAATAGTCGTATAACAATATTACTTATATTGACATTGACATGTAATTGGTTGGAGAATGTAGAAGAAATATTACAAAAATATTTTGTAGCAAAGAAATAACAATGAATTACTTTTTGCCAAAATCTATTTGTTATATTTGCAAAAGGGAAAAAGAAAAATATATTTTATTTCTTAAAATAATTTTAAGCTACAAAAATTTTTATAATAGAAAATTTTGTTGGAATATATAAATGATAGAGATGTGTTGTTGTATAAATGATAAATAAATTAGAAACGTAAAAAATTTTTTAATAAGAAAAAAGTATTATAAATGAAAACTGATGTAATTTTCTATAAATAGAAATTTAAAGAAATAAAAACAAATTTAAAAGACAAAAAAAAAACAAAACTCGTGTTAAGAAGTTGCTTCAGAAATCGAACTATATATACATATATATACATACACATTTTGCTGGTTTAAACAGGTAACTTCTCAGGACTATAAGAAATAATTAGGCCAATTTGTTGTGTGCATGCCAATAACAGATTGACTGACAAACAGGTAAGCAGATATACAGACAGACGAACATAGTTAATTCGAACCGGATGTGGACCATCTAGGAGCTTTACTTGTGATCTAACTCTAAGCTTTGCGCAATAATTATTATTAAAACAGAGTCAAAAAGACTTTAACATAGTCATAGTCTACTCCAGATTTTTAGTTGTAGATGTTAATAACGAAAAATGTTATAAATTACTCCCGTATAATTAATTTGCCTTTCTTTTTTTTCTTACTTATTATTGCACATAGTTTTGTACAAACTTATGATCTAGATAAAGTTATAGACCGACCCCCAAAAAATTTATATTTTTATTAATTTTACCATTTTTACACCTTGATTGGGTTAATATGTGTTTGTGAAGATGTTTGTAACATAAAGAAGAAATTGGACTTATGATCATTTTCTGATTAGATTTAACCATATTTGTCCGTCTATATGTCTGGCTGTCTATTCACACAAACGTTGTGTGGACTCTACATAAACAATTTTTAAGATATTGTTGCGGGCCAAGGATGAAGCCTATTTAAATTGGACATATTTCGTTTCTCTCGGAATAGTGTTATAAGCTCATTAAACTCACAAATATAAAGATATTTTAATAATGTTTGGAACGCATAATTTTTGTGTTTGTCAAAATCTGTTTTTATTAGTCTAAAATCACATTAAGGTTTGATATTTCTTAGATATGCACATCCAGAAAAAGAAGTGATATTATGCGTTTAAGCAGATATTTATGACGAGTAGAGAAAATTATGCTACCACCACGTTTATGAATACCGTTCACCTTAGAATCACTTTATGAGTCGATTTAACGATGTCTGTCCGCCCGTCTGGATGTTCGGCTGTTATTATTTTGGCCCCACGTCAATGCTTATTGAAACTGGAGTAAATAGGCATCAAATACCTGAGTATAAAAAGATTTTAACGAAATTTGTTAAATATAAGTCTCATGGTCTGTTAGTTATCATAGAACCCATGCAACCACCTTCCAAATATAACTTTATGGGGCTTAAATTTCACATATTTTGATGAATATGCTTTAAATTAAATTAAATTAAATTAAATTAAATTAAATTAAATTAAATTAAATTAAATTCCCCCACTTATAACTTCAAATGAATCATTTTGGTGTATATGGATTTCTTTGTATGTAAAAGTAACTGTTTGAGCGTGCATTTGAATCACCTCTAGAATTTTATAATTGATTTTCTTATTATGAAATTTTCGTATATTTAATCAAAATAAAGCTTTTTTGTGTGAATGTCAAACTTATTTTAAATAAATTAAATATTGATAATAGTCAAAGGTTAAATGATCAAAAACTACTCAATACAAAATATTAAAATATTTATGACCTTTAGAAAATTGATAATTAGAATAAATACAAGTTTATTAGTAATTATTCTTCCAAACACTTGTTACTAATTAAACATTATTATTAAGAATTATTATCAATACTTAAGCTTAATTTAACATTTGTATATTTTAAAGTAGTTTTCATTTCAATTAATTTTGCTATAATACTTATTCCTTTCAATATTTTAATAATAATTTTACTTTAAAATTTTAATTGCCAAAATATATTTTTATTATTTTATAATTTTAAATTTAACCCAATTTAGTTTTATTTTTCAGTTCAATAAATTGAAAACGTATAATTAACAAAAATATATTTTCGAAAAACGAAAGAGAAATTTACATATCAAAATAGTTATGCATGAGATAAACTTTTTGTACCCTACGCCAATATAGCTTGTTGGAGTATTATCTGTTCGTGCAAAATTTGTAACGGATAAGAAAAAAATTTTGCTACCTTCTAGTACTTTTAAGTATAAACTACGATTCACTATCACTTTCTGTCAATACAATGTAAATATTGTAAAACAAGATATCTTAATGAAATTTGGGATGTGCCATTATTTTGGTCCTAGGACGATGCCTATTGAAATTGATGATGGTGAGTCTATTATATTACCTTCTTCAAATGTTCCTCCCGGAATGGAGAATTAAGGCTAAAAAAAACTTAAGTATAAAGCGATTTAAATGAAATTTGGCACAAATTTGTTTTATAATATTCGATCCTCCAAATTATACGAGGATCGGTTCATTATTTCTCATAGGTCCCACACAAACCCCTTTCAAATGTCACTTAGAAGGGCTTAAATCTCACATTCACGTTGTTATTGTAATAAGTATTGTTGAAATCAAGACTAATGTAAGAATAAACGATATGCGAAATTTTACCAGAGTCGATCCATAATTTCTTCTAACTTCCATGTAACGCTATCTTATGGATGTAAGTACCAGAATTATATACTGTACTCTTAAGCATAAATTTAAAAATACATTTTTCAAGGGTGGTTCATTAATATTTGGTAGCTACCACTTATAAACAGCAATGTGGTTTAGGGTATTTAATAGTCGGGTTTGACCGACCACAACTTTTTTGTTTCTTTTGTGTTTGTATGAATATTAGCTAAAACGGATGTAAAATATTAGAAAAATAAATATAATTTCAATGTAATTTTGACCGGAATACACATATTGAGTGTGTATATGTTCATCAATAACATTTAATCAAAAATTTATATTAAAAATAAATATTACATAAACTTAAATGAAATACAAATTAATGCAAATATTTTACTAAAAATAAAAAATTGAAATATATTTATTGCAAATTTGAAAAGTAAATGTTTCTGTAATTTTTTACTTTTATTTTACATGGAATTGTTTTTGCAAAACTAATTAGAAGAAAATAAAGATGAAAGTACTGTATTTAAATTAGAAATTATAGAGGAAAGCAATTTGAAAAAAATATAATATTTAGTGATTATGAAAAAATTAATTAAAATATATTTGAGGTATGAGTAATTTTTTATTATAATATTGCTCATACGCAGTTGTTATTCACGATAATACATTACTTTTTAACTTTAAAACACTTACATGGAAATTATTTTTATATTAAAACTAACATACCTGCAAAGAAAAGAAGTGAAATTTTTAGTTAAATAATTAATTGGAGAAAAATTATTTTTATGTGATGAAAATTGAAAATTGTTTATCTATAAGTTACACATATTGAATGTGTTTTCCATAAAAAAGCTTCTGATTTGTTTAATATTTTTCTGAACTTAAATAAACAAGTAAGAAGTTAAAGTTGGTCAAGCCCACAATGAAGAGATTTTAAGATCATTAAAGTTTTAAACTAAAAGTTTTTAATAGCATTAAATATAATAATTAATTTAATCTTTTTTTAGTCCAAATCTAAATACCAAACTTCAAAAAAATCAAGTTGGGAATAACTTCAACTCCTGTTTTCATTATTTATTTTTCATATTTTTTAAAGACAATTTTAGTATACAAATTGTAGAAATATATGAAGAACTTTTAACGTAAGAGCATTCAAATTTCATTTCAATTCCAATTTTCTTGGAAACAGATCATGGCCCCTATCAAGACCAAATGTTAATTATCGAATATCTAAAGAACTATTTCATTTTTCCTTCTCAAATTTTGTCACTTTCCTATTGAACGGGTTTATTGGAGAAATTTTAAATGGACAAGGTCAGGGAAAAATCGAAAAATCGACTATTATGGCAAAATTGCCAAATCTGCTTTTCAAGAATTTGTTAATACATATCGTAGTTTACGAGATTTTTTCTAGTTTCTAGAACTGAGCAGAATTTTTGTGCATCAATACGTTCCTGCTGAAATTAACTCCAAAATAAAATCCGTATTACATTGCTTTTTCCAACTTCTAATAATAATGTTTATGATCATATTAAATTTTCAATATCTATACTTTTTTAAAAAAATTTATAGGGATATTTCAATAAAATTGTAAAGCCTAATATAATCACATTTTTGAATAATCATTATAATAAACATCTTAAGATTAATTTCGTGATGTTTTTAGTTCAAAATTATTTTCTTAAATTTATCGCAAATAATCTTCAAAATGCTTTAACTTTAACAAACAAACTATTTTTATATTGCTCAATTCCCAAAACAGATGTTTGAAATAAAATAAATCAACAAATGTGGAAGAGGGGAAAAATGGTCCCCTACAAAAAACAAAAAAAAAAAAGGAAAACTAAATTCGTAACATGTACTACTTTTGTCATTTATATGCAAATAAGTATTTTTATGCTTAACAATATACTTAAGTGTACTGAGAGCGAAAAGAAAATAAATGCAAAATACATAAACAAACAAGCAAACAAACTTTAACGACAAACACATGAATACAATAAAACGTAAATAAGCCACTTCCGCACAGTGATTCGTTCCCAATAAAAAATTGGCAGAAATAAGGTATCTATTTCAGAGTTATGAAAACTTGCACACAATTATATGTATAATTAAGATAAAAAACATATTTCGCAGAAAATTGTTTCAAGTATTCAGTCATCTCCCATATATCCTGAAGCTAAAATCTAAAATATTGTCCACAATTATGATCACAAAAAATCTTAAAAAGTGCATTATAATAATAATTTTTTTAACTTTTTTATCGTGCCAAAAATTCGTTAAACTTTTTAAGTATAACAAAATTTACATCAAAATCACTTTTTACTTTATAATTTTGTTTACATTAGTAGTGCAGGTAGTATACTTAATTAAATATGTATACATTTATAACTCATACGCCCAAGTATTCTTTGTTTATGGTTTAATTAAAAATCTACGCTTAATAACAAAATTATTTTTAATTAATAACCATTGAAATCGGATGAAATTAATTCATCATCGGCATATATTATTAAATAATTAAAAGTAACCGCTTTGCTTTCCATGTCAGAAATTGGGTGTATTGTGAGATCTGTATACAAAATTGTAATTTTGTAGCATAATATAATGTTTATAAAAAAACGGTTTTCTTAAATTTAAGTAAAAACTAGTATTTATAATTTAATTGAATTGAAAGTCAAAAAAAGAAAAAAAAACGTTATATTTTTTCATATCAAATATTGGTCATTTTTTTGAAATTTGTGCGGAAATTTTTAATTTTCTCAAACTAAACAACAAATGACACTTTTGATTATTAACCTGTAAATATGTATAATTAATTTTCTCGAATTCGTGTGGAAATTGTAGGAAAATTTTATATTTGTATGAAATCATTTTTCTCAAATTTGACAAAAATCTGATTAAAAGTCTATAAGGAGGTATAATTAAACTAATCAAAAAAAGTACACCTTTTTTAAGTTGAAAATTAGGTATTTTGTGAAGAAAATATGACATTTAAAAACTCGTTTTATCAAACTTAACAAAAAAACTGGCAGCTGTTCTCTTTTGATAATTAATCTTTAAGTTTACATTATTAAACTAAATCACAAAATCAAAAATAAAAATACAAGCTTCCTGTTCTTTTTTTAGGTAAATATATATCTGTTCAGGAAAATTACATTAAATGTAAAAAATATCGCCAATAAAAAATACAAATATTTTTGTGTTTCGTTAATTTTTTTTTTTTTTTATTTTTTCTTCTTTATTTTAAATTTTTATCTATGTGTACAATTAAAAAACAAACAAAAGTCATTTAAAGGAATAAAAATTTTGAATTTACGAATAAGTATTTTTAAGCTACATTTTTTAAATATAATATGATTTTAGCGCCCTCTTGAAAAGTTTACTATAATTCAAAAATTTAAAATATTCTGTTAATATTGATGTTATTAGTTATGTTCTGATTTTTTTAGCTCATGAAACGAATCACTGTGTTATGTTTTCTTTAACAAAAACAAGTTAAATACAAATACATCAACAATAGAAATAATTGTTATCATCAAACAAAACTGTAATTATGATAATTTTCAAAAATTTAACTATAATTTTATTCACTGTAAGTGTTAAGATATAAATTCAACTTTTGTTTATTTGTATGTGTTTTGACAATAATTTGTAATTTTCTTAAATTAATTTTTTGAAAAGAAGAATATCTTTTAGTTTTGTCTGTTGTGAAAATGTGTGTTACATGAATGATTGTGTATTGTTTGTAAATATTTTATCATTAGGGTAGACCAGAAAAAAGGTATAGAAATTCAGAGGAAAAATTTATTATAAATATATTTCAATATATGCATACAATATCGTTAGTTGGATATATTTACAAAAGAGTGGGTGCATTTATTAACTTTTTATATTTCCCGCATTTATATCTTCCCTAATGTTTGTTGTTATTTCTCATTTTAATAAAATTATATCTTTCACTTAAAACAACAACTTGTTTTATCTTAACATATAATATATCCCTTGAGTCAAACAATAGAATTATCTTATGCCTGAATAAATTTAAAATATTTTCTTTATATATACGATGAAAATAAAACAAAAGTTTTTCGACACTTTAATATTTTACATATACACATATGTTCAAAATAATAGATACATCTTCAAGTAAGAATTTTCAAAAGATGTAGTATACATATTTTGCTATGATATGTTTGAAATTCAATAATACCAATTTAGGAAAAAATTGGACGAAACTTTTTACGTTAGACCAAGTTAATCAATTCTTAAATCAGATAGTTGGGTCTTCCTTATTGTTAAAAAAAAACATGAAATCTATCCAACAACTGTTGAATCCATCTACAAACAAATTTGACCAGAATAATTGCTAAAATTCATTGAGGGACAAATAAACTCTAAAGCATTATTCAAAAACCTTTCATTTGGTATGGATGTAAAAATTAGAAAAAATAATGAAATATTTTCTGTGAACAAGGGAATCCTGATTTTTAGTTAATTGATTTCAAATAAATGTTCAACCACCTGAAGGAAAGAAAATAAACGTGAAATAAACATATTTTTTTCACACTAAAATTAATGTTTTTTTTATTTTTTTAGAAATATTTATATCGCTCTCATATTTTGTTTTCCTCTCAATAAAAGTCTTTTTGCAAATATTTTGGGCAAATTTATGGATGACAGTTATTATAACTGGATGGATTCCAAAACCTATCTGAGCACAAACAGCTTTAATATATCTGTTAATTTCGTTTTTTACATTAAGGATGATCAACTTATCTAATTTTCAAGTTAAGTGATACATAACATTTTCCTGTTAAATTTATTTAAAAAAATGTTGTAAGTAATATTACTGAGCTTTTACCCTCCAAAAAATTTTGGGAATGGGATTGTGCGGGGTCTGTGAGAAATAATGGATTGATACTCTTGTAATTTGTCACATTGTTTTAGAATATAATAAAACCTATTTGTACCAATTTTCATTAAAATCGTTTAACGTGACTTTTATGTGCTTAATCCTCATTCCGGTGAGAACATTTCTATGGAGGCTTAATAAAATAATGAACTAATAATCGTAGATTTGAATAGGTATCGTCCCAGGGCCAGAATAATCACAGATAATCACACATGAAAAATTTCTTCAAGACAGCTTCAAAATTGTAATCTGCATTTTGTTAACAATCTTTTTATAAACTGCCAGCCAGCAGATGGATGGGCATCTTTGGGTCAACTTATTCTAAGTAGTACGGTATAGTAAGTGGTATAATGTATAATAATTATCAAAAATCTTACGTATTAATAATATATAAAAATATATATTAAGTATACGCAAACATATCTTAAGTACAATCGGGACCATGCAACAATAAACATAATGTTTGCACAAATATGTAGTTTAATTTAATAAGTTCTAAAATTATACATTATTGTAACCACGAACGGTTTCAAGATAAATAGAAAATAGAGCAACAACAATAATTAATATGCAGCGCTCGTAGTTGATCCATTATCATTTATTATAATTGGAGAATACCAACAACAAAAAGCCTAATTTTGGTATATTGGATCACATAATAAATCTGGAGCAATAAGCGTATGAGTAATATTAAAAAGTATACTACTTTATGCCTTTTTGTGTTTTCCAGATTTCCAGGATTAGGTTCCAATAACAGAGAAGGGCTGGTAAGGTTACTTTTGGAACATTCTTAGAAAAACTGACTTAAGATTCTATGGCGTATTTCAACGATTACAAGTTGATTCTTATAATTTGTAAATGATATTAGATAGGAGGTTTTCTATGTGTTTGCAGGAGATCTTATCTACAACGCAATATTTTACCTTTATCTACTGTTTTTACATAAAGCGATTGCATTGACGAAAACTTGTCTGATTACGACGCCTTTCCTGACCAATATTTTAAAAATAATTATTTTTCATAAATTATTTCATAATTAATTCCTATTTTAACAGAGTTATGGTTTCAAGGCCATTACTTTCTCAATGACATATTATTGGGAGTATCAGTTACGAATATAATACTTAAATAATTTTTTTACATTTTCACAAAACCCAAATTTGCTTTATGAAACCGTATCAATTATAATCAACTATAATCTTTTCTAGACATCATCTGAAAGTCAATCAGACTAAGATAGATAAAACGAAAATAATATTATATATTATTTGATAAATTTAATTTAATACATATGTATTTATTTCTATAATATCATTCCATTAAATTATTTTTCAATTTTTTTCAATAAATTCGAATTTATTTTGAATATAAATTATAACGTTGATTTTTTCTTTATCAATCTTTCTTAGGAATTATTTTACTGATTTAGTTATTATTAAAGAAAAATTGAAATTATTTCCATCCTTATGCTTTAATGATTATTTAAATATTTTTAAAATGAGTACACAAATCGATATATACAAACATACAGTTATATACGAAAATATGCGTATATTGGTGTGTACTGAAACAAATGTGCCTTGATTACATGACTTGTAAATGTGTCTACAAACAACATCCGTCTTTTTGCTTTTTGTGAAAATGAATTAAATTTACTTGAAAATAACAGGAGCAGCAGCAACAACAACAACTACAATAACAGATGAAAAATCAAGTCACACAATTAGACCGACAGCCTGACAGAGATAAAACGAATGATTTATGTTAAACATTTTAACAATTGTCAATATTTATATAAAAAACAAAAAAGCTAAATACAAACACATATTCAAAATAAACATACACATCAATAAATACCAATACATATTAAAACTTATTTACACTAACATAAAAATACAAAAAAAAAAAAAAAAAAAAAAAAATTGGAAAAATATAAACACCAACAACAACAATAATATAAAAAAACTGTATAGTCGGTCAGGTTCGACTATCAAAAACCCTATAACACATTGATGGCTAAGAGTGGTAGTTACGAAAAATTAATTAACTACCTTCATATAATTTGATTTTTCTATTTTATCTATTTTTTTCTGGGTTGTTATATGAGAGCTAATATAAATTATGAACAGACCCTCATATAATTTTGCAGATAGACTTTTGCTTATATAGTTCTTAACTTGAACAGTTTTGAATACCGATAAATATGTGGAGTGTAAGGCATTAAAAGTGATAATTTGGGAGGTGGATTAAATGGGACTTAAGTGAAATAATGGACCGACCCTCGCTTCGACACAGTATTATTGAATATTTTAGGATTTACTTATGCTAAACTCTATTCCGGGAGGAACATTTGTATGAAAGGTACCTGAAATATTTGACCAAATATGGACAATTTCAATAGGCTTCGTCCTTATAATATGTAAAAATTTCATTAAGACCTGTAGACGGTTCACAAAGTTTACATGGACAGCCAGCCGGACTGGCAGACAGACGGACGGACATCGTTAAATCGAACGGTGGATGTAAAGGTGGATGTAACCCCATTTTTCTTCATGTTACAAATCATCAGCACAAATGCAACCACCTACTGTGGTGTAAAGTATAAAAATGAACACCAGCAACAACAATTTCATTAACAATAACAAATAAAATAAATGATAGAAATTTAATGTTAGTTAAAGTGTCTATTACATGATTGAAAATCATGATAAGACTTTTTGTTTGTTTGATTGTGTTCATTTTATTCATTTGATTGGTTGGTTATTTGTTGTTATTTCTCGTTTTTTTCATTATCAATATAAATTTGCATTTAATTAAATTTAAACATGACAGACTTGACATACAAAAAATACTTCATGTATGTAAATGTACTTCACATCTTTTGTTTGTGTGAATTTTATTTAAATTTAAATAGAAAATGTTTACAGTTAGATTTTACTGTTGATAACTGTATTGTGTTTTGTAATTGATTAGGCTTCATTGTATTAACTAATTTGTTATCATTGTTTAGAATTATGAATTGTTTGTTATATTGATTATTGTTAAGAAAATTTTATAAATTAATATTTTTTTTATATTTAATATTTGCAGGATGTTTTTTCTTTGTGTCCTTTTATTTGTTTACTAAAGATATGTAAACTTGCTTCAAGCAACGAATTTCCGCTTTCATATCCTTAACGGAAATAATTTAATATTTGTTTATAGAAATTTATATTTCTAATATATCATGTCATTGGAAGTGACACATTTGGCAAAATAATTTTAATAAGGAGTGAGATCGAAAAATGTTTATCTCAATGTTTATTCATTAAAACTTTCAACTCTAGTATTATTTATTTTTTTCAAATGATTTCTAATGTTATTAAACAGTACCGGGAGAACTTGTCCGTTAATAGAAAACCTGGTTCATGTAAAAAGATAGTCCACATTAAGTTTCTTGAAAAATAGAGCTCCCATGACAACTGGTAGGAAAGCAGCACGTTACCTCAGTGATTAAACTATGAAAATTAAAAACTAATACTAAAAAACAGAGCACGGAAATTGAAGTGAAGTTTTCTACAAAAAGCTTCTTGCTGTATGATGGATGACGAATCGTATGTTCTGCAGATTTTTGCAACTTCCTTATCAAAACTTTTATGTTGCTGGTGCTTTAGGGAATGTTGAGGAAAATTTAAGGACTCAAAAGTAGTAAAATTGCTCAAAGAGTTCTTGGTACGATAAGCAATATGGATTTGTGGCAAAAGAAAAAAATATTTGTTACGGTGAACTATATAAATACTAAAATTTATATCAAGGACTATTTACGAAAGAAACTGTTTCCATTCAGAAGACTTAATAATTAATTAGTGACTTTCGAATATTTAAAAGTCAGGTGATCTTACAATGTGTTCACACTGTAATCGGATCCAAATATTCTGTATAATTCTACACTTTTTCGAAATAGTTAGCACCCCACCTTAATGGTATGGTCTGCTTCAGCTGGGTAAAACGATGCAAATGTGTTATATTAGTGATGTTGGTTTTTACTTACTATTAAAAAGTGTTGGTATTTCTTTGTTTATGTTATGTTTTTACAAAGTAGGCAAGTAAGGAAGCTGGTAGATGCTTCATTTTGAAGGAATTAAAGCAATCCAAAGAATATCATTGAATCTTTATATTTGTAAAACTAATTTAGTTCTCCATAACACTTCCATGTTTTCAGTTGATGACATACTATAGAAATTAATGTACTTTTGGAACATAAAACAGTATTGTAAGGCGACTCTTAAATTAAATAATCCTACGTTTTCGAAACATTTAGCACCCATGAATCTCCCAAGCATATGTTACTTCTATTCATACAGTACCTTGAGCACTTCTGTGTCCATTTACTCCTATAAAAGTTTGTGAAGATATAAAGAATCTATTTTTTTTTACTTATTTATTACTGAAATATCCAACTTTAAAGTTTATTAATCTTATAAAAATTTAACTAATGTGATAATATTTCGTATACATTTTTACAATCGTGCCAAATTTTGCAGGGATCTTTAATTTTCGAAGTCATTCATAAAAAAAACAAATTCTCACGTGAAGTTTGGGTTGTTCCCAAATTTGTTACCCAAGCGCCATGATGTAGAATGTAGTCGATCTTAACTAGCTATTTCACTCTTATTTGCTTTCGAACTGAAGTATTTGCATTTTATAAGTATATATATGCCCACAAAGTGACACTATAAATAATATTTCTAAATTCAAAAAGTACGTATGAATAATATGACCATACATTAATAAATTAGATTAATCATACGTCCTCTATTCAAATTATTTTTATTTGCAAAACTTTTGATTGCTGTTAAATATTATGCTGTTCTTGATTAATCCAAATTTTTCATTTAAATAATTTCTTATCAAAATTATTATCTCTTTTCAAAAATTAACTTTCATGAAATAGTTTGATTATTCCAACATCACAAAAACCTGATGAAACATGATAAAAACATTTTTTTTTGCCTATAGAAACACTAGTTTAGAAATCTTATCTCGTTTGTTGATTTAAGCAAAGAAAAGTAAATAAATAAATTGTTACATTGAATTACTGCCTTAGAGAAAATCAAGAGAAACAAATGTTAAACAAATAAGTCTTATAAAAACATTAATCTGATAAAACTTAACATAAAAAACTACAAGTGTTTTAGGCATTTATTAATAACAAACACAAATACATTGATTAAACTTTGCCTAATGGAAAATTTTCGCAAAAAAAGAAAAAGATAGCATAATATAGTTAAGATACATTTTAAATAAGTTAAATGAATACTTTATAGAAAACTTTGTAAAAAAATTTTGTCGATTTTAACATATTCTGTTTCATAAAAAATATTTTGCAAACTTTTAAAATCAAAAATACCTGAGCTGGCCAACTTTGGAGGGTCATCGACTATTGCGTACTTCTCGAAAGCAACTCAAAGATTTTTCAGTATTGGAACAAAAAAACGAAGTAGTATAAACATCTTTTTTATGTCAAAAAATATATTTTTTCAATTGTAACTAAATTTTTAATATATCAATACAAAATCATTGATTAATTCCGAGTTCGTAATCTAAACTAATAAAAAAGATCATGAAATATTTTATCCATTATTTAAAGCTTAAAATTCAATTCATTTATCAACATTTCCGTAATCTACCAACAACATCAAACAAATTATTTGAATATTAATGGGTTAACATGGTAACACTGCTCTAGAGCTGACCATAAATTTTACTTATAATTTTCTAATTTGATCTGTTTTGTTTCCAACACTTTTTTATGTTTTAGTACACAACCATAGGCGGTTGGGATGTTATGCGTTTGTGCGGATGTTTGTAACGGACAGAAAAAATAATGAATTGTGCCGTTTGGCTCTGAATCTCTTGTTGAATCGATTTCGGCCATGAAAAGCTTATTCGCAAAACACAGGACGCAGTTTTGAAGGTAACATAAAATTTGCCACATACTATTATTTGAACTCGAGAACGTCTATTTAAATTTGTTTATATAGACCTTATACGAATGTCTAAGTATACGAAGATCGGTCCATTATTTCTCAAGGTTCCATATATCCATCATTTCAAATATCACTTTGAATCTCACAAATCGCACATGTGTGTAAAACATGTAAAAACATAAACACGAATGAAGAGAAATATAAGCCAAAGCTGAAGTGCGAAATTATATGAGGGTCAGTACATTTTGTTTAACTCCCATACAACGCTCCAGAAAGAAATCCTTTAAAAAATCATATATTTTATATAAATATTAGTATCATTATAATCCATTGCATCCAACAATGTAGTGTAGGGTATTACGTGATCGAACTTGACCAGCTCTATTATTTTTACTTGTCCTGTGCACAATATTGTAATGACGTTGGTCTTGTATAATTTTCTTATGTTTTAGTTTTCTCGATTTTCGTTTTGTTAAGTTGCCAATACCAGTGAGTCCCTTTAGTGCTGTTTGTTATAGTTGTTGTTGTTGTTGCTGTAGTTCTTGTTATATAAGGATTTATAAAAATAAAAATGGAAACAAACAAATAAAAAATGAAAAATAAAAGATGAGAGAAAATATTTGTGTTTTGTATTGTTTTGTGTATTGATGTTTCTTGTTATTACTGTGATTGTATTGTTATAGCTGCTGTTGTTATTCTTGTTGTAGCTGTATGCGTAGCCTTAGGGATTTTTGTGGTCATTGTGTTTGTTAATTGATTTGATTTCAGTTTGTCGTTAAATAAGTGAATGTGTGTTTTAACAGTTTTGTTCTTAGTGTGTTTTTACATTTAACAAACATTAAACAGTGATTTAAAAGGATTTTTTAAAAGTAAAATTATAATTTAATATTTCATTTGAATTCAGTAAAGAACTAAAAATGTCGAGTTTTTTTAAAGTTAAAAAAACTAATTAGAATGTTAATAAATTGCCAGTTTTTATAAAAATATTCCCTCTAAAATGCCAAGTGCATAATAAAATTTTAAGAAACTACTTTATTCGTTAAAATTATCACCCCGACCCTATAAAGAATATCCACCAGACAATGTTCCTTGAGTACTTATCTTATATATACACATATTAAGGATTAATTGAAAAGGATTCCAGCTATTCGATTTGAGAACTTAACAAAAAGGTTAACCGGTCGAACGTAATGTTAGGTTATGCTATCTGGTACAATTACTACAAATCCTGCTGCAGATGAAGATAAAAATGCTGAAAGATATTCAGATAAACAAAACTTAGAATATTAAACGCATGTGTGTAATCAGCACTGTTGTACAAAATTGTGAGTATTAGGCAGGTGGATTATATGTAGAATATTCTGACCTAATAACACCAATAATATAGATCATAGATAGAAAACTACAAACGAGGAATCCATAACAACACAAATGGAAAGTAGAAAATTGAGATGGATCACCTAAACTATTAGAAAGTTTAATCAGAATGACACTTGAATGAAATTCCCAAGTTTAAAGAAGCCGTGATCGGCTAAGAAATACATGAAGACGTTTCATACTATACGATCTAGGAAACGCAAAAACAACTGCAGCCAAGCGTATAAGATGGTAATAATTTGTGGAAGCCTTATGTTCCAAATAAGACTTATAGAAAAAAGTTAATTTCTTTGCTTTTAAATTGTGAAAGTTTGGGCAATTTTAATGGTCAGATATCCTTTTCAGGTGGATATGGACTTACTTTTTCCGCCGTAAATCGTTTTATAAAGCAATGAAAAAGCTTAGAACGAAAAATTGGTTTTATGAATAAATGTTGCCACCTTATTAGAATAATTTCGAAAAATTAATATTTTTGTTAAATTTCTACATTATGGGGTCACCACGCAGATCAGATTGAGATTTGAAAATACTTTTGCTCTATCTGTGTCAAATTTTATTAAAATATATTTATCGGTTTAAGGGTTCTTGGGCTTAAATATACTCTATAAGAACTATCGTCCTACGCCCCTGTTCAGATTGGGATTTGTACTCTTTCAAATTAACTTGGATATACCTTAACTCTAACCCTAAGATTTTATTAAAACGTATCTCTCGTTTATAGAATAATATAATAATTTATAAACCAAAATCGTTTTGAACTCACTGTTCATCACACCACAAATAAAAAAGTAACATAAACCATACTTGTGGATGATGGTTTTTCCAGTTCCTATGTTTATATCCATTTTTGTTGTTGTATACAACTTTATTGTTTGTAATGTTAATATTTTATTTCCTGTTATGGTCTCTGATTGTTTTGTTGTGTTTTGTTCCTCCCTTTTAGTTATTTGTTTCTGCATATGTTTGTGAATGTCGGTTATACGCTTGAGATTTAAAACGGAATTGATCAGGAATTGATTATTATTTGCTTTTTCTTCTACTTTTATAATATTAGTTATGGTTTTTCTTAGTTTATGGTGGTTAAAGTAGAATAAATGTCAATTATTAATTTCATCAATTTTTTAAGAAATTAAAGCTTTAATATCACCTTTGATTTTTTGATGAAAAAAAGATGAGAAATAATTTAATTTTAAATTAAGCAAATTTAAGAAATTTAAATTAATTCCTTTGTGTTATAGCCAGGGACATATCGAATATGATTCAAGCTTTTTACTTATTAAGTTACTTATTTTATTAGATTTTTAAATGAAATACATTTATATTAAAATCGTGGGATTATATGGAGTTTTTGGTACTTACAAAATCCTTTTTAAATGTTTTTTTTTTTTCAATAATTTACATACCTGGAAAATAAGATAAAATAAAAAGAAAACATATTTAATACCAATTTAAATGTAGTTATATAATATAATTTAAGTTATTTAATATTTTAATAGAGCAATTGTCAGTAAAAGTTTTTTTTCGATTTCATGCACTGGACACACCAGTTAATGATGCAACTAAGGCAATTAAGATATGAGTATTGAAAACAATAATCAATATTAATTGTAGATCGAATTAATGACTAATTGGGTGCGTCAAATAAAATCTTTTATGCACTAGGTATTTTTTAGAAATATATTTTATTTATAAAATATCTGCATTTAAATTTTACTTTCAAATTATTAACAATTTTTTAATCCATTTTTTTTTGTTTGTTAAATTTTAAAGTCTGTTGTTAAAGCTAAATAAACACATTTAATAATTTTGCTTAAAATTGAGCGTGTCGCGAATTTTTTAAAGGCGTTTTCATGGAAATATACCTTTTCATGTAGGGCCAAATGACTAGAATTTTAAAGATACAGTCTCTGCATTCATAGGCATTAAATATGGAGTAAGCGCCTCTATGCAGTGGTTGCTAAGTTTTAGCTCACCCACTTCTTAATCTGGATTGGACTATAAATATTTTCGATAGGTAATGAACGTTCTTAGAGAATTTATTTACACATGTATTCTTA